>JBAMYA010000015.1:16086395-16098749 GCA_037176975.1 Arrhamphus sclerolepis
GTCTATATTCTAGTATATTTTAATGGTGTCGGGGGAGATGCTCCTTGTTCCTCTGCCATTTTGAACTACATTAACTTATTTTATTTTTAGGATGACCACAACAGAAAGTAATAAATAAAAATTAAATTGAAAACAAAATCCATCTTGTTATTTAGGCATTTAGCATATAAATCATCTTGGCAGTCCTGACTGACCTAAAACAGGAAAACACCTAACTTGTTTCAACTGTATGTGTAATTCTTCTTTTTTCCTTGCTAGTGGCTCCTCTGGTTATTCCAGGCAAAGTACACAGTATCACCACTCATGTAGTCATCAATGCTGATCTTTTCCTTGTCAAAATGACAGGAAATTAGTATGGAATGTCTTGTGAGGTTCAGCAAGTCAACATTCTTCCCCATTTTGTCCTTCGTGTCACAATGAATCAGTGCCTTCCATCTTTTCAGCACAAAGAGAGATCTTTCAAACACTTTACCCACGTCATGCCAGCTATGAAGGGATAGATTTTTCAGATCGCTGGATCAATGTGATTTACACCCTGCAGCATAGCAGTAGTACACTATGGCTGTCAGGCAAAAAATTACTTGAATAAATGATCTGTGTTGCTTGTTGCTTTCTTTACTGGAAATGGTGGCATCTACAAACAGCACCAAATGCAATACATGATGATTGGTGCTGCCACCTAGCAGATATAACAGCATTTTGGGAGTTCTTGGCTAGCTCCTATTGTTCCAACACAAGTGTCTTACAGAATGATAAAATTAACTGTTTCATGACGAGAAGTCTCGTTAACAGACAGATATATAGTGTTTAAGATGACAGAAATGTGACCTTGAAAATATAGAAATGTAGTCTTTTTGATTTAAACATCATTTATGACAGACACCACACTTTTAGAAACCACAGCTAAATGATCATCTTTGTAGAAGAAATATTAATGATGAGCTTCAGTCGGGGGTTTAGGCCTCATCATAGCACAGAAACTGCATTGGTCGAAGTCATGAATGACCTTCTCATGGCTTCTGACAGTGGATCTGTCTCTGTTCTGGTCCTCTCGGATCTCACTGCAGCATTTGACACCAGCAACCCCAAGGTTCTTATTAATAGATTAGAGCAGGTTGTTGGACTTAAAGGAATGGTATTAAAATGGTTCAAGCCATATTTTTCAGTTTGTCCATGTAAATAATGATTGTTCCAGTCGTACAAGGGTCAGCTGTGGAGTACCACAGGGTTCTGTTCTCTTCTCTTTATACATGTTTAGGAAGCATTACATAAATTTTCACTGCTATGCAGATGATACTCAGCTATCTTTCAACTGCATGAAGCTAATCAAATAGCCTTATTAGATGAATTAAAGATGTTCAGACCTAGATGACTGGAAATTTCCTGCTTCTTAATTCAGATAAAACTGAAGTTATTCTAATTGGTCCGAAGCACCTCCAGGAGGAACTCTTGAGTTGTATAGTTAATTTAGATCACATTACCGTAGCCTCTATCTCTACCTCTACTCTCAGGAACCTTGATGTCATTTTTGATGAAGATTTGTCTTTTAACTCTCATGTGAAACAGGCCACAAAGTCAGCTTTCTTTCATTTACGTAATATCAGGAAAATAAGAAACATCCTGACTCAAGAAGATGCAGAGAAGATCCAATAAAATTCAGTGTCTATGCTTCATGTAGTACTCTAGGTTCTTCTGTTATCAGACATGTAAATTGTCAAAAAACAAACCTGACATGTTTTGACAGTACATGTCAGGTTTTGTTACTTCTAGGCTGGTTATAGTAACACATTATTTTCTTGCTGTACAAACAGCCTTACTGAAAACCTTCAACTGGTGCAGAATGCTGCTGCAACAGTACTAACCAGAACTGGGTACAGAGACCACATCTCACCAGTTTGAGCTTCATTACACTGGCTCAGTGATAAATTTAGAATCAAATTCAAAATATTACTTCTTACATTCAAAGCTCTGAATGATAAAGTGCCAATCTATGTGAAAAACTTCCTTACCCATAGATCTTTACTGTCCTAGTAGAACACTACGCTCCCTGAATGCAGGTTTACTTGCTGTTTCAAGACTTTGTTGGTCTAGAAAGGGTGGAAGAGCCTTCAGCTATCAGGCATAGCTATCATTGTAACAAAACTATCTCAATATTTATGTGGCACTTAAATAAACAATTCAAATTTAAAACATCGAGATTTGTTGGATAATATTACATTAAATGTTTCATTTTGTAACTTTTTATGATTTTTTTTTTTTACTTTCATTGTATGTATTTATGCTAAAATTACCAAACACTGTAAATTTCACAATAAAGGGTTAAACCTTGGAGCGTCACAGTTGCATTCCATCCAATGTTCCTTTACCTCCCTATTTAAACATTCAAAACAGGCGGCCACCGCTGTGAAAGGTGCAAGACTTCATATTGCACAGCCAATTACCCTCTTTGCTGTCTTTAATATAATCTTGCAACTTCAGCCATTACAAATAATCTAAACATCTGAGCTCATATTGAAGAGAAATATAACAAGACAAATATACATCTGACATCAATATAGGGATGCACAAGTAATCATTTTTTTAACTTTAATTTTCACCCCCAACAATCACATAAAAATGTAATCCTCTTGATTACATTTCTTTTTCCTCTTGAGGAAAAGAAAAGAATTCCGTCTTGTGTTCTGAACAATGCATACTTCAGGTAGTCCACAGTTCAGTGTTTCCATTATGTAGTTTATATGTCACATAAAGTTATTTATCAAGGACACACAGGTGTTTCTGGCAAAAAGGTTCAGGGATTATCAGATTAGTCCAACACAACAAATGCTGGAAGGCCTGGTCAAATAATCCCCTGAACAGTTTTTTTAGTCCGAACTGTAGGTTTACCGTGGAAAGTCCAAGGTTGGATCCATGCTAAATGCTTCAACAGTCAGTGGGCAAATGTTATAAATACCTATGATAAAATGTTGACCAGAATAATTGCAATTAGTATTGTTTTACATGCCTGAACTGCCCTACATCAATACAAATATCAGCCTTCATGAAGTTCATCACTTTTGTTATTATGGTCTAAATGGACTACATATAAAGTAGATAATAATGCCAAATTATAATTTGGCAATAAAAATTTGATGCACACAAACAGAAGAGGTTACATGCATGCAAATGATCATGAAAAGCTGTTCATTAAATTTACTTTAAAGGAGTGTGACAGCTGACTGTACAAATAAAGCAGCATTCTGGTTGGTGAATTATCCACCCCTGCTTTCATGGAACCAACTTCAGGCTAAATTCAACCAGAATAATGGGCACTACCAGGAGTTCCACGGAATATGAATTGTGAGGGGGCAGAAATCACCTCCCCCCAGGGTTTTGCACATCGGTGCCTTTCTGTGCTCTGGCTTCCTCCAGTCACAGACAGGATTTCCACTGGTGTAGCAGTCAGTGATGATCTTTTCCTTGATGATTGCAGCTTGTGTTTCTTGTGAGGTTCAGGATGTCAACATTATGCCACGTTGTATCCTTAGCCTCGAGTTAAATCAGTGCCTTCCGAATAAGTGGGAGTCTTAGGCGATGGCTTTCATCACCAGAAGTATACAGATTCCTTCCTCTCCCCCAGACAGAACACAATTTTTGTGGTACTCGGGTAGCCCCTACTTACCTATCCTAGCGTAATGCCTTAATCCCTCATTTTTGCTATGATAGGAAAAGAAGGGTATCAGTCAACTGATGTTGAGCCTTACAACCTAGAAAAGGTATATCATGATACATGATTGTGCAATTATATTAAAATAAATATTTAAAACAAATTTATACATATTACATATTTTATAACAGATATTTGAATATTTTTGAACTACATGTTGTATATTGCATATCTCCTCTGTCCTTCACTCCCACTGCTCTGCTGCTCCCCAGCAGGAAGGGTTAGGGTTACGGTACACACCAGGAACCCTAAGAGCTGGGTCCTGATCAAGAGGGAGTTTTGTCCTTGCCACTGATGGCATTGCCATGTGATTAGGGGTCATGCTCTGGGTTTCTAAAGCACACAGAGATGACTTATTTTTAAAAGATGCTATATAAATAAATTGTAATAATAATAATAATTGTAAATTGAATTATAATATAAAACTAATGTCATGCTTGGAGGACCTGACTAATGTGTCACTGATCTTGATGAAACATATGTGTGGAAACAAGTGGATTTTGTGTTAAACAGATAACTGTCTGGTTTGAAACTTCACCTCACCCAGTTTTGAGATCTGTGACCCGGAGACAGTTGGTGGAGTCCAGGCCTACTCGGCCGTTCCTGACCACGCTGCTCAGCAGGGGCCGTAGCTCAGGTGAGATCCGGTGCAGGGCGACTTCAGGTGACATATTGTTCATGGTACCCACTGTGAGGACAAAGAAATAGGCTTTAAAGTATACATACATATGAATGTCTATGTATATATATCTTTTGCCGTAAGAGAACCCACATTTTAGAAACGATTGGCTGATAGAGGGTATTTGTTGTTAAAGTGAAACCATGTAGCAGACAATGTGATGGGAAACAGACACACTAGGCACATCGTCTGGGTAAAGTGATATTTAAAAGCTAAATAAAGCGTTAGTAGTTTGGGGAACGTTTAAAAGTCAAAAAGCTAAATAAAGCGATATTTTGGACATAAATGAGACTGAAGCGGGAGGGTGGGCGGGGCTTCGCGGCTACATGTTAGCTCTATGTTAGCACCAGTCAGTTCAACATAGACTACAGAAGATTGTTGCCAACATTTCAACGTTCTCGGCACTGGAGAGATGACGTGCTCGTCGTGCCCAGTCAGAAAAGCAGAGAAGTGTGAGTTAAAGTACCTGCAGGAGCTGGAAGTCACTTTATCTGATTCTTCACTCCAATGTTTACTTTCCGGTACATGTTACCGGGGGTCCTAGTGATGAGCCTTGCTTTTAGCCGTCTGTAACGGTGCCTGTTGTTAAAAAGTGTTTTTCTTTTCTTTGTTTCTTTCAACTCAGTCTGTATCATATTTTGATACTTTATGACAGATAAAGCATGTTTCTATTGCTATGTCCAAATACAATGACGCGAAAGATAAATAGGTATGTGTCGATTCAATTATAATATTTGGTCAGGCGCTGCCTGCTGCGACAGGCAGCTGTCAGACAGCATTGGCAGTGTTCAGGTGTTCAATCTGCCAGAAAGATTCTCAGAAAAAGGTAAAATCTGAGTTTTACTTCGCTCACACAGTTCGCACCCGCGTCATATTTAGTCCTCGTTTGTCTGATTTGACTCGATTTATTCTCCACCTCTGAGTTCATTCCACCCAGACAGAATGTGTATATTCTCAATTATTTTCATTTATTTTTTGTTTCAATTTATGATTTTCACACATTTTGATGAAATTAGCATAATGTTCTAAACCATAGAAAATCTGTCATTCATGTCCACTTTCTATGTTGCTTTTGTCTACTTAAACGTACTATGTCTAATAATACCACCAACTACATTATTGAAATGTTACTGAATTACTGAACTTCCTTCAAGTTAATTTTTCTAATATCACATTGAAGCACATTAAAAAGAAAAAGAAAAAAAAAACTCTTACAGCATTAATTAGTGCCTCTGCATCTAAAATGTGTTTGACATGCCTTAATATGGTGAAAGCTCATAAAAGAAGAGTCCAAAGGCCAGTGCATGCCACTTTATCAGCTGTTTCTACGTGATGGGTAGTTTGGCTGAGTCACTGGGAACGTCCTGCTCTCAGTATTCGGTGAAAAATAGTCAAAGCAGAATATGTCCCACACATTCTTTAATGGGATTCTTTCAGAGAGTAGTTTTCCACTTGGAGCTACAGTTTATTTTCCCCTAAATTAAAAGATTGTATAAATGTAAAGAAAAAAAAGCAGAAGAAGAAGAAAGAAAGACTGCAAACTGTTTGTGTGTTTAGTGGGTGAAGGGTTAGTTTGAACAAAGTATGCTTATGATTATAGTCATTAAATAAACTTCTGAAACATTTTTTACATAAATGGTCATATCAGTGTAATAACGGTCATTACCCCATTAAATCCTGACTGCCTGACTAGACATGGGTAAAAGATCTTGCAAGGATTTTCAAATGGCTTCAGAACATAGACATATGGTTCAGAATTATTTGAGCTGAAGTTGTTTTACCCTCTGTGAGCAGGTTTGATTTGCATATAGATTAAATTGTTCAAATGCATAACTCTGCTGTTCCAAAGGGCAGAAGTGTCTGTGTTAACACTCATTCAGGTCATATGTAACAGCTGTAACACAAAAGCATACATGCAAATACAGAAAAATGTGTCTTTCATGTGTTAGGAAAATCCAGGTCTCATCAGATCTTCTTTTTGTTTAAGTTTTGAGAGCTATAGGTTGACTTTTCATGCCTGCAGAAGGAAAAGCAATACTCTGCAAGATGTGGGAGAAAGAATTGAGCCATCCTACAGCCAGCGGCCAAGCTTTCCAAGTCTTCCACTGCCTAGGAAGAGATTTGAGGAGATTAACACGCTAGCATTAGCTCTGATACAAGCAGAGGATTGAATTAATTAAAGACTTCACTGGGCTGTGGTGCATTCAGCATTGAAATGCACCCCAGCCCCCCACCTCAGTGCACCCACCCACTGTAAGATTGGAATTTATCCAACTGAGCCTGCAATGAATGCTCTATTTTTACCTTCTTCCGTGTTTCTGTCAAGCTCATGCTAATACAGCAGATAAATAAAGTCGAGTGATTTTTGTTTAAAAGCTGTTGAGAAACTAGTTTATATTTTTTTTCATGAAATGCCCCAGCTGTGCTGCAGATAATGGCCTCATTCCTGAATTTGTTTCATAGCGTTGAACACTGAGACACTTAGTAATCTCCTAAATCATCGTCATGTAATCTAAATGAATAATTATTTAGAATAAATTTGTCTCCTAAGATAATTCAGAAAATAACACAAATGTGCATTTTGATCATCAGATCATGACTGAGGAGGCTTTGGATGTGGTGGTGGTTGGATCCTGTATGACTGACTTGGTGAGGTGAGTAACAAACTACTATGTTACTACTAAGTTGTGTCATTCATCCTTTTTCTGATTCAATTTAAATAAAATTGGCCTTATATCTATCTATTCAATATATGTTATATCTTTAAATTTTTATCATTTACATTTCAACAAGCCAACAGTAAAGCTTGTTCCATTTAAATTGGTTCATGTTGAAGTAAGCTGGAACTAAAATAAAATCTTCATCATTATCTAAATAATCTGTTGTGTTAAACCAACAATACATGTCAGTTCATGACAAAAGGTTTGCACACAGGACCAAATTCAGTATGTAGCTACCAAATGTCCACTGCCCTTTCATAAAATACCTTAAAAGCTAGCAAAAGAGAGAACTTCTTTTTTTTTCCTTACCAACTAATTGAGCTAATGATGGCTTCACTAGCAAGGCTACAGCTGGTAGAATAGCTGGATGCATAGGTGATTCTGGATTTTAAAATTGTGTAATTTTATACAGGAAAAAAGGCTTTCTTTTGTGACACATTTGTAGAAATTAAGGAATTTCAAGAAGCAAATCTATCACTTGTTATCATGAAGCTTCACAGATATAATCGGGGGATAAACATCAGCCTAAAATGTCTTTCCCTTAATTATTATTAACATCCAACACAACAACCACCATTTTCCAACGGGGATTGTATTTTGACACTTCTGTGGAAAGTATGACATATGGACTGAAGGGTGTTTTCCATTGTGGCTTAAAATGACTACAGTTCTGCATACACATGAATTGGAGAAGTGGTCTAAAGTTAGACGTCGCTGCTGTATTTTCAACATTTGTTCAAGACGTGCTGTGGAGAACACGAGTAGTCAGATGCTGTTTAGTTCGGCAGCTACTAAATGCTAAAAATTATCCATCTTGAGGTGTTTTCATTTAAATGAAATGCCTGAACCTGAAATCAATAGCAGAAATAGATTTCTATCCACATGAAGTGCTGCTGTAAGATACAAAACCTGATCATCTGGCACCAACCAAAATCATTGATCAGTGAAGGAAGAAGCCACTCATGTTAAATGTTAAATTGATCTTGTGGTTTCAAACATTCAAAGTGTACACATAATCTTGTATAATTACTGCTTACAAAAATGTCAGTGTTGCATCATTTTCATACATGCTGAGATTTGTTGAGCCAAGTAGGATCCATTCCCACAAGTTGTTAGTCATCAGCTGCAGCACAATGTTAGTTGAAAACAATTTGTCACTCCTCTTTGTGAGCAATGACACAATCTAAAAAAAGGAAAAAGGCACCTAAAGCTGCTGTAATGTCAAAACTGCCATGCGCTTAAGCCAACTAAAGCACCGTGTTTGAGACTGTGCAGCAAGCAGTTTGTGTTGTATAGCATCTGTTTGTTCACTCGGGGGTCCAAGTGGAGCGGTTTTTCAGATTTCCCCACAAAGTCTCACTCATCAGAAACACATGCCATCTCCTACTGGGTCTTTTGAGAGGTAGTATTTCTTTTGTTGCTCATTAGAAGTCCAGCCAGTGAATTTCTGCTTTGAAGGGCAGAAGTTGTCAATTAAGACCTTAATAAGTTTACAGAAAACGGCCTGTTTTTTGGGAGTGGATTGTGGATGAGGGTCAGAATATGGATACGAGAATACATTTGCAATTCATCAAAGTAATATGCATGGCTTTGAAGTAAGAAATCCAGTAAGTGCGCGTGTGGTGGGACATTTAACTATCTGACAGCTAAGGCAAACACTCATACTCTTTGTCTTTCTGCTTCACAACACCCAGACGTACACACCTTCCAGCATTTAGTGTGATAATGTATCAGTCAGGTTGTCACACATGTTGGTAATGAGATGTTATTTCTAATATCTGCAGCGCACACAGAGGAGGTGCAGATCTGCTCAGGCTTTTAATCCATTGTCAAAGAAATACAGTGCCCCCTACTGCTGCAGCATGTTTAGTGGACACGTGTCTAACCTGTACCTGTGCTCTGAAAGTGTATAAAACTGAAATGTTACTATTAAAATATACATTAGCAAAAGTTTTAATAGAATTTATCTCAAGCAAACCCTTCATTGTTCAATAGTTATTTCTGCAAGGTAAAAGAATGAATTCTTAAAGATCACAGAATGACTGAAGAACTAATGGATAAATGTGCATGAAATGATCTATCATGCACCAAATTATAGAATTTAATTATTTTTTATTTCTTTTCCTTCCATCTTGGTCAGGGTATGTGGTCTTAGACTGTCATTGCTGCGCTGATCTAACAGCTTCCTTTTTGATAACTGAAAAAAAGGTTTTTGAAACACTATTTAGCCATTTTACTTTACTTATTGCCACTGAAAGTTCTTTCATTTGCCTGCGATATAAATCAACTCAGTTTTATTTAATTAATTAATTAGACCTCTACAGAGCAAATGTGCAATTAATATTTTACTTTTGATTATAATTTTACATAAATCAAACTGTAAAACATTAAACGATCGGTGTTATATAAAAAAACAGTTTCCAGAAGATAACAAATTTGGTATAAGCAACAATAAAAGCAAAGAGCTGAAATAAAAACAAAATGGTTAGTAAGTAAATATAAACTTTTTAAAAAGGTATTTTCAGAAGCTTTTGTAAGCTTGGTACACAAAAGCTATGTGGAAGATCTATATAGATCTGTATATATATATAAATGCAAAAATTAAGCAAATAAATAGGGTTGTGATGTTTCCATAAGTGGAAACCAATTCAGACGCTGAACAGCTTGATAAGTGGCTTGTTATATCTCGTGGTATAAGCTGTTTCTGACTAGCAAGTACGGGCTTCCAGCAAATGGTCTAAACACACAAAAATAAACACCCACATATGCACCTCTTGTTGGTGAAATAGTCCACTTTGTTGATATAATTTATGTTGTGCTCACCCAACTTGTTCTTTGTGAGGTCCCTTTTCACCTTGACCTGGTTTCCCAGAATTATAGCCACAGAAATTGTGTAGACAAGGCAATTGCACAAGATAGATCAAAGCAGTTTCCCTCAGTGGTCCACAGAATTGGAAAAGTCTCTTGTTTGAGTCATAATATAATCTGGAGGATATTTGCGCCTGAAATAAATAATTTAGTTTGTCAAATAGAACCATGTAATGTACATCCTCACCTCTGTCTAATTTTATAGCAGAAGGAGTTTTCTAAGGAGTCAGTCCACTGCGAGCTGGAAAGACAAGCTCTAGGTCAAACTGTGGAAAACAACATTTCAGTTTGTTTTTGCCTACATCGACTTCCCTGTGATGCAAACACATGCTGATGCATTATTTTAGCCGAGATGCCAGAGAGGGAAATGAGAGCCAGTCTGAAAGCAAACACTTCACGTCACTGAACACCTGTTTTGGCCTTTTGGTTCCGTGAGAGAAAATGCTCTGAGGTTGCACTTTGGCACACATCTGCCCTGTTTGCTTGGTGCACTCACCACAGAAAACAATAGCCAAGTGTCCCAGGGTTTTATGAGGCGTGGGTGGGTTTATTTAAGAATTTCAAAATCTGTTTATCTTACCTGTCAGTTATCCGGCTTCAGGTGGCTGCCAGCCAAAGATGTAATCATTATTTTATCATTTTAGAATTATTTAAATTTTTTGTAAACTGTAAAAATTGCGTGCACACATTATATGATTATCTGAATATGTCAGTAAAAGTCAAATTAAGAAAGCTGGACACCTGTCAGTGGACAGGGGCCACAATGGTGCTGCGTAAGAGCCCTTCCTAACTTACAGTTGTCACCAAACGCAAGACTAAAGTTGGACCTGAAGACACAGATCGATTCTCAGAGTGCCAGATGTAAAAAAAAACTAAAAAAAAGACTGACTGACATTGAAGAAATATACGCAGCACCTTCCATCTCTCTCTCGCCCTCTCTATCATAAAGACACTACATTGGCCCTTTCTGTCTTAATGCTCACGCATACATCCATACGCAGTCATTGGAAAACAGATGGAATTTTTTATTTTTCATAATTCCAAGCAAAAATGTACCAACCTTTAAAAAACAAAAAACAATGTATTTTCAGATGAGACAGTGCGACTCCACGCAGCAAAGTAAATGTGGCAGCTGATTACCTGAGCTGTCTGTTCAGAAGCATGACAGCCTCCAAACATGTGCATATCAGTGGAAAAGGAAGGTGCAGCCATTGGCCATTTTCAGAACTGCAGACTGCGTTACGCTGCTGTCATTTGCGTATAAGAGCCCACCATAAATGTGATGTCATTTTTAGTATGCTACAAGTCTCGTAGACAGTTTCCAGAGGTAAACAATCGCATAAATTTGATCAGCATCACTAAATAAGCATCAAAAAAATGATGTAGCTTCATTGTGTTTCATCAAAGACTGGCAATTATTAATCTACAAGGTGAGTAGTACCAGGATACATGAAGCAGTTCAAACGTTTCACCTGATAATTCAGTTTGTTACCTTTTCCTTACTTCATTCAAACTGGGCATCTTTTTGTGAAACTTGATTAATGGTATTTTTTTCCTCTTTGTCAACGTGCTGATTTGGTCGTACGGTGAAGATATTCCTGTTGAGTTCCATAATTCCAGTAAACGCCTCCAGGTGCTGTCATGCTTTCAGTCATTTTACTGTCATTAACAGGATGATAATATAATTATACCTGAGCATAACCAAGTTAGATGAGGCTCGTAAGATGTAAATACTGTGCAGGAGGCGTGTCAGATAAAAAGGAAAACAAAATGTTGTGACAAACAAGTTTAGAAAGCATTTTATTATATTGAAAGTAAGATTAATGACAAGAATTTGCACTGCTTGATTTGTTCACAGAAAAGATTAAAAAAATACTATCAGACGTTACAGAAATAATGTTTAGAACATTTCATAACATTAGCAAACATCTATCCCCCAACAAACTTCATCTTTTGATATGTATTTATATTTAGACGCCTCTTTTTTCCACAGTGATTCTACACATCAGTGTGGTGCAGATGTTAATGCAGTGGTGCCCCCAGCAGGAGAACCAACCCACTGGAAGGCTTGTTGGGAATGGAAGATCACATTTCCAGCAACCTGCAGCTCACACTTGATTAACACATTTAATTCAAGTTTGTCATGGTACCCTTAAAACCTGCCTTTTCACTGAAAGTGAAGCCTGTCCTTTGCTAGTGATGGTGTCCACCTTTGTCTTCCTCAACATCCATGTTGATCTCTCTAAGGTCTTGGTGGATCCAGACTTTTAAGACCAGCCCACTATTCTATTCTATTCTATTCAATTTATTTATATAGCGCCTATTTACAACAAGTCATCTCTAGGCGCTTTAGAAACCCAGAGCTTGACCCCCAAGCACAT
>JBAMYA010000015.1:16098849-16114922 GCA_037176975.1 Arrhamphus sclerolepis
TGAGGAGAATTAGGACAGAGGGAAGGAAGGACAGAGGAGATGTACAATATATGGATTCAAATATATATACAATATGTAGTACAAGAATGTATGAAAAAATATGTACATTGTAATATGTTAAGGTATGTAATAATTATAAAATATTAATTATTGTATAGATATCTAATAGGTTTATGTATAAATATAAATATGTGGCTGTCCAGACTGCAGGAAGGCCACACAGGCGAACATCCCACAGCAGCATCCAGTCAACCCACTAGATGGCCTGTGGTTGGGATGTCTACGTTAATAAAGAGGACAGACAAGCTGGCCTCAAAACCCAGATGACAAACTCAGAAACAAGCTGACAGCAAATGTTTTTCCTGCTGTTGCTTTGCACTTCAAGATCCCCTACTGTTTCATTTTTGAGCATATATTTTCATTGCACCCTACGAAGAAGTGCCTGTTCTGGATGTGGTCCTGCCTTTCACCCAAAGAGACCTGGGGTAGACTCCAGCAGACCACTGTGACCCTGCACAGGGAGGGAGGGCTGCTCACTCCTTGTACAGCACTTTTTTCAGTTCAAGTTGATTTAAACGTGTTATAGAAATACATTTTGACCTGAATTGATCAAGTCAGGTCAAATGGTCAGTTGACTTGGCACAAAATATCTTTGTCCTAATTGTGTTAAATTTGTGATCATACTTTAGTTTAATTTAAGAAGTTATATTGAGTTGCCATTTAAAAGAAAAGACAAGGTTCAAATTAAATCATTTCTGTAATCTATTAGTCATGAAGTAAATATCAGTTAGTGATCCATGTTTTATTCCTTCAGGGACACAAATGGTCATTTCAAGCTGGAATTATCTAGTAAACCTTATTGATACCATTCTGCTCTCATTTTCTTGTTGTATATTTATTCATTCTGAAAAGGAGTAAAGGTTGCATGTTACCTCAGAATTATGCCGTATGTCTCTGAAATTGTATTTTACATTTTCATAACATCCAGGATACATAGCGTAACTTCTTGTTTCCATGTGACAATTATTCTACAGCCCTTGTAAGAGATTAAGTCAGTCTTCTTATGAAGATAGTACCAAGATAACAAACTTCATATTGGAAGTAAGCAGGGCGTTGTGTGTATGCCAATAATAGTTAAAGTTATGACCACACGTAAAGACCTTAGTTAAAATGTGACAACTTGGAGTTTGCAGAACAGTTTGCAGCACAGAGCAGCGCCACAAATGTAAAACATTTGAGCATGGTAACAAGTTCAAAACAAAGTGAATAACGCTAAAGATGAGAAGCTGTACTAGAAGCTTAATTACAGCTAAATTGTTGACAAAACACTTGCAGTCCTGCAGCATACAGTATCTTTGTGCCAGTGGACTCATGTTTGGTGCTGTTGCATAAACCTTTGGTGGAATCTCCAACACAGGTTAACACCCTGCACTTATGTTTGTGGTGAAAGTGTCCTCAGAGTGGACCTCAGTAGACTTTGAATGGGCCAAGCAGAATTGTGGGTTCCATGCATCACAGTGACGTTGCTTCTTTCACAAGTTGGGAATTTTAATGTTTTCACACTTTAATGCAAGCATCAGAAAATCAAACTGGCAGCACAGGAGCTAGCCAATAACATGGTACACGAGGCAGAACTGTTACAAAGCACATGGCTTATTTGTGTGTGGAAGAAAAATGATTGGTTGATTTTGATATGAGAAAGCCGCGTTGGAAGACACATGGAAAATTGAGCTCTCCTCAACTTCTGACAGAAATAGCACTGCCACTGCAACACAATTCACCCAGTTAAGGTTGGCAACATTTGATGTCACCTTATTTAAAGCCAGTGGACAGCAACACTGATGATGCTGCCAAAGTGTGTCTGAGCAAGTTATGCTGAGGAATCCTTGTGGGGGTTTAATTCATCTTAATTCAAGCCACAATTTGGAAGACAATAAAATATCTGCTAATATCTTTACATACAAATGTAATCAAACTGTGCTATTTAACACATACACTCTGAATATGACATTAAATTCATGTAAATTACTGTAAATTAAATTCAATTCATGTGAACCCCTCAAGTCAGGATATAGTCTTATAGAGATTAGTATAAATGAAACAGATTTTTTTTTTCGTTCAGCTTTTATTTAGAGACCCCAGATTTGAGTTATGACACTACATATTATTTACTACCTTTGGCAAAAATCCATAACTACAACTATCTACATCTTGTTTTTAAAATAAACAATCTGTTGCTTGTATGATCTGAAGGGTGATGAGGACCCAAATGCAGAAGACTGGGGAACTGGAGTAATTCAGCAAAAAGTTCTTTATTGATAATCCTCCAAATGAGAGTCCAAAGAATCCACGAAACTGGGAGGGCAAACAAATGGGATAAGAACAGAAACCGGACAAAACTGAAGCAGGAGAAAACAACTGGAAAGCAGACCCAGGACCGTACATCAGAACAGAGTGAGTAGATGACAACCAGGACAAACCAGAAGCATGACCAAACAGCACAGACCAGAAAAGGAAGAAGGTAAAGACAAGACAATATATAGATCAAGGGGGCAGACACATCTGCAAGCTATCAGGGAGATCAAACACAGAGGAAGTAAAACAGAGAAACTGACTGTCAAAATAAAACGGGAAGTAAGCTAATAGTAAAACCAAACCCAGATCCCAACAGTACCTGTCCTGACAGTAGATGGTCCTGACAATAAATGGTCCTGACATAGATGAGCTTGACAATAAATGATCCTAACATAGATGGTCCTGACATAGATGGTCCTCATAATAAGTGGTCCTGACATATTGGCATAGATGATCCTGGCATAAATGATCTGACAATAGATGGTCCTGATATAGATGGTCCTGACATAGATGATCCTGATAATAAATGGTCCTGATGGTCCTGACATAGATGGTCCTGAAATAGATGATCCTGACATAGATGGTCCTGACAGTAGATGGTCCTGACCAGTCTGCAGTGCAGTGCGCTGCTTCAGTGGAAGCTGATTGCTGGTATGCAGTACATACATTACATTACAAGTGATGTATGTTGTACACAGTTTTGAAAATTAATTGTTGGCATTTGTCTTATGTTGTATGTACACATGATAGTCTTTCTTTTTCTCATTTCCTTGCCATGAGTATGCGATAGGCCACTATGTTGAGCAGCCATCCCACATACAAAGACTATAGTCACACTGCGTCTGTCTCGCTCTCTCTGACCCGTTCTCATGTCTGTGTGCTTCAGTAATGCCACAAAATCTTTAAAAATAAAGGAATGTATTTATGAAATATTTTTGCAAAACAATTCCCAGCCCACCTTTTACTAAGCAGAATTAAATAACGATTATATAGTTTTTTTCATTTTTCTGACAAAATGTAAACACTTATTATTTGAAGAAAAGTGTGAATTGGAGTTACTTAGCATAACTTGGAGTATAGGGAATGTGTGTGTGTGTGCATGTGTGTGTGTGTACGTGCTTGCACATGTTTGTGTCTGCTCTTAAATGTGCAGCCTTTGTTCTCTTTCCTTTTGGCCACATTTCAGTCTCAATGACCCCACATCCTGTTATAGCTTTGCATATTGTAATGTTTTCACACTGAGGTGCAAAAACAGCAGCATTTTAACAACAAGCTGCTCAGTGACTGGAAATCCTGGGGTTGGGTGAACGTGCGTAACAACACACCTGCCACAATCACACTGACATAAGCATGTTACACAAGAAATTTAACAACAGGGTGAAAAACAAGTTTATGACAATGTTTCACCACCCGTAAACCTTCAAACTGGCCTTAGGCCACTGCTGCTCAGGGCCAAACCTCAGAGTTCTGACATCTACAATGAGGCTGTCTGTTCTCTCTCAATCTGGTTAGTCACTGCCCATTTCACCTCTGTGATTGGAGGATTCAGGAAACAGATTGCTTTTCCCAAGTGCTCCCACCTGTGGCATATCACCCTCAAGGGATGGGTAGGACTTGTCTAACCCTGATGAATCAGCCATTACTTCTGCTGCAAGTGTCATGTTGAGACATCTATATGTTGTTTACTTGTTGCATCATTTGCAAATTTGGAGTCTTGCAACAGCCTATCTGATTGACCATCTAGATAAAACAGGACTTTTTAGAAAGATGAAGTGCTTTTTTCACAGCACCACCTTACTTTTCAGAGCTTTTAAACTTTCACAGTCCTGTCAGAGTAGTGACATCAAGCAACCAGCTGCTCCTGTCAGTTCCCAGGTCTAAATTGAAGGGTAGAGGTGATAGAGCTCTCTCTGTTGCTGCTGCCAAGCTCTGAAACTGTCTGCATTTCAATTTTAGATCTGCTCAGAGCACCAGTCATTTTAAATTAAAGTTTAAATTAAATGTTATTAAAACACACCTCTTCTCACTGGCTTTTTCACCACCTTTAGCGTTTTAACTTGGCTTTTAATGTGTCTATGTGTTTATATGTTCATATTTTTTATTGTATTCTATTTATTTTATAGTGCTGCTTTGCTCTAGTGTTTTTGTTTATTTCAATATTACTTTGGGATTTTAGTTTTACCTTTACAGCACTTTGGTCAGCTCCAGTTGTGTGTTAAATGTGCTCTATAAATAAACATGACTGATTGATTGATTTTTACTTAATGAGGTTGTTTTGTGTTGGAATTTGTTTTCAAAGAAAAGGGAGAAGAAGTTTCCTAATTCAGTCCACTCACTTCCAGTTGTGTTTGTAAAATACATTTGTCAAAAGATGTAACTGTCAGTGGACTAAGCAGAAAACCTTTTCTCTCTCCTTACATACATTTCTTTGTGATAATAGAATTATGTGGATTTAAAGGTTGTATAATTTAATTAAAGTTACAAAAAATAAACAAACATCAAAATCCATTTATAATAACTCTATGAAGAGGATTCCTTTAATTTCAGCACCTTAACGGAGGATGTTTTAGTAAATGCCCAGTCTTTAAGCTGTGTCAACTGTCTTTCCCTCAGCCAGGCACCAAGACTACCTAAAGCAGGAGAAACCATCCATGGCCACAAGTTTTTCATTGGCTTTGGAGGAAAAGGGGCCAACCAGTGCATACAAGCTGCCAGACTGGGAGTCAAAACTGCTATGATCTGCAAGGTATGACAAGTTTTATATCCCAGCAGTGCTACTTGCCATTACTCTGGAGCTGTATGTGTTTGGGTTGAAATGTGTGTCTGTTTGGTTCCTAGCTTTAATTAATTGGTTGTAAAATAGATCCTTCTACATTTCCAACCTTTAGCTGGTCCATATCTTACTCAGTGGAAAATAGTCAGTTATTAGCTAGTTAACAATTCAAAAAAACCTTTTGGCTTCGTTCACCCTTCAGTCATTTTACAATATCAAGTCTCCATGCCTCATTTTCTCTTGATCAATACTATAGTGCATGCATACGCCCACCTACGCTTGCGTGCCTTCAAACAAGTCTATTCCCATACCATAGAACCCAGGGTCTCTAATCAGTAAGCTTAGTGCGGCCTTTAAACCTGAGCGCTAAAGCACCAAAGCCCCACCTCTATCAGAACAAAGAGGCCTGATCGATATATCAACCTAGTGCAAGAAGAGCTCTTCGGGCATGGGGAGAACCCAAAAATAGACACCCGGCTTGTCAAAAACATCCAATGCGAAAGGCCGTTCTTCAAAGAGAATGGGGCCAAGCTGCCAATACCATCTTAACCCACTATCACAGGAAGCTAGAAGTGCCCGCATTTTGGCACGTTTTTTTTTTTTTTGGTTTGTTTTTTTTTTTTTGGAAAGCGTGGGTTCGAAGTAGACGCCTCGGGGCAAGGTGGGGACCCCTTCCACAACCCAAAGTAGCTACAGATGTGGACATCCCAGAGCGGATCAGGGGAAGAGGGGAAGGAGGGAAAGAAAACGATTGCGAGGTGGGCATGAAGAGGCGTTATTACGGGTTATCGTGTCTTCAAGGCTTGGCGCAGCTGGTCGTGTGTTTGCGCGTGTGTGCATCTGTTTTCTTTGTGTGTTCGTTTTTGCACATTTTCGGCGACGGCACTATGCCAGTATGCTGGCAGGGCACACGAAAAACCAGCCCAACTGAGATTTGAGTAGACCAGTTTTTAAAAGTTGCCGCAAACCAAGTCTGACCCCGCTTGACATTCTCTTTGTTGGAATTGTTTTGCCTTCAATCTTTTCTAGGTTGGTAAAGACTTCTTTGGAAACAATTACATCCAGAATTTTCAGGACAATGATGTGCACACAGGTAAGATGGTGGGCTTTTTAAATTGCATGCCAAAATGGTGGTGCACTGCAAAAATGTTCACACACTGAGCATTGTTTTTTATAGTCTGGGCATCATCAGGTCATTCTTAGTTACTTAAGGTTGTTGGATAAACATCTGGGTTTCTTTGTTTTTACAACCAAGCTGTTGTTGAACCATTTCTTAAAACTTTTTTTTTTAAGTTGTGCTTAGTCTACTGTGTCTTGTTGTTAGCCAGGGATAATGGAAAAACTAAAAGATAAGAGGAATATCTTTTTGCAGAAGAATACAAATGTTACTTTTTCAGAGTTTGTCTGGCAGACGTCTGAGGCAGCCACAGGAGCTGCATCCATCACCGTCAACAATGCAGGTAAAGACTGCACTGCCTTGCTGATATTTAAAAAGTTGTTGTAGAAATTATGTGATGCAATTACACGCTGCCCATATGGATAATATTATAACATGCATGCACAATATTCCCATGCATCCAGCTCCACTACTCCACTTTGAGCAAATACAAATTGTAAATACTGGATATACCTCCACACACAAACACTCTATTCCCTTTTCTGCCAATTCAAAGTTAAATCTTTAATTATTTTAATTTATAAAATCCAGTAACCCCAATGTATGAATTTTAGACTAGAAAGAAAATAAATCCTGAAGGTTGTTTTCAGGTTCTTAATTCCAATTCAAAAATACTTCCACAAAGGGGAAATTCAGTAACGTAACCCTTTAAGATCTCAGGTGCACTTAAAAGAAATCTCTCAAGAATTGGGACTGATTGAAAAATAATGTTCTAAAACATGAGGTTTTTCTGTAAAACAGCATTCTTACCATCCACTAAAACCTTTAATTTTCAACCTCGAACTTTAATTAAACCAGTTGTGTTCAACTTTTATAGATTTAGATAACTGAATCAATTGTACATTGAGGAGCAGATGTCTTGATGGCACATTCCAGGTTAAAGAAGAGTAATTGAAATATTTTTCTTCATGGCACTCAAAGTTAACTAAAATGCAAAGTTAGCCTCTTTCACATCACCAATTATCGCATATTTCTGAACTTTAGAGTTTCTGTGTAAGCTCACATTTGTCATGAAGCTACAGTCATATCATTGGAAATCTTTTGGGTGTCTACTGGCAGGTGAGAATGCCATCGTAATCGTGGCTGGTGCCAACATGCTGTTGGGTGGAGAGGATCTACAAGAAGCTCTTCCTGCCATCAGAAAAGCAAAAGTGTTGCTTTGTCAACTGGAGATCAACCCGAAGACATCCTTGCAGGCGTTACGAATGGCTCTTGACAATAAAGGTCAGTCAGTGTCAATCCTCTGTATCTGTGATACCATCACACGTAGAGATTCTTTATAAGAAGTAAGAACAGGAATTTATTCTTACTAAAACTAAATTAAAATTAGAAACATCTTTTTTTTTCAAACATGTAACTCAGTGGTTCCATTCCCATTTGAGCTGAATATACAGAGGCCCAGTCCTCCTGTAGTGGTCCATGTACAGAGGCTCAGTTGTCCTGTAGTGGTCCATGAACAGGACTGGGCCATAGACCACTGCAGGAGGACCGAGTCATAACATAAGGTGGTTTGGGACAGAAATCAAATTTACCTCATCATAGATGGACAAAGATCATATTTAATACATTTGTCAGTCATGCAACCACAGCATCACACTCCCAACTCCATGTTTCCTTGCAGTTATTTAGACCAGGTTCAGTCCAGACATGCTGAACTTGCTTTAACAAAGAAAGTGGGCTCTAATTATTATTTGTCTCTCAAGTTGCAGCCTGTCAAATTTTAGTGCCAATTGCATCGTCTCAGCTGTCACAAACATATTGTGTCTACTGAGTCTGAAGCACTTGCCAGTCTCTTTGTTTTTCAGGGTTAATTGTTTATAAGACGTACACAATATTATTATTATTACTTTTTTAAAAGTTGTCTATGGCATTAATATAGGACAACCACAGCAGTCATAATTAGTGGTATTCATTTCTCTCAACCTTGTAAAGTGACCTTGGGTTCCATGAAAGGCACTATGTAAATGCAAATTATTATTATTATTATTATTATTATTATTATTATTATTATTATTATTATTATTATTATTATTATGATCATAGTTTCCTCATTATAGAAAAATTGTTTATTGTCATTGTACAAACGTCTTCAATGACAGCAAGGTGCACATCAGAACCAGATCAATAGTTCAACAAAAATGAATAAAAAACTGAAGGGTTGACATCCCACTGTCAGATACTCCACCATGTCAGAGCAGCAGTGGGAGTCATCATTCATGGTGTTTGTGCACCAGTTGTTCTCCTCCTCTGCTCTTACGAGAGCCCTTTTGGGTCTGTGTGTTAAGCGGCCCACAAGTTCAATATCCTCTGCTAGGATAGTTGGACTTAGTCAGAGTTTTAGTTGCTCATTGATCTTTCCATATCTTTTTCAGTCTTTTTGATGTTTCAGTGCTCTACAGCCAATACTTTTCCATGTATGAGTCATGTTGCAGACATGCAGATAGACACAACTCACAGATCAATAACTGAGAAACTTCTCATGTTCACAGGTCATATTTATTGACATGTTCATGCTGTTAGGCTGTAGGGAAAATACAGAAGCTCCCAGTTCTGTTTTAAAAGACATCCAAGAACTAAACTGCATTCATATCATGCTTTTCTAGTCTTGTTGACAACTCAAAACGCATTCCATTACAAGCCAACAACTGGCATGACTTTATGATCTTTATTCCAGTATTGACACAGTCATCTGAGGTGTTAATGAACTGTCAGTGACATCACTTGGCCAAAACATCACAAAGATACAGCAGAAAAAACACTCTTTTCAAACATATCCTTACGCTTTTAGCAGTTTTAGGGATTGGACAGCGAAGTTCCTGCGAACGATGGTACAGCCTATGGAGCTGATCAGTTTAATCAAGTGTTTAATCAATCCATCCATCCATGAGAGATGGCTTTTGATGGATGGATGAATGGATGGACTGACAGATGGATGGATGATAGATGGGTGGATGGATGGATGCATGGACAGATGGATGGATGGACAGATGGACTGACAGATGGATGGATGAATGAATGGATGAATGGATGGATGGATGGATGAACAGATGGATGAAAGGATGAATGGATGGATGAACAGATGGATGGACGGATGGATGGATGGACAGATGGATGAACAGATGAATGGGGATTTTTATTTGCAGTGATGATAAGAGCAGTAGGAAAGCACACTGTATGTGCTGATGTCAAATGCATAACTGTGTTGTTTGGGTTTACATGAAACAGGAATCTGGGACAGACCCGACTATGGAGTCTTTTCAATACTTACACGTACAGCTTGACTAAAATCTCTGATACACTTACCCACGAAACAATCTGCCTAACTAATGTGTTGAACTGCAACTGTGGACGTCAGCTCCACTGACGTGTCTGTCTCAGTTTGCTCTGTTTTTCTCTCCAGGTGTTAGTGAAACCACACAAACCAACACACATACAGGCTAACAGCTGTTGGGACAGATGTGGCAATTCTGGGATGTGTGCATACTGAGTCATGTCTGGCAGCAGAATATTTGTGTTTGTGTGTCATAACTCTGGGCTTTCAGCTCGCAGGTTCAAAGTCTGGTCATATTTGAGCTGAAAGGGAAGTCAGAGGAGTTCCAGAGAGCATAAAAATCAAGATGTTTGTTGCTAGAGTTGATTTAGGAAGAAAGCTGGATGATTAATAAAGCCGTTGCTAGCTTGCTCTCTCACTCACGCACTCTCTCTCTCACACACATACACACACACACACACACACACACACAAAATGAGTCATCAGTGACTATGTGGGATAGCTTTAAGAGGCTCTAATTGCATCTGGTGTGAAATATAATAGCAGCTTCTGGCTCTAAAAAAGACAAGAAGGGAAAAATGGCAGAAAACTGTTGTAAGAACTATTTTAATTCCATTATCTTCTCAATAGTAAATGCTACATGGTAATTAATGATGGTACATAAATATGCTTCCCCTAAAATGAAGTAAATTTTTCTTATTAGGTTATCAACACTTTCTAAGATCTGGCATTCACAGAGTGTGTGGCTTAATGGTGACATTTGCGTAGTTTGAGTGTCACTTCACCCCCGCATTATTTAATCCTAGCTACCAGGCCCATTAACACCCAGTCCCTCTGGAGAACTCTATTTACGCAATGCACTGGTGTGGCAGCATTGAGGAGGCATCTTTGCCAAACGTCTACATTCGCCTTGTATCTCTTCTGGCGCCTCATACAGAGCTGAAACCCGTGGTACGCTTGACACGGTAAGGAGGAAGGCTCGGGGAGGGAGGGTGGCGCTTGGAGAGGCCATCTGGGTATCCCATCTGCAACACAGTTATGGCTGCTGTTATGGAAAAATATAATATATATATTTTTACTGAGAGGTGACTTTATCAAAGTAAATTGAAGTGAGACTGAATGAAAAATAATTAACAAATAAGACTTTGTATTGACTAGGTTTTCTGTCAATTTTAATCACAATGACACACAAGTGGAGGAACACGCACAATTCAGGAGGGAAATGCAGGAATTGATCGTCACACAGTCCTTTTTATGTGCAAAGGACAGAATATCTCAACCAAAACATCTGAATCTGCATGGATAAAGCCCAGTCTTCCCGGAGACATCACTGCTCTATGTGATTCTTCTGGTATCTGAGGTTGAGCCGCCCTGACCTCAGGAACAGTAAGAGAGTTCACATAAAAATGCAGAATTGATTAAGAATTAACAATTATCCATCACAGCTGCGAATCTACCATTCTGGCAGCCAGGAGCAAGCGATCATGGATGACAGGCACTGATGACAAGGGTACAAGGCTCCCCAGACATCCTAAATGACGTGCAGAAGTGCCAATAATAGGATGATTATCTCAGTAACCTAGTTATGAATCAAAGGTGGAGGGAAGACTGTGGTCCAAAATGTGCCTTGATGGTGAAAGAGTGCACAAACCCTCCACATCACTACACCTTAGTATAAACTTTAGTGCATGGAAATGCTGATTGGTATGGAATGGAATGTGAAATGGCAAAACAGTCAAAAGCAAACAAAAGCAAAAACAAATATTACTTCCAGTTACTTTCATTTAATTACGTCATAACAGTGGAATATGGTGAATCAGATTTTGAGAAAGATTATGTTGATACTGCGGTGTGTCAACGTTGTCAGTCGCTTCAAAAAGTTTCAAACCAGGGCAAAATCCAAACTGAAGCAGTCTACATGTAAAAACAAGATCTCTTATGTTCAGAGAAGCTTCGTTTGAAAATGGGATGGAGGAAAAAACAAACAAAAACTAATCCCAGCAGAATCTGTTCCAAGAATGAAAAAAGTAATAAACGTTCTTGTGTAAAGAAACACCCAGCACCTTGTGTATACCTCTGCTGGTCCTGTGGCCAAAGGAAGACGCTCAACTAGGTGATGAATGAGAATTAAGACGGTGTATACTTCTATTTTAGTAAAACTATAAGGTCTTCAAACTGACTGGGAACACAGATGCCAGCCTGCAGATAAGTGGTTTGTACTGAAAGTAATCTGGGAAGTTTTGTTGGTGATTTTCATACCTTTTGGACTAGAATGTCCAGTCATGAACCCACAATGACCTTTTTTTTAATTTCATGTAAGATTGTTTTGGTTCTAGAGGCCTTTAGTCACAGTTAGGAACCAGGAAAGTGGAGCACAGAGAGACAGGGGGGTTAGCATATGCAGCAAAGGGACGTGAGCCAGGAGTCGAGCTCGCGGCCACTACAGGACAACTGAGCCTCTGTACATGGACCACTACAGGAGGACTGGGCCTGTGAACATGGACCACTACAGGAGGACTGGGCCTCTGTACATGGACCACTACAGGAGGACTGGGCCTCTGTACATGGACCACTGCAGGAGGACTGGGCAAGTGAACATGGACCACTACAGGAGGACTGGGCCTCTGTACATGGACCACTACAGGAGGACTGGGCCTGTGTACATGGACCACTACAGGAGGACTGGACCCTAAGACCTCTTTTCCCAACTAAATTCTGTAAATAGTGAAATATAGCAATATTTTAGATCTGATTGAACATGATCTTACATGATAATATGATACGTGATAATATAAAATGTAATTTAATTGAAAGTCATCACATTACAGACAAACTAAGCAGAGCTGTATAAGCAAACTTTAATGTTGCTTTTATCACATGGGATTATGGGATAATGATCAAAAGAAATATGGGAAAAAGCATTTAAAGGACCGTTTTTTCTCAAAGACAGGGTTGACATTTATTCTTCCTGTTTAAACGGACCACATTGCCGAGATCTCAGAGTCCTGGAAGCCAAATTGAAGGAAACTCCGTTCAGCTGAGACAGAATGTGCCTGATGTCACCTCACTGTTCCAAGTTCCTGTCAATAGTGTGTTGAAACTGAAGACACAGACATCATTGATGCCTCTACTCATGAGCATCCCAGCATCCACCTCAAAGTACCCCGTGGCCAGAGCCCTCTGCAGACCCATGCAGCTGCCCTTTGGTGCCCTCACAGACACACAGCTGTCACACACAGACTTCTACACAACCGACTTTGATGTCACCAGCACTGATTCATATATTTCTCTTGGACACACTTGCACAAGGCTTTATTTTGTACACAGAGAAATCAGAATTAATCGCTTCTTCAAGCTGGGCTTATCCTCACACATACACAGAAATCATGGTATTAGATGCATTAATGCTCTATGCTCATGAATATGCATTAGACAGTGATTTGCAACACATTCAGAGGATTACTTCTGACACACACACGCATCCTCTCTCTCTCTCTCTTTCTCTCTCTCTCTCTCTCTCTCTCTTTATCTCTCTCTCTCTCCCTCTCTCCCTCCCTCTCTCCCACTATCACCCTCCTCAGCACACAGAGAGGGTCACAACTCATCCACACACCCACACGGTAACATATATACATGGTTATATGTATAATGTGAAAAAGAAAGGACACCTCTCAGTTTTAAAGGCTTTATATTAGAAAATAATTCAAGTAAAATCATCTATGCCTTATCAAGTCTTGAAATTTGGTGAAGTGCTTTTAAATGAACAAGGCATGACATATAACCCTCTATTTGTATTGATTTAACATGAACTAAGAAAAGACTGTAAAGCAGGTACGGAGCACTCAGGTGCATTCTTACACCCTACCGTTATGTGCTGGATTCTCTCTGGAGCATCTTTGCAGAGTCTGCTCCTGCGTCTCTTCAGTCACTTGTTCAGTTTGCTGAAGGTTTATTCTGACGTGTCCTTCCATGATGGTCCATCCACTGTCCATCCACCCTGGATGGTGTCTTTGACATTCATGTGTTATCCATCAGGATAGCTTCTCTGTAGCTGTTCCTAGCACCTCCTTATGTTGCCCTCTGAGAGTTTAATCTCTTCAGTTGTCACCTTTTACCTCCTCCTTTTTTTCTTTTTTTCTTTTTGAGAATAATGTAATTTCTTTTTCCAGAATATCAACTACTTAAGCTGAGAAGTGCCCAACGGTAGCCTGCTCGCCTCTGTTCCTAATGAAAGTTGATTTCAGGTGTCACTAAATCTTTGCAGTGGGGCTGAGAAATGAAACAAGAAAAACACAAAATTAAAAACACGTGTCACTGTTTCCTTTTGTAAAATCCTGGTGTATTATTAACAATTCCAGAGGGACCAGAAGGTCCTGGGTTCAACTCCCACAGGAGACGCTGTGGGTGCTGGGGGTGTGTTTGTCTCTGCATCATCAGTACCCATACTGGGGTTGACAAAAGGGCCTTTCTGTGTGGAGTTTGCATGTTCTCCCTGTGTTCCCTTGAGCAATGCTACCCTCAAAAAAACATGCAGAAGTCCCTGGCCAGCTGGGGCACCAGAGGGAGTGGGGAGGATCCAGCTGGAATAATGATCCTTCCACGCGGTACGACCAGTCAGGGAAACCCCTATCCCAGTTGAAAAGAAGGGTCTGCTCACTCCTCAGGTTCAGAAGGAGACTTGAGCTGGGCCCTCCCATGGTTGGCAGACGGAGTGCAACGCCCAGGATTACAATTTGGTAACAAGCACAGGGTGGGAAAAAAAGGGGGAAAAATTTATTTAAAAAACAATTCCATTACTTCATTACTTCCATTACCCGGGTAATGAAGGCCTGTTACCCTGCGTGACCAATAGATCATGGTGTTCTGCAGCATCAATAATAAAACGAACTGCTGTTGTTTTCTTTTGCAGTGAAGACGATCTTCAACCCAGCACCAGCCATCCCTGACTTGGATTACGATTTCTACAGACTCTCTGATGTGTTTTGCTGTAACGAGTCAGAGGTGAAGAATCTCCATCACACACACAGCTCTTAGTAGCTTCCATACATGACTGTCTTTTTCAGACCTGAACGGTGTTTTCTTAGTCACACAAGAGGAAACTGAACTCATTTCTGAACACAGAAATGTAAGAAAAACACAGAAGCCTTTTATTTTTTTCTCTTGGGTTATTTTAGCTTTAACTTAAAAAAAAACATGACATTTCAAGAACTTAACTGTTTGTATTAAAAGATTTCTGAAATGTCATGTATTAGAGTAACTAAGCAGGATGTTCTGTTGGAAACACAATATGTAGTAACCCCCATTTTCCCTTGTTTTTTTTCTGTTTTTCTACTGATTTTTGGGGTGATGAGTCAAATTTAGACCTTTCCTCCTCCCCACCTGCTCTTTCGTTTAAAGTCACATGAATACGTGTCCGGTTGTGGGGTTTTTTGTGCACAAAAGGGGAAAAAAACATTTTAATTTGGTTAAGTGCTTTGTTTCAGAGTTGTCCACATCTTTTATTTCAATCACTGAACCCTGATACTGACTCCTGATTCTGGCCTGTAGAGTAGAAGTGGAGAGGTTGGATCTGAGTGCCGTCTGTGCTGCTGTTTTCAAGCAGAACCGCAGGCTGAAGCTAAGTCTGCCTTCAAATATGGAAATGAGGAGTTAGTGCACACATCAAAATATGAAATTCCTGTTTACAGTATAACAGTCATATTTCAATTACGTATCACTCAGTAATCTTAAAGCAACAGCCAGAAAGAGACACAAATTTTCTGAGGTACTTTCATAAACATTGGTTTATGGTAAGTTATATTGCAGCTGATGTCAGAGCAGAAAACACTCTTTCCACTCACTTCACTTTCATTATTGCATGTTTGGATTTATAACAATACGAAATTAGCAGATGTTCAGTCTGCCACATTTGAAGGAAATTATGTAAAGTTTGACATAAGCTCCCACACATGGATGTATTTTCAGAGATCCATCAGCACATCCTGGGTCGTGAACCCTGCAGGCACATCAATAATCCTTCTGCAGCCTTCATCCATCCATGTTAACCCGCTATGACTGAGCCAACAAGTATGCCTTCACCCTTTTACAGTAAAAACTGTCAAGGCACCTTTGTTAACTGTCGGGTGATGACAGGTCAGCAGCAGAGGGCAGGGACATATGGGAACGGTAGTAAAAACAACTCAGCAGATGTGCTGCTTAGTTTATTCAGACACCACCTTGGGATGAGCTGGATGGGTTTTGCCTTGGAGATATAGTGATGCAAGGTGTGAGGTGCCAATGCTGCCAGGTGTTTGAAAGCACTGTCTACTGTTGTCTGTTGTTACAATTATAGAAATATTGTGTTGTTATGATTATACAGAGGAAGACTCTGCTTTCACTGATAATGTAAAATTCCCTCTGCAAATGTATGAAGTCATAAAAGTCATTCCATGTATTCAAAATAATTTATGTGTGTGTGTGTGTATATATATATATATATATATATATATATACACATT
>JBAMYA010000015.1:16136928-16149227 GCA_037176975.1 Arrhamphus sclerolepis
TGAAATATTATAAAAGGAGATAATTTATTATACCTAACAAAGAGTGAGATATAATCCATTTTACTTCACAAGAAAACATCCATACCTCAATATTATGTTGCTGCTTTTGCCGGTAAAATCTCATGTGACCAAATACAACAACCAATACAAGAAACTGGGTCATTATGGAAATAAAATAATTAAATGAAGCAAGGTTCTTGTATTTTCTTGTATGTATGAACTCAACATATGTCATATTGTAACATCCTAATGGAACTCACTTAGAACTGCTTTGTTTCACGTCGTTTTGGCAATCTAATATTGGACAAAGGGTTGTTTTAACCCCAGAATGTCCCTTTAACTGAATCTGTTCTGCATTCATTCTCGAGTGCAGACAGTTCGGGCTGCAGTCTGACAAAGTCTTGTTGTCTCACAAAGGCATAACTTTGCCTTCAGTGCTGAATGTTTTTTACTGTCTTGTTGAGAAATTCATGCATGTTCGTGGTATGGTAAAGATGTCGTCTTGAATGCAGCATATGTTGGTCTAAGATCTCAATGTGCTTTTCTGCATTAATGCTGCCATCACAGAAGTGAAAGTTCCCTTTGTGAAGGACAATGATAGAAGCCATGACCATTACAGGCTCTGGTTTTGGAACTGATGATTCTAATCTGAATGGTCATTTCCATCACTGGTCTGGAGCAGACTTGGAACACTGCATAGCAATGTACTGTACTGTAGTGCTTGAACATGCTTTCTCAAAGTTTTCACATGCAAATCTGAG
This sequence comes from Arrhamphus sclerolepis, assembly GCA_037176975.1. NCBI lineage: Eukaryota > Metazoa > Chordata > Actinopteri > Beloniformes > Hemiramphidae > Arrhamphus > Arrhamphus sclerolepis. The sequence continues at coordinate 16,137,690 of JBAMYA010000015.1, forward strand.
TCTGTACGCTGAGGATGATTGATAGTTCTGCATTTCCGCCTGAGTGATCCGAGATCTCAGGTGTCCAGCTTCGACTTGTGCCCTTTCCCTTTAGTTTAGTTTAATTATAGGTTTAATTATACGTTTACTTGAAATGAATGGAACAAATATGAATATCTCTTGTTTGCAAAATAAAACAATTTTGTTTCACATAAAAGTAAATATAATCAAAATTGCAGTTGCATTTCCCAAATCATCCAGCCTTTCTCTAATTGGAGAGTTGTATTTAACTGAACAGCTCTGCCATCGGCTACATGTTAACACTACAAAGAGCACAAGAACTTAGGAGAAGTGTCTGCACTCTGTTTTTTCTTCATAAAGGAAGGAAACAAATGAGGTGTGAACTGAATATACCAACATGGATTAATCTGATAGAAAATAATTTTAAGTTTTTTTTCATTTTTATTCAGTTCTCTGTGTTTTCCATAAAACAGACAAAAACTAAGCGACCTAATGCCAATGTATAGAAGAATCCTTCTAAAGGGTCATCGCCACTTAGGTGTCATTTAGATTAAGAGGCGTCTGCATTTATGCACTTTTGGGCTGCAATAATCTATGGGCACAATTAAATTGCATTACATGTAACATGTAGAAAAAAAGACATACTGTACTCCACTCCCTGTAGTCTCCTGCATCTGCAGCACATCTTACTTACGCTCTTTGAATGTCCTGCGTTTATGTGGCTTCTCGAGTCTTTATTCCTCACACAGATAACCACAAAATCCCTCACAGCCCACATCGTTTGCTGCTCCAGTGTGAGAAAACACAGCCACTGCTGAAGTTATCACTGAGAGCATGACAGCATCACCAGCAGGCAAGCTCATCTTCCTCACTCATGTGCAGCGGGCCCCAAGGTTTGCAACAAAAACTGTTTAGCTCCAGAGATCTAAAATGGAGAGCTCCTTGTGCCGCTGCGGAGTGATAACATTCAGGCTCTGTGGGGATGTCACCACTGTGAAGAATCTGTAATTTAGAGAAGGGCTGCAGAAGCTTATCTTCCTAAGCCCCTGAGTAAAATAAAGAAATGGTGAGAGGAGAAAACACACACAGACAGACACACACATGTAGTTTTTGTGTTGAAGCCCTGCAAACTGGAGAAAAATCGTTGCCTGGATGGAGATTCTGTGGTCAAAGTGAGAGTACTGAAGCTTACTATTCATGGATTTTATGCTAAGACAGTGAGTCACCCTAACTGGGTCCAAAAAGTCAAATGCTGCTACACACAAGCAACTGTCTACATGAAGCTATAAAGGCCGTCTATGCAGGAAGTGAAATAAGAAAAATATGAAATGTGATATTCTGCTTGTCTGACTGTGATGAAGCTGCTGGGAATCCAAAGACTCTTGTAAAAACTAGTGTATTCCCATCATGCACTGCCCCAGTTTGGCTTCATCCTTTAGTGATGCAGCTTAACATGTGGTTGGCATTAATGTATAGATTTGTGTTGTTCTTTTGATTGGCATTCTCTAGAGATACGAGAGTATTTTTGTGCAGAGTGGTTAGAATCATCCCAGTCCCAGGATTACAACAACAACAACACGTGTATGTAGCACCTTTCTAGACCAGGGACCATTCAAGGCCATTACAGTTTGAAGCAATTATAAGAACTGATACTCTATCTCATTTTCACAGTTGTCCATGCTCTGTTATAAATTGCTGTCATTAGGCAGAAATTGTCCCAGTTCCGTCTTAAAGTTGAAGTTTCCTCACAGCAGCCACTTTGATAAATTGATAGAAGGTCTTTTAATCTCACTATGCTCCTTTAAGTCCCTCCCCAATGATTGCTCTGTTGATGGGTTCTTTTCAGAGCACTGTCCTTGTCTCTGCCAGGATTTCCACCTCTTCCTCAACATGAGCCCCTGCTTTTGAACAGCCCTTCCCTCCTGCTTGCTTGTAAAGTATTGAGATTTGAAAAACTGCAACATATTAATCTGGGAAACGTTCCTCTCTTTCAGAACTTGAAATGCAGCAAGGACTGTTTGTGGTTGGAGGTTGAATTTAAGGACATAGTTTTGATTTTGTTTTTGGCTGCAGTGTCAGAGTCCTTCCTTTGATTTAATGATTGTATACCATGATTCATCGTGTGGATTAGTATTATCCAGTTTAGAACCAGTCTATGAAATTAAAATATAAAACTGTTAGTTAGTTGATCGTGTGTTTCCATGACTTTCTTGCAGCACACTAATGTGCCAAAAGCTTTGGTTGTCAGGTTTTGTGACTTGACATGTTTTTGCTACACAAACCACCCTCTTTTTTCCAGAGCTTTGTTTCATAACTGCAGTCTTGCATGGCTGCTAGCCTCCCTCAGCAGTTCAGAGCAAGACCTCCCCTCGTGTTGGCAGATACAGTGTGGATCTGTCGGTTGCATAAACAAGAATGCAACCTGGTCCTAAATGACTGCGCTGTGGTGTTACACTGTAGCTGTTCTGAAGTTGCGAGTCATGGCTGTCCTGCTCAGCGGGAGTCCAATTGTCTAGATTTTGTGCTTCTCAATAATTTACACCAAGAGACTAAACGGGCATCGCAGCTTTTAACTTGATGGATTTTGGGTCTGAGATGAGAAAAGCTTGCTACAAGTAGAACACATGCATAACAGTGTCTGTTGTTTTTATTTTTCTATTTTTAAAGATTTGGAATATTCCAGTTGAATAATTTAAGAGATGTACTGCATACATTCAAGTCATAGTCAGCATTTCTAAATTTGGCGAAAACAAAAAAGTCAGAAATGAAGAGCAGGGTGGGAAGGACAGGATGCCATGGAAAGTTGGAATTATCATCACGACTTAAAACTGAAAATGTCAATGATAATCTATCCAAATAATGGAGTTCAGCTGGAGAGTTATATTTACCCATTTGTTAATTTCACGTTATTCATGTCATCAGAGAAAGATTTACCAGGAAAACTTCCCGTATTCATTTGTAAGAAGTTAAAATACAGAGATGAGAAGAAAAACGTTTGTTTGTTCAAACCACAGTCTTTATCATTAACGTATTTTCTTCCTGTTTCATGAATGTAGTCATTTATTTGGCATTCTTCCCATTAACAGTAACAGAGATGTGTTGTCCTGTTTCTGGTTTTCCACGTGATTACATGAAGTGGTGTAATCATGTTGCAATTAGCTATAATGAGATTCATTCACATCTTTGAAAACAGGGAAAACTGCCAGAAATGGAACAATTAGATGAGAGCTAAAAATGTTTCACTTTTTGGGCCTTTGATGATCATTTTGTGCTCCTAGAAATAACAGCAGAACCATCATATGGTGTTCGTCTGACATAGAATGACAGATAGAAAGATAGTAAAAGCATAATTTAATCCTGAATTTGAATACCCACGGTGCCCTCTTTTTAATCCCATCTGACAAACATGTGACTGTGGAGTTTCTCGGCTGCTGTGGTCTGTAAGCAGGATCAATGTGATTATTAAAATGTTAGGGTTATACAAGGTTTTGCTCCCAAAAGGACAATCAGTACCAAGAAAAAATATCAGCATTATGTTTTTGCCTTTTCATAGAAACGCAAACAGAAAAAGCCACTGAGGCGAGGAGCCCGTGTAATCCCAACGTAGACTATAATGTCAACAGTTGCAACAAAGCCTCATTTTGGTGCTTGTATGAAATGAGTATTGAAGAGACGGAAAAAAAAAAGAAAACTCATTCATGCTGACTGAGAAGATGAAAATTTGTCACCTCATTAATATGCAACAGTCAGCAGCTGAAGAGGATCTGTAATGATCCTGTCCTACAGGATCCTATCTGCAATGTTCCTCATGTGTCTGGTGCTCAGAAGTGTAGATTTTTCACTTTCCAAAAATTACTGCTGAGATTATATTTATAATGATAATTTAAGGATCATTTACAGTGTCTCACAGAAATATGATCTGTATTAACACCCAAATAGACTCAATCAAGCCAATACATCTTTAAATGTGAGTGTAAGCTAAAAGTGCTGTATGAATATAGTTCAGTCAAATTCCTTCTTTCTTTAGTTCCCATCACTTTGATAGACGAAGGCTCTTCTCCTCTGGGCGTTGTACGTTTCCTTCCATGAATGACAGTCATACTGTTAAACTCTTCATGGACATGAACAACATCAGTGCACATTAATCACACCTGCACAAATGACTGATGACACAAACGAACAAACTGGTATCAAACTAAACAGTTAAGTGGTTCAGGAATCAGGAATCCATCCATTTTTGTATTTCAGATTTGGAACATATGCAAAAAGCAAAAGCAAAAACAAAAACATGGGGCTGTTGAAAAGGTGAAAAGGAAATACATTATCTTATTTCAAACCATCAACAGATAGTGTCAATCATGATGATTTGCTACAAAAACAGGCTTTAGCAACAAGGATAGACTAAGGTGTGTTACTCTGTCACATGCATGTTAAAAAACATTTAAATGTTTAAAACAATCATTCAGATGATCAAGAACTGAGCATCCACTTACTTTGGGAAATCTTTGTTAAGCCGTACAATAAAGATCTGTACCACCAACACCACCAAAAACGCTAGAAGTCCCATAATAATCTGTGTTAAAGAGTAGACGTCCACGTTCTCATATGGACCATAACTCACTGAAGACATCTATGGTGGTCAAATAAATCATATCCAGGAACATACTGGGAAGAAATGCCCAGAACCAGAGAGAAAGAGAGCCATTCATACTGTTATCAGGAGGAAGTCAAAAATCTGGCTCTGTGGTGGTCTGGGGGTTTATCAGTGCCCTTGGCAAAGGTCATTTAGACTTCTGTGATGGCAGCATGAATGCAAAAAACATTCACTGACATTTAAGGGAATCATGTGCTACAATCAGAACTGCTTTTTCCAGAGAAATCCAATGCAAAGGAATAAAAGTCAAAGTAAAATGTAAGAATGCTATAGCATCTTCCGTATCATCCCAGCTTTTTCTAATATGTTTATGACGCTAGTCTGTCAACAACAGAACATGATTTTACAGTTTTCTTCTTTTTTTTAAATTTGAAATGTCATGAAACCCCATTCCCAAACTCCCCAGAAATGCTTCATAACATCAGAGTCCTAATGAAACTAAACCCAATTTAGCCTTCTGAAGAGGAGGAGATGGAGAGCAACGATGGAACAAAACCTGCTCCCAACCAAGTCAGGGCTACAAAACCACTTACCTTGGCTTCATGACTTCGAGTAAAGGGTGCCTCAGTGTCAAAAATGGAGCTGAATTGACTCTCATCCTCAGATTTAAATTATGTCCCCATCTGAAACAGAAAACCTTGACTTTCCGTTGGTTTGAGGTTGACATGTTCATAGTTAGCACAAAATCAGTGAGTGGAAATATCCATTTGACCATTCAGAAGTGAGGATATTTATCTGTGGTCTGAAGTGACATATTTGGAAATTTTCTTTGTGTTGTAGAACATTTTTCTTTGTGTGAATGAATCAGAAGACAAATCAGGATGAATGAATCAAACTGATGAACTATTTCAGACCAAAGCAAACAAATGAAGGTGTGAAAGTACACTAAGTTATCTTCTCTTATTTGGAAAGTACTTTTGTGTATTTCTGTTAGTTTTGCTTTCTGTTTGACCTGCTCTGCACCTGTTTGGATTTCAGTTGATTATCCTCCTGCTCTGTTCTCTCAACGCACCTGCTTCTCATTAATTATCACTTACTCTGTGGTCTTCCTCGCTGGTGTTATGTTCTCATTTTGCAGGTTGTCTTCTCCCCATTTATTTGCAACTCTGATAATCCATGTCCTCTCATGCTTGTATTTTGGCACAAAGCTGCTCTGATTTTGGGTTCCCTCCATTTACAGCATCTAATGTTATATAAATTCAGTTATATTGTATTTTTATTTTTTATCTGTATGCATTTGGGTTAATTTATTACAAATTGGGAAAATGGGTTATGGGACACTAACAACATAACATATGTTGCTTGGAAGCTACTTGTTAAAAAAAAAAACAAACAAAAAAAAAACATTTACTAACCAGGGATGACTCTGGTTCAGGAATATAGATCCTTCATCTGCCTGCCTGGAAGTCAATGGTTTGCCCACACAGGTTGTTGAACTGTCCTTGGCAAGACTGAAGCCCACATTGCTCCTAGTGCAGTCATCGCATTTCTGTCAGAGACAGAAAAGTAGGTATCTATAGGTCAGCAGAGCACTGTATGGACGGAGGAATGTGGTCAACAGGGTGAGGGGGAAAAAAGATACATTTCTACAAAGATACAAAAGATACATACATCAGGAAAGCTGATGCATTTTTTGTTTTGGCAAAGTATCAGACATTAGGAAACCACAATACTGAAAGTACACCTGGTTAAACATGCAATGTAACAGCCAGCAGATGCTGTCTAACAGATAAATGTTTCAGGCTTCATTCCTGCACCACTGAGCTTATGATCACTGTTGACATTTTGTGGAAAAAAAACAAAAAAAACTTTGACCTGCCTACTGACATTTGTTATGACACTTTAAACCTGTTAAATATTTCTTCTGCCATTGTGACTCCCACTCTAATGTCTACCTCGGTGTGGCCAAAAAAAAAAGGATTTGAATGCTTTAAACAATCTTGGGTCCTTCCATCTTGGTCCCACCATAATTAGTCCTAAACTAGTGTCCTGTGCACTGTGGTGAACTTGTTCAGACATCACTTCACATGTCTCTGCAAAGAAAGTGGAAAAATAGAGAAAACAGAGAAAAAAACACACTACCGTTGCAGGGAATGCCCCTGCCAGTCACAATTCCTCTGACTTTCTTTTTATATCAACCAGATGAGAATCTACATGAAAAAAGAAAAGAAAGAGTTGAAATGATGGCCACCTTGACCTCTTTACGGAGCCTGCAAGTTTCCAAATTGTGAAAATTGATAAAGCAAAAGCTCTTTCAAGTCATTCAAAAGCTCTAAATGGACATTGTGTTAGTTGGACAACACAGTACCAAGCTAACATTTAATCGACACTTCACCGTTAATTTCATTTAAATAAGAGGTTTGTGTGGATGGAGGATCTATCATATGGCCTATTTAGAAAGATTGCATCATCACCATCACCACTTTCCATGATGTACTGCAATATGATCTTTTTTAAAAAATACAGCTCTGAGCATGGTAGAGGTTTGAGCTATTCTCTCTGAGATGGCAGCGAGTCGGACCCAAGCCAAGTTCCACTTTGTCCACACGATTCAGCTTCACTGAAAGACAAATTATTCCCAAAGTGACTCCACTTTATTTTGCTTGAGGTAACAGCTTCTCCTGCTGCAACAATAGCCATTTCACTGACAGAGACTAAGCATGCCAGCAAACAATACAGTATATCACTCAATCCACCCATCAAGTTGCTCATTTTGGAGAAACAATGTTTTACCCACATGCTTGTTTCTTCCCTGTGCTGCATATTTGCAAACAAGGCATCAGGTTATGTTGTGCAAGAAACAATCGTAGCCTGTGCTGTAAATGTTCCAACCACTAGGGAAGTTGAAGCAGTCATCAGTGTGCATAAAAGAAATTACCCAGTATTGAGAGATTAATCAAAGTGTATTTTACCCACTTTGCTATTTCTGCTCCATCCTGGGAATCTTTAATGTCCTTAAACTCCAAACACAAAGCCAACAGCACGAGGTTTCTAAGACTAGCTTACTGTCGCTAGCATAGTTGTCTCCTATTACAGACTTTTCTGCTCACTTTTTTTTTGCAACAGTCTGACACAATATTGTAAACCGTATTCCTAATATGTGGGCACTTTAAGAACATAAATCAATAGATTGTATTTCATGACAGTTTCACAAAACTAAGGTGGGTTGTTTTGGATTAAGATCTGGCTGAATTTCATACAGTTCTGACAGTATTAGCTGCTGTGGTCTCTTAGCCCTGATAACATTACAAAAAGAATAATTATTAGGTGCTTTAGGAATGGAATAACCTTTTTTCTTATTTTTTTCCAAACTAACTTTTTTAGAATTCTTTTAAAAAAGGTTTTCTAACCTCAGACTAAGAGCTTTCCCAACTTGAAGTCGACCTTTTGAGACCAAGCTGATTGGTGATATATCCAGAAATTTGAAGGTTGTGTAATATAGCAGAAAAAAAAGAAAACAAAAACAAACATCGTCCACTTAAACAACTGTTCAATTCCCCACAAAGGAATAACCAAAAGATAGAGGAACTGATGGATATTACAAAAGAAATGTGAAATATGTAGTGTGACTGCAGCCAGAAAGTAAGCCCATGGTGGTGTGTAATCCATCGGGGAGGAGGGGGCTCCCAAATCCCTCTAACTCTTAGAGCCATTGAAACTGTTTGTTAGTCATTAGATGCTTTCAGACCAAACATTACAGAGCAACAGCTCTGCCCAGACACTGCTACAAAAACACACAGAGTCTTTGTGCACAGACATGAATTGATAACTGTGGCAGTTTGGCTTCTGACAAGGCTGAAGCTGAGCGAGCTCAATGGGCCCTTTCTTTCAACGTCCCTAGGTGCTCTGACACAATTTAAAATGCTCAATGTCGCTGACTTTTGTGAACAGTTAAAATGACCTTTTAAAGTTGATATGTGATTAATTTAATTTATTTAAGAGCAAAACATGTTTATTGGGAAAAAAATAAATTCCTAAACAACTTTATGATCGTTACAACCATTACATTCCAGACACTCACCGTTTTACATAAATGTGAAGAGTATAAACATCAGCAAATCTGTTCCCCCTTAATTACAGTGAAGTGTGTCAACACTGGCACAGAGAAATATTATATCAGAAAAAAGTAGCTATTTGAAAACAACAGCAGGTCTGACCGATACAGTGTTGTATTAAGGTCATTATCCAGACAGTGTCCTCAGCTGTGGGTGCCTGCAAAGAATCAGAGACCATTCACATCATAGCGCACTCATTTTATCCAAGTCAACAGAAAATTCAGCAAAATGTTCATTTGATTCATTTTATGTATGTTGTTTCTTCATCAGTGCGATTTGGTAAAGTCAAAGTTATCTATAATAGTATAATATAATAGTGTAATCATAACAATAGCCTTAATACATTGCATTTGTGCAGTTCCTTTAAGCTACCAGGCCTGACATAAAACACTGCACAAAAGTCTTCAGCACCTCAACATGCCACTCTCTTTAAGATCCAAAGATAAAATAAACAAATTAAACCAGAATAGAACAGAAATTAGAGGAGTATAGTGGACAGTTTTGGTTCCTGGCCTTTGGTTTCTTCGTCTCCTCTGCCATGATTTTCACAGCAAAACATGAAAAACTGAACGAGCTCTGCAAGTTCGCCTTAGTTTGTTGTTGATATGTGATGTGATGGTGTAAATGCTGCCCTCAGGAAAAAATGTGCAAGAAAGTTTCTTCTTTGGTTGCTTGAAAATTGCTTGAATTTGACCTGGGAAAGATTGTATGTAAAATATGCAGCTACATCAGCCTCTACTGAGCTGTGATGGGGGGGTGGTTAAACAACCTTCAGCCCCTCCTTTTATAGAATGGCTTTACTAAGCAAACTTTCTTTAAATGCCAATCAGCCTGGACTTACTACACAGAGTCTGCTGCTGTTTGTGAGCCATTCCCATCCAGGACTGAGAACATTGATTTATTTACTTTTTTTTTTTTCTCTTGAAAAACAAAGCTTGACTGAATTGGGCGCTTGCCTGAGTTCAATTACGTCCACTGACTGCTGGACGTGTGTTCAGATCTCAGACACACATAAAAATTCTGAGTGTGTTTTGAGAGAGAAGGCTGACTGACACTGTTCATGCAGGTTGATTAAAGTGTCTGATGACAAAGCAGATCTTCAATCAAGGAAACTGGATGAGACAGTAAAAACTGAAAGAGAAATTGCCACTGCAATCAGCGTGAGCTTTGATTAAATGTAACCCCTAAACTGGATCATGCAAGTTTTTGGCAACTGGCCGTGGCAGTTGGGAATACTTTATTCCAGCTTTTCAAACCTCACATTTCAATGCCGTATGATACGTAACCTCATGGGTTTAAAGCCTAGTGAGCACACAGGCATGTTTCCTTGAACCAGGACAAAGAATATGAGTACATAAACATGCAAATATTAACATAAACAAACAGTGATATAGATACAACTCTGTGTACTATGAATAAAACGTAATTGTCAATGCTCAAATTTTCAAAAAGAAATCTCTAGTTTGAATGTGAATGGTTGTCTGTCTCCATGTGGCCCTGCGATGGACTGGAGACTTGTCCGGGGTGGACCCCTGCCTTTCACCTGAAGTGAGCTGGGATAGACTCCAGCAGACCCCTGTGACCCTGAACAGGAAATAGCGGGTATAGATGATGGATGGATGCTATCGAACGCCAACGTAGCCAAATCTTACTGTACGTTCAGACTGAAAGCGATACAGGTGGCCAGAGCAGCGGAAGTAATTCACTTTGTATGGACAAGAGCGATAAAAGCAACAAGGCAACAAGTGCAGCGGGCGAGGAAACTTGGGCATGTTGAGCGATAAAATAAAGTTAAACCTCAGTCAACTTTATGGAAATGAGCTATGACGTGGTTCAGCACCAACACTGGCAACAACCAATCTGAATGTCAACATGCGTTGGTCATGTGTGTCCCCAAGAACAAACAACGCAATTTTGGTTCCCGTTGTCCCCATCATTCTGAAAATGTCGACCGTGGAGAAGCTTATAACTTCTGTGGCAGGATATCCAATCCTTTATGAGAGCAGCTTGTTCACATAAAGCAGAGATGCAGGACTCAGTCGCGATGGTAGTAGGCTGGTCTGGTGAGTTTGGACCTGTGCAGAGTAATCGCATCCAATATGTATGCAGCAGGCAGCAGTTCTTTTGTATTTCTTGTTTGCGCGCCCTTTTTCATCCCACTAGTTTGCTTGGTTGTTTTTTGAAAATCTCCTGATTCTTGAGGATTTTAAAAATGACGTAATTTTATTAAAAAGTGCATCAAAGCGATGCAAATCTGCTAAAGCCCACACTTTGATTAACTGAATTTCTTTTTTTTCACTGCTCAGCATTGTTTCTTTTTCATTTTCATTTCTATGTTGAACTACTGTATTTTGACTTGCTGTATATTTGTGTGTTGTTCTTCAAAATAAAAATTGGGGGGAAAAACTAGTTTACCTGGTGTTAAAATATTAATAGATATAACTGCAAAAAATGATTCCTAAGAAAATTAAAAAAAACACTTGTGTCAAGAAAAATGGTCTTATTTTAAAGGCATACGTCTCATTTTACAAATTCTAGCCATGAACTTTTTCTTACCCCACTGACAGGTTTTCTTTTTTTTTTTGCTTAAGACGTTTTGACTATTTCAAAATCTAGTCATCATTAAACATTTAAAGGCATACATGGATAACTGCTGCTTTGTGAGCCCACCTGATGATAAAGTCTGAACTGTAAACAAGGGGGGCTTTCATTTTAGCATGTCAACTCTATGTTACTTGGTTGATTTCTATTATATATATACATACATACATATATATATATATATATATATGTTCACATTCTATTTATGTTTTTGTTGTATATTAAATA
>JBAMYA010000015.1:16159028-16171139 GCA_037176975.1 Arrhamphus sclerolepis
GTCAGACCTGTTCCCAGTGCATGTTGGACTCCAGCAGGGCTGCCCTTTGTCACCGGTTCTGTTCATTACTTTTATGGCCAGAATTTCTAGGTGCAGCCGGGGGCCAGAGGGGGTCCGGTTTGGCAACAACTGGATTTCATCTCTGCTTTTTGCAGATGATGTGGTCTTCTTGGCTCCTTCGAGCCAGGACCTCCAACGTGCACTGGGGTGGTTTGCGGCCGAGTGTGAAGCAGCTGGGATGAGAATCAGCACCTCTAGAGAAAGGTGCCTGTGTTGTAAAAGCACCTTGAGTGGTCCTTGGACTAGAAAGCTGCTATCTTTGCATATTGTTGTTGTTATTAAACATCCAAAAAGTAGATTTATTAAAAAAAAACAAAAAAAAACATTATGAAGGTTAATTAATCTACAAACGGTATGCAAAATCCCATAAGTAGCTGAATAAATAACTTTATTTGTCCCTGGGGCGAGAGATGCTGTGGTATTGTGGCTATTCCTCACAGAAGTCAGTGCCCAGGCAACCAAAACTAACAGCGACAAGCTGAAATACATCACTGTAACTGGCAAATATCTCTGTTCATCAGTCTGCCATATTGAACAATCAGGGTATCCATGGCTGAACACCACAGACTCTGCTAATTTCCAAAGAAACTTTGCTTTGCTCCTGAAGTTTGCCAGAGAGCTCCTTGGCACTCTGCAATTCTACTAGGAAACAGAGATTTTTTTAAAAAAAAGTGCATTTGTTCATGTAAAATACTTTACCTATTCTTATTTATATGTATACTCTTTATGTATATGTGCACTATGTATAATCTGCCTATGCACTGTGTATGGGATAAAACAGGTCCACCTTCCAAACTTCAAAACATCCCCATGAAAAGAGAAACAATTTGACTTTGCTGATTGGCCTGAAGTCTTGGACCACTTGCCTTCAATCAGGGGAAAGTTTTACAGCAGTTAAACATTTATATTTACACATTTAGAATGATAAATTGATGTGAAACATCTTAATGCATGTAAAATGAAATGTAGGAAAAAAACAAAACATCTTACCAAAACAATATTTAAAAAGTGTCCATCCAGCATTTATCTCATTGCTGTTTTCTCCATGCATATCAAATGAAATAGACTGGGAGCAATGAAATCATCTTTCTGTGTTATTCTCTGCATATAAATAGCTTCTTACCAAGCTTATTGTTGGTTGTTTCTTTAATTTGTTTGTAGAGTATCAGAGTGACGCAGCTCTGCTTTCAACACCATACTCCTTTAGCCTCGTCTTGATCTCCCTTAACAGGCCTGTAATATCATGTTTGTCTCTGTTTTCAGGATGATTCCCAGGATAAACAGGGCCTTCATAGTGACAAATCTTGTCCCAGGGATGCAGTATGACCTGTGTGTCTTGGCCATCTGGGATGACACTGCCACTACTCTCACTGCCACCAACATTGTAGGCTGTGTCCAGTTCGTCACCAGGGAGGACTACCCACAGTGCCAGTCTCTTCACAGCGGCTTCCTGGGCAGTACTATGATCCTGGTCATCGGGGGTATCATCGTAGCCACACTGCTGGTATTCATTATCATCCTCATGGTCCGCTATAAGGTGACCAGTGGAATTCAGACCAGTAAATTACCTATGGTGAGTAACACATACTCACAGACCAATGGAGGGGTGAACAGGTTCAATGGCGCACCACCACAGGTGAAGTCCACAGTGGTGGTCATGCGTGAAGAAATGGTGGAATTCAAGTGTGGATCTCTTCAGAGCAGCCTCTCTTCATCCTCATCCTCCTCTAATTCAATAGACAGCCAACCAGGAAGAATGGCTGACCGCTACAGTGCTCAGGGCAGTGAATGCAGTACCTTACCCAACAGCAAGTTCAGGAGGCATGTGCACAGTGCCAAAGCGCGGCAGAGCCTCGACCACCTTTTAGGGGCTTTCACATCAATTGAGCTAAGAGGGGTACCCAAGGACCACCAAGGGGCCTCTGTCCCCTCTACCACTCCCAATGCCATGACAAAAGTGGCTGTGGTGGTATCATCTGATAAAGAACCCCTGCTTGGGAGAGCTGAGTCCACAACCATGCTAGGACGTCTCCTAGGATTTCCCCAGGAGGGTAAGCCCAAGAGGAGCCACTCATTTGACATGGGTGATGTCGGGGTGGCTCAGTGTCGAAGCAGTCAACCTCGCAGGATCAGCAACATCTGGACTAAGCGCAGTCTATCTGTTAATGGGATGCTACTGCAATGTGATGACAGTGAGGACGAGAAGCCCTCCTTTGAAAGCTCAGAGTGGGTGATGGAGAGCACAGTTTGAGTAAAGCCCGTTTGTGTGGTCCTGGTCTGAACAATCACTCTTTCTTGGAAACTGGAGAAACACGAGTGTAGAGAGAAAGAGATTCTTAAGGAAAGCTGCCTTTGAGTACTATGTAAACTTTGCCCATGTGAATACTGTTGGAATGATCATGTGAGAAAAGACAGCAAAAAGATTCTTGTCATGATCAAAACTGACAGTGTTGTCTATATTTAAAAAAAGAAAATGTTCCATTTTGAAAAACTGCTGAGATGATCCTCATGGAATGGCTCCTGATCTACAGTCAAAAATGTGAGAACTTTAAAGTAAATTTACAACTTCTTGATCAAACAATCTGATTTCCAGGATACGTTGCCTCAATTCCTGGGAACTGGAATTTAATGTTGTGGACCTTTTTTGCATAATACTGGACTACTGCAGCAGTAGAGAGCGGGACCAGAGGAGCTAGTACAGCAGAAAAAATAAAACAATTTTTATTCATTTTTATTTTCATCTGGGTTTTTCTATCATTTTTACTATTTATTATTTGTGTTTATTCATCAGAAGACAGATGTGCAGCTCTGCAATAAGATTGTAGTTGTTGACGAGTAAAAACACAGGCAAATTTTAATTGGTCATTTAATATCCATGTTTCACTGAACCACAGTCAGCCAGTTTTATATTTCTACCTCAGGTTATGTATGATATGAGGTTCTTCATATGTGTCACCAAATAGTAATACAACAAATGTCCCAGATTGATAAAAAATAGCAACACATTTTTCTCAAATTTGTTTCAAATAACTAATTGGATTCCAGCCGGTCTGTTTCTGTATTTGTCCAACTCAGGGTGAAATCCTGCTTCTTGAGTTATCCCCATTGGTTCGTACTGGTGACAGTGGTCCCTGTAGGCTGAAGAGCCATTGGTGTAAACAGTGTTTGCCTCAGGGTGAGATTTCAGATGTTATCAGTTCATATTACTGTAGCCACACACAAATAGTGTTTGAAATCCATCAAACCTACTTAGTCATTTGCCCAGAGCAGACAACACTAAGATTTATCACCAGATTGTGATTCTTTGGACAACACAAACAAGAGAGCTTGATAATTACTCATTTACCCAGGTTAAATGGAGGGAATTTGTCATTTATTAGCTGGATAAAGGTCATCGTGCTGCTTATGAGAGGGTGTCAGACAGAGGGAGGAAAAGGGAGGCAGATAACTTATTTAGAGCCAATAAGCTGAGAAGCCTGGAAATCTATTTCACCAGATTGCATGATACAGAATCTTTTTTTTTCTTTCTTTTTTTAAATTAATTAATGTGTTTTTTTTGTTTGTTTTTGTTTTTTTTTGTTTTTCTTTTGGGGGGGGCTATCTCTGATTTTATTTGCATCACCAGAGGAACATTTCTTTCATCATTCATACGGGGCTGTACATTGCAGTAAGATGCTCTTAGTCACTGTTTAAATCATTGCCTCCAATCATCTGCAACATCCCTGTATTTTTATGCCTTTCTGGAGATTGGACTCTGCTGCATTTCAAAATGTGGGTTGATCATCATTATGTTTGAAATTGTTTTCCTCCTAAAGTAGGTGTATCGTTCTATATATTGGCATATTTTTTGTACAATAATTGGGTGAGAATGTAAAGTGAGGGGGGGAAATTGTGCAGTAGTACTTTTTATTTTTATGTGAAGCAAACAGTGAGAAGGTGCTTTACTGTGGTGTACCAACATGGCCGTTGTTAGTTGGCTTAGTGAAATGGGATTTTACACGGTGCTGCAAGTGAGGAGAGGAGAGCTGGAATTTCTTAGAGGGTCGAATCACTCAGATGACTAAAAAACATGTTCTCACTAATCTCTTATGGTGCCTCCACATGAAAGTAGTCCTGCGTTCATCTGCCATGGTTCCTAATCCCGATGCTTTTAGTCATACCACAGAGCCACAAGTTGACATGTCGTTTCATTTGTTTATTTTGATGTCCTCCAACAAACATCATGCTAGACAAATATTAACACATAGGTGTTTGTCCTTTTGTTGACATACCGCATCAGTCAGGCTATTGAGAAAGTTCTCCAAAAGTTAAAGCTTTTTTTAATGCTAAAATAAAAAACAAAATGAGTGAAAATGTTCTGCAGTTTTTCACAGCGATATTAGACATTGTTCCTGGAAACTAGGTTTGCATGTAGCCTCGTTGTTGTATCACATGTACTTCCATAACACAATCACAGGTGTTGTTTGGGATTTTACCAGAATTCCACTCTGCTAATAAAAACAAAAATACACAGGCACACACAGTATACATATATATATTTATACACACGTAGAGGTGATGTGTTGTATCATAATAAGACATATTCTGTCTACACCTAATTTTCCATATTGGAATTCTTCAGTTTTCCATTGGCAAGTCTTTAAAACCCTGTCCAAACAGGACACACTCCAGTCGTCAGTGTCCGTGCTCTGGCATTGAAACTGTGAGAAAATACTGTTCTCACTAGTTCAGACTTTGAGTTGCATCACTGTCTTCTGTAAATGAAGGATGACATCCAAAAAATAACTAAATAAAGGGAGCCAGACACACGACCAACTACTACTCACAAAATACTATCAAAATTACTTACAAGAAATCGATTCTTGATTTACTTTTTAGACTAACATAGTTATTCCTTCGCTTGTTTCGAGTCATTTTTGTCTTTTTAACTTCCATTGAAACCATTAAAAGACTCAATCCAAATCAAACAATGACCCGCCCCATTTATGTAATTTCAGATCAACTAGCTTAGCCCAGTAAGAACTTAGCCTATGCTAAATAACATACTTTTTCCAGAAAAAAATAAACAAATTTCTCCTTTTTTTGTTGGTTTGTTTGCTTTTTTATGTTTTATAGACTGAAATGTCATCACATCTTCACTGCAATTCAACATTGTATTGCCATACAGAAGAATTTTTGTTACTCTGAGCTTAGAGCAAAGGGTAAAATTATAATTATTACTGTTTTGCTGATTAGTTTATATAAAAGATCAAAACTCCACAAATGTATGACCCTGAGTAGAAAAACAGGAATGAGTAAGTACGTTAGACATTTGAAAGAAGCGACCCTTACGCCTCTCTACTTGTGACACCAGGTAACATCCTATCCCATTCAGCTAACTAACTCTGTAAAATTAAGTGTGTACTTGATTCAACATAGACATGATTCTCACCTGAGGCTCTAGGACAAAAAAAAACAAGAAAAAAAAACAGCTGAATCTGTGTGACAACATTTTGCTACAAAAGAATATAAAATATGAATTAATTCCTTTGAACCAAACTGTCTCCTCTGTGTTTTGTCTTCCTCCAGTGACTGAACTTCACAGGTGTCATTACTAATGACATTATTGAGCCGGATTCCGCTGAGTTGAAAGAGTTAGCATACTGTTTTCTTCAACACAAAGCACAGTGAATAATGGAGTGTCTTTCCCCTCGTGTTGCCTCTGCTTGCTGCAGATGAGTCTGGACCTTTCCTCCTGAGGTCCAGCTGCTGTAATCAGGCCAGTTGCAGCTGACTCACCTTAACACTGTCCTCATTACAAATCACCTGTACATGCAGGCCCTGGCCAGAGCCCATAATAAGGCTTTAATTCGTTTAATCTGCCAGGAAAGGTGCTTACAGCAGCACAGAGTAAATATAATCTCTGAACAGGGTAAGTGTTGCATTATAATATGATGATATGCAACTGGTGAAGCCCCCCCCAGAGGAACAAGAACACTGGATGTCAAACATGGGAAAAGCTCTTTTTAATAGGCTGCTGTGATGATATGTAGGGTTTTGTTATGCACACTTTTACAAAGGCAAAGGTGTGATGACAATACACTTGATAACAGCAGGATGTTTCAAGTGAGTAAACTGTGTCAGGCTTTGAGATCAGGTAAACAAGTATTTACCTGGAAGGGAAAAAACAGGCACATCTAACAAATCAGAAAATGTTCATTTTCACACTGCACTGTGCTGAATATATGAATTCAAATGTAAATTTATGCAACAAATGTGTCACAAATTATCATTTTAAATGTAGCCTAATATTTATTTTAAAAAAGCAGCACAGCGTGAGCCCATGAAGCCAGTCGTTTGAGAATCATGAAAATAAACTTCATGTTTTTATTAACTGTATCCTTGCATTCAATAGAGACTTTAATTTCTGACTCAATTGCAGGTAAGATTCTATTCTATTCAAACTGCTCAGAACATTGAAATGATTGACATTATTGCACCATAGAAATAATTATTCTCTCTTATAATGCAAGTTCAGAGTAAAGAAGTGACCACTTTTGTTGTTGTTGTTGTTGTTGTTGTCTTAAGGGCAAAACTGGCAAAACTTCACAATCCAGATGTCATCTGTGCTGCTGCAGTGGTCAGTCCTGCTCCATCCATTTCTGTTCAGTTGTCTTTGTGTTTCACTGCAATGCAGAGGGATCTCGTTTCTGCACTCACAGGTAAACACGTGCACCTGTTGGTGGCAGGCTTCCCATTGTTGCAATGAATTTACTTTACATTAACACACCAGTGCTGCTGACATTTTAGATTACTGCTGCTAGATGGAGATTACTCTTGAATGGGTACCTCTTTAGCATATTCTGAATACCGTCCACTACTACTGACTTGTATCAGCCATTTTCCAGATTTTCTAGATCTGAGAGAATAAAAACATGGATGGTGAAATGCCAAAGTCTCAAAATTGCAGACCCCCATTATTTCCTTTTTTTCCTTTTTCAAGATTTAAGGAAACTACATCTTCCATATGCAGTTTGTATACTGGATGTGTGATCTTGACAGTTTGGTTTCTGCAGATAGCAATGAGTCATCATCTACCATAAACAAGCAAAATATGAAAAAGCTACAAATGCTGCAGAATATATATATATATATATATATAAAACATCTTAAAGTGTTTTCGATTTTAAAATAGACATTCTATTCAAATGGCATACCTTTTTGTATTGGCATGTGTCCAACATTGCAGTCATATTCTTTATCTCCAGTTTGATCTGTTATGATCAAATCACCACAACATAATAACTAAAAATAAATAGTTCAAAAACAGAAAAGAAATAAATCAGTGAAGTGACTAACGGCTCAGAAAACACAGATAAGACACAAGCCTGTCACTTCGTTTGAGGCTGCCTTGCTCTGGAAATGCCTCATACAGTAAGCCATTCATATTTGCAGAATAATATTATGTAAAAATACTGGCTCAAAATAGATTTATCCACGCTCCCTGTCTTTATATCCACCCACAAGTTGAATCAGGCTGCATTTGCTGTGTTCTGGAAGCAGGAAGACAAATCCTATTCAATATTTAATTTCATTTAAACTAAGAAACAGATAAAATAATCACGGCCTATCAGTGCTAACGTTTATGTCCCAGCTAGGTAATCTGATTTTTTATTTATTTTATTATTTTTTTAAAGGGATATTCTGAGCTCTCATTTGTTTTTGGATGAATCATTACTTGCATGACGGCGTAGCCGAGCATTACAAACTGTTCAAATGTGCAACAATCCTTAACCAGACGCTGGCCATTATATTACTTGACATTTCTAACTGCAGTGTGGTTTTTCCATTTTTCTAACCTGAGCCAGTCACTAATGATAATATGCAGCTGAGTTTTGCAAGGTTGTAATACAAAGTATGAGACATTGAACTGTAGGAGATGATGAAAAGCTGCTGAGGCAGAAAATATAAAAATGGAAATGAATACTTAAGTAGTACAACATTTTTCACATGTATGAAAAATGAGTATAAGGTTGGTTTTTGTTTTTGTTTTTTTAACTTCACTGCCAATGCAACTTTGCTTTTTCAGAGAACAATAAAACTGATGTGTTTCTCTTTTCTACAATTACTTTGAAGTAGCTTTTGTGCACCAGGAGTCCTGCAGTGATTCTATCCGTCATATTTTATGCCTGAACACGGCCCGCAGCAGTTGGAGCAGTTGAATATTTTCAGCGGCTCAGCAAACTGCACATAACAGTTTGCATTGGAAGGAAGAACAGGGCTGGATGACTGACTTGCATATTCCCCTTAAAAGTGGGTGTCCATTCCAGAGAGCTTCCAGAAAGCATATCTCATCTGACATCTGCCTGTGCAGCTTCATCACCATGTTCACGGGGGTTTTTCAGTGCCACAATTCTGCACTAATAACCGCAATATTAATAACACAGGAGGGTAACTCAGTGTGGGGGTTTATATTTCAACAACAAAGTTGTCTAGGCTGAGATAAGTTTGAAATGTGAGCCTGCCAGATGTTATTTTGTTTCGCCTCAGAATTTGTTCAGTTTCCCTGGAAAAAGCAATTAATGATACATGCTGGATGTTATAATAAGTTCTCAGGCTGCTACAAAATAGATAGAAAGTGAAATCTAAACACATTTTTACATTTACTGTAACTTATTATCTTTCTTCTTTGGTATATCGCGTGTGTGTTAACTAATAATCCCATTCGCTTTCTTGAATATTCACATCTCCTTATATGAACATGTCGTGATGAAAGTACTTTTACTCCTCTGTAGTTCGTTGATGGCAGCTACTAATACTAAAACACATTCTCATCAGCATATTTTTTTTTAATTATTGTCCAGTTAATTAGTGTCCAGTGTACCACTGGAGAATTATCACTCATATTCCATGGAATGTTCTGTCCTCACTGTAGGTCAGAAAGAAAGAAAGAAAAGCTGTATTAGAACAGAGCTACATGCTACATACTTACATGCTGCCTACATGTTAACCTTCTTCCAATGTACAGTAAAACAACAACCCTCGTCCCCCTCGTGGCAGACCCAGTTTGCTCTTATTGGCCAGTTTATCTGTGGAATAGCAGAACAAGAGGCCCCTGAGGGAAATGCATGATGGAAATCTGTTACATGGGCCCCTTTTGGACTACAGATGTATATAATTGATAGGTTTATCAATCTATGTAAGAACATAAGATTGCACAAGATTGGACCATTCATCTAATGATAAACCTCCATCCAGTTGTGTAAACGTAATGGTGCTGGATGGACGTCTCTGACAAGCTTCTTAGGTTTTATATCATTTATGTCAAGTGTAGATATTACTTTTTACCCCTCCAAGGAATCATGAACTTCCCATCATCTGAGTACTTTCTGGTGATACTGGTAGAAATTCATCTCATTCAAACTCATGTGGTTCACATTCTGTGATAAAAAAAAAAAAGACTTATTTAAGCCACCAATATTGGTAACGAAAATTAAGAAGTTGGAACGTTTGAACAGCTTTGTTAATAATTAAGTATTATGACCACTCAAATTCCTTTGAAAAGCATATCACAAACACCAAATTAAAATCCAGTATCTTTCGATGTCTGCATCGTTTGATGCGGTCTTTGTGCCATGTTGAAAGTGGTAATTGAAGTTTAACCTAATTAATGACAGCAATGTAATGAAAAGTAAGCAGAAAATAAAGAGGTGGAAAAGAGGAAGACAAGAAAGGGCATAGCCTATGTTATAAAGTTACTTTACACAAATACATTGTTAAAAAAAAAAAAAAAAACATGCAACGCTTCAACAGTTTTGCCATGGTAATATAAGATATCATAAAGTCGATGCCAGGGCTCCGATCAACCAAGTCTAAAGACCAATACAATCAGGAAACTTTCTCCAATAATATTATGTATTAAGAAGACTGATTGACTTGATTTCAGTTATTTCCTCACTTTAGGAGCTTTGACTGTAAATACTCAGTCACCTCTGTGTCAGTCAGGTCTGTGCTCCTGAAACAAATGAAAGTCCACTGCCAGAGAATCCCGGTCTGCAGGCTCACATGTTACTCAAAGGTCACATTATTAGGAGGGAGAGGGGCCATGAAGAGCTTTAAAACTCAATAGTAAGATCTGAAAATCAATTCTAAATCATACTGGGAGAGCGCCCAAGGAGGTCTTAAAGCAGGTGGAATGTGCTCCAGCAGATTTCTCCTGAGCAGAATCTGCAGCCAGTCAGAGAAATGGAGAGGCTGCTGCAATAGCTGCAATAATAGAGATGAAGGTCAGTTATTTTTCAGCAAAAGTCATCTATGATGGTTGAAGAAGACTCAGAACTTTGATAAACAATGATGATTACACAGAAAAAAGGAGAAATCTGAGGCTGTACAATAAGACTGACTAATTCACAGTTTAAAAACTCTACACTTGTGGTTGGATTCATATCTTTTCATTTGAGAGCTGAAAGTTTCACTTCAAAGGTAAATACTTAAGAACAAAGTCTCAGTTTGTCAACAACCGTGGTGCTTAAGGTTACAGGAAGAAGTGGTGTGAACACAAATCTGTTTGCATGCCACCAATGTTAATCTTAAAGTCACAAAAAAAGAACATTTTAATTGCTTAAACTTCACTACATTTTTCCTGACAACTTCTGCAAGCAAACTATACTTTTCAGGCTTTTTCTAGTTACACTGTTATTAACTTTAATATTCAGCACGCTTACTGAGGCCTGTAGCGTCTGAGATGGTGAGCTTCTTTTCAGTTTCTCTGAGTACTGCTGATCTTGGGGTGAACTTTCCTGAGAAGCCACTCCCAGGAAGACTGGCCACTGTCTTCAAATGTTTTCCACTTCTAACATATTTCTCTCCTTGTAGAATGATGGCCACCAAATGCTTTGGAAACTGGTCTAACAGCATGTTCCAGACTGATGGGCAGCAAAGACTGCTGCTCAAAGGTCACTGCTGATGTTTTTGTTTGTTTGTTTGTTTGTTTGTTTGTTTGTTTTTCTCTTCATCATTTTGATTACACACATCCAAGTGCTTCAGACCAAGAACAAGCAGTCAAAAGTCTTTTGTTTTTTAGACGTGGCCCCACGCGTTAAGCATCAAGTTATCGTCAAGGTGAACTTAGTTCTCCAAGCAGTGCTTCTGCATTTTGACTTGATTTTTATTAGGTTTGTAAGTTTGTTTGTTTGTTTTTTAAATTTATTTTTAGCTCCCTATGTGCATGGAACTGAATGCTTTTACCGTGCTGCCCAAGATTGCTCTTTTTAGTCGAGAACTTGGTCCTCAGTCTCCTCTTCAGTGATGCAGATATATTTTCTAAATTTGTTGTGTGATTATTTTATTTTATTTATTATCATTATTGTTATTATTATTATTATTATCAATAGTAGTAGTAATAGTAGTAGTAGTAGTATTAAGCCCATTTGGCTGCTTTTGATCATAGCAGGTGTTGTCATCTACAATCAAAAATGAACTTCTTTTATTCTTTCTAAATGATTCATCTAAAATCTAAATCCAAATTAGACCTAGGAACAAATTATAACTGTCAAAAAACAAGTACCTCGGAAATTTCACGTCTATAAACTATATCAATCATTACACACTTGATATGACAGCCCATTGTAAGAATATACTAGGTCATTTATGTAATGGGTGAGTTTCTGTACTGCATTTGCTTTTATTACATTCTTAACCTGGAGAGAAAATTTGCCTCAGGACATAGATTCAATGTTCAAGATTTTTCTATTAACCTCACACTTCTATTTCTTGTCAAATTATGCAAAATCTTCAACCTTGTAGGAAGAGATTTATGCTGTTGACTGATGGATTTCCACTCCTGTGATGTCTATTACATCTGAGCTCCCCACATTCTTTCCCTGCAAGGGAATGGTGCTCATTTTCCAAATAACCAATCATAGTGCTCTGTGCGATGCATCAACACCTCTTCACCTCCTCATCACTACGTTCAAACCCATCTATCAGCTCAAGGACATCTGCAGCGTAGTGAGTTTGACCTCAAAAGAAGAAAGACTCTGATACTTTAATTTCTGTGTGCTGTCAATAGCT
>JBAMYA010000015.1:16188051-16208261 GCA_037176975.1 Arrhamphus sclerolepis
GGGCCCTCCCAGGGTCAGCAGTGGGAGTGCAATGCTCAGGACTATAACTTAGGTACTGAGCACTGGGTGGAAAAAAAAAAAGGGGGGAAAAAATGGGGGAAAAAATATTAAAAAAAAGAAGGGAACCTCCAGGCACATTGTTACATCTTCTTTGCTGTAAAGACCCATCAGACCCATATGAAGGTACAGGTGCAATCAAATGTTTTTATCTTTTTAAAATCTTTATTCTAGAATTTTTTGGTTTCCCTTCTCTTTCCTTTGCATCAAAATGTCATTCATGGGTGTAGCTGTGGTGTGAATAAATGACAACGTTTTTGAATTGAACTGAAAAATGCAAACGTTTGTTACGTAAGCATTTATCAGCAAACAAATTCTCATCAAGAAGAGCCAGCTGAGGTTTATCTGGTTCAAGCATCTGGTTGGGATGCCTGGAGAGGTGTTTTGGGCATGTCCAACCAGACGGAGGTCCCAGGGCAGACCCAGGACATGCCCCAGAATTACCGCAGGCGAGCTGGAGGAGGAGGTGGGCAGAGGGAGGTTTGGGCTTCTTTGGTGAAGCTGCTCCCCCTGGTACCTGAACTCAAATAGGTCAAAGTTAACAGTTTCTTTATTGAGCATATATTATCATCATAGAGTAGTGATACTGGAGTTTATTTATTTATTTTTTTTATAAAAGAAGAATGTACAATAAGAACGTGTGTACCTCATGGATTCTTCAGAGGTTTTGGAGCTAGAATTCAAAAAGATTAGAATATATTCTTATTCATATATCTTATCATGCTCTTGACAATGCTATAAACAGCCGCATAACGGTTGAGTTGGAAGACCTTTCTAATATGACTTTGAGAAGAGCATGAATGTTCAGAGATGGTTCTGAATTTCTTACAAAAGATGATGCTTCATTAGGTTCCTACGAGCTTTGTTAAGAAAACAGTCAGTGACTCTGCTGGTGACCTCTACTGGCAGATGCACCATGAAATGCCTGTCCTCATGACCTACGTTCAGCTGATGCGCCTTTCAGCTCTTTCTTTCTCTCTCTCTCTCTCTCTCTTGTCATTTAGCAGTTTTACTCTGCTTCTGAACTCAGATGACCGAACAAAACAATTTTACTGTCTCAATTCTCTGTAACTTTGTTTCTTTGCTGTTGGTGTCTTGCTCCTGTTCATTTAACTGAACATTAAAGGGAGTGTCTATATTCATGCCTGGCTAAAAACACTGGGACTAGAAATCAGGCCTGTGTATATTTGTACACATGTCCGTGTATTCTATAAGTGTCTATTTATATGCAAGGTAAGTTTATTTGTTTAGCTCATTTCACACACAAAGGCAACTCAAAGTGCTTTACAAAGACATTAAGATGAAATAAAATCTTAAATCAATCAATAAACCAATTAATTAAAATAACAATAATAATAGTTAATTAAAATAATAATGATAATAACAATTTAAACATTTAATTGGACAGAAAAATGATCTGCTCCTCAGAACATCAACAAACATAAATGCTCAACAATGGAAAAATCAGATTAAATTTAGCCCTAAAAAGAACCTCCTCAGAGGTTCAGAGACTGGCATTTATAGCTATGTGAGTTTTGTGGATCTCCATCATCCTAATGCAAACAACACCTTACATTTCAGAGACTCAAGTGTGTCATGTCTGCCTGGTTCTGAGTCTGAAAAGAGCCAGTTCATCATGAGTCTGTTGTGGCTCCTCTGTGAAAACTGAAAGTGTTTTGACATCTTCTAGTCGATTTATGGACAATGTTTAAAGTACTGCCACGCTGTCTGCAACTGTGGTGAAAAATAGGAATGTGGAAAGACATGAAGCAGTTAGAGAAGACTGCTGATGTTGGCAGTGGTAGCGAAGGTTTAGGACAAGAAAAATGTGTCAACAGCACGCAGGGAATGATTAGTTACTCTAAAATGTGGATCTGGTCCCTGATGGGACTAGTTGTAGTACAGTGTCATATTAACGACCTACTTATGTTTAGGAAGAGTAATATGTTCTGTGAAGACCACTATTCCATGGCTGCTACATTACAGTCTGAACAAACTAAATATCCAGTGTTCTGTGAAAGCTGGAATTCTCATTAAACAATCATAAACTTGTTTATTTCCTCTGAGGAGGCTATTTTTGGATATTTTAGTCATGGTTACTTTAGCTCTCTTCAACTCAGTCTTCTTAAATCTTATTTAGGTTCGATTAGTGTCAGTGTTTAGGTAAACAATCCAACCATCAGAAAGATAATAGTCCTTTTACACTGATATAGGCCAACTTTACAAAAGAGAGAGCAAGCTTGCATCCTTTGTGCGATATTGTTTGATATTAGTGACATAACTCATGTGTTTTCAATGACTGTTACTACAAATGGTTCTAATTTTAAAGTTTCAAGTTGTAAATTCCTGGGATTTTGTATTATATTGTACATCACATGTGAACAACTTTCCTCCTAGTAGTGGAATATTGCATTTCTATGCTCTGGCCATGATGTGTATGATTTCATTACTACCACATGTAGTTCCTTGTCTCTTTGATGGTAGGAACTCATTTCATCTCTGATATCACAATTCTGGTGTCTCACAGCACACAGCCCCACTGAGCAGGTTTCTTGCTCTTTATATGAGACATACAGGCTCTGCAGTAGGCATGTCTGTCCTTTTCCAAAAAAAAAAGGAAAAAACCTGGGATATGTGTCATTCCGTTGTAGTGAACATGTACTGTAGTGTCTAACGTGTACTTGTTAGCTGCTTTGATAATGTCTGTGCATGCATATACTTAAACTTTAAGATTCATCAGTGGAGGCAAAGTTGTCCCTAGAAAATATGGGCTCCTTTCTGAATAGTCCCTGCTCCTGGTCCCACATTAGATTGTTCTGGTAAGGGACTGATGGGTTTTCCACCATACCAACCTCATTTTACAGGCTCACACCACTCAAAGCCAGGTGTAACCCTCATCCAGTCCATCCCAAGTCCTTCTGCCATAGCCATCTGACCTCACCAGTCAATAAAATAATCCTTTATGTAAAATTCCAAGATATTTCTCCACTTTCAATTCAGTCTTTCCATGTTCTTCACGTTCATTCCGAACCTTCCCAAGCCCTCCATCCTCTGACCTGCACCTGTCGATTAGATGCTGTTGTGGGATGTAGTCCAACCCGCTGACCACCACATATTTATACTTATATTTATCTTTACATATTTACATGTTACTTATTCTATTTATTATTTATTTATTACATATCTTTACACATTACATATTTAACACCAGATAATGTATATTTTTGTACTACATGTTGTAGGCTACCTCCTCTGTCCTAACTCTCCTCATCTCCTCCTTACCGTGTTTGGTTCGGTTTTGCTGTATGACCCTGGTCCCGCCTGTCTTGATCCACCTGGGTCTCATCAGCCCTTGTATATGGTCATGTCTTTCATTTGCTGATCCATTTTGCCCCACCCTCTGTTTCGCCTTGTTTTGTCCCAGTTGCTGACTTCTCCTGGTTTGTTCTGGTTCTGGTTTCCAGCCTAGGGGTCCGTTTCACAAAGCAGGTTATGTGGAAACTCTGAGTTTGTTGAACCCAAACTCAGAGAAACTCTGAGTTTTCTGTTTCACAGATGGTTCAGTTGAACCTGCTTTGTGAAACCTCTGTGAGACCCCAGGGTCCTGTACTACGAAGCGGGTTAACTTACTCAGATGGAACCCGGAGTTAACCTGCAAAACCGGGGTTGACAAAACCAGTCTATCTCAGTACTACGAAACGTGGCTTACTCAGTACTATGATGCTGGTTATAAAGTTAATTTGTTGAACCTGCGTTAACCTAATTGGAGTACGTGCACGTTCACATAAATGTGCATGTTACCATTCTCAATGATGGCGCAATCACCCTACTTCACTGAAGAGTAACGCACAATCATGATGCAGTTTTGAAGAAATGAAAGCAACTTTTAGAGAGAAATCAAACACATCAGTCACCAATAAAGCAAGGCAGGTTCGTTGGCAATCGCCAGATCATGTGAATGTTTCATATGCAACAGCAGTGCCAAACACAAAATACAAGAACATCCTTCAGAGTGGTAGGTTTATAGTCACAGCTTGTATTAATTAATTACAAAGATGTATAACTCAATTTCCATCTAATCTTCACATATTGAAATTATGAATCTTTTTTTTTTATTCTCAAACAAAGGTATAATGATGTTTGATTTGTACCTTAACGTGTCAACTGGCAGCCTGCAGTCTCTCAGGAGGAAGACTGTAAAGGTAAAAATGGAACATCAATATATCTCTGGAGTAAAAATAAAAATAACACAATTAAAGGATGCATGTACATAGTTGCCTGTTCATGGCCTATTTGTCTTCCAGCTAACAAGAAAAAAGCACGTGTGAAGGGCACTGGTGCAGGAAAGGTACCTGCTGCCTTCACACCTGCAGAGGAGCTGGTGATAGCCACCAAGAGTGGGAGGCCAGTCATGGAAGGGGTTGAGGGGGGCCTGCAGTCCAACCCTGGCACAGTGGACATGCACAGCCTTTATGTGCAGGGTCATGTGACCTTAAAGTCCTAGAGTGAAATGATTGCATGATTTTCAAGATTCAAGATGCAAAGCGTTTACTGGCATATGTACAATAGAAGTTGCATTTCTCTGTGCAATGACATTTTCTGCTGTCCACACACAAATGACTAGTTAAAGAGAAAAAAAGAAATAGAAAAAAAGATGTAGGCCTATATACATATATGTGTGTTTGTGTGTGTGTGTGTACATAAAAACATATTTTAAGCTAAAATACTTACAGTATACAGTATATGAATGTGTCATGTCAGTGTCATGTGTTGTGCACAGTTGAGGGAGATAATGTGATGCTCCTCCAGCCAGCAAACCCCAGCATGTCCAGTGATCCTCAGGCACAGGTAATCGTAATAAGGATGAGGTTGGTGTGAATGATGCAGAACCTCACCTGTGCATTCCTTATTTCAGGAGGTTGTGAGTGCAGATGAGGATGAGGACACCCTTACTGCTGAGCCTGACATGCACATCCAGGTAAACAGATTTCATCACTCCCATACTTTACACCGGATAATACAGGAAGATGACATATTACACTCCAGTGCCAGTTATGTGAATTGAGTGATTTGTATATTTCAGGAAGGTTTGCAGGAGCCTCATTTGCCTCCTGTGGCAACCACCTGTCAGGCAGCACGATCTGAAAGGGCACATGTGCTCTGTCTTTGATTCCTCAAGCTCAAATGTGATGCCCACTTACCTGTCTGACTTAACTGGTTACATAGGCTGGGGCAGACAACGTACGCAGGCTGTACAAGCGCATGCTGGAGCTCGACTGCGAAAAAAAGAGGCTTCAAATAAAGAAACTGAAGTCTGAAACTGAGAAGCTGGAGCATGACAAGAAGGTACGTATACTCTACCAGCCTGCTATCATTGTGTTTACCAATGTTAATTTGACCTCTGGTTTTCAGGAAAGGGAGAGGCGATGAATAAAACATCTTGCACAACATTTATAGCGTGTGGGTTCTTTTTATTTTAGGGTATTTCTTCACATTGGGGCACTTGTAGCCTTGTGAAGTTGAACAAAAAAACTTCGAAATTCACCCAAAATACTCTCATAAGATTAAATAATATGTCGAGTTTAAACATCTGTAAGAGTTAAAACTTACATTATAAGACAAATTGTTAATTTTCTGAATTGTTTTCTGACCTGCAATTAACAAATATCATTTCCACCACATTGCAATGCACAGCTGTAATTTAAAAGCAGAATGACCTACACCACTCTAGAATTGTCTTGGATCATTTTTGTAACTAATTTTACCAATTTGTCCACAATATACAGCGATCATGCATTTGTGAATGAGATAAATTAATTGCCCTAAGGACCAAATGCTGAATTGTACACCTTTTCACAGTCTGAAATGTAATACTAGTTTGGTCATGGTTAGAAAATGAATAACCTAATCTCTTTTTTTGTACATTAAGTAAATTTAGATCTCTTAAATTGTGAATACAGTTTTAACATGTGGTGAGAACTTTTTAAATATTTTTAGAAAATAGGTGTGGTGACATTTCGCCTGAAGTGACCTGGGATAGGCTTCAGCAGACCCCCATGACCCTGTATAACGGGTATATGATGGATGGATGGATGGATGGTGTGGTGACAGAAATGACTGGCGGTGGTGGAAATGACAATGAATTCAAAGGAACAAAGACAAAAAGTAGGGATATCTATTAGAACAATCTTCAACTTATTTCATTCATTAAACTCAATTCACAAAATCATTGAACACAGCCACACCTGGAAAGTGGAATTTGTCCAAAATGAAGAACTGAAGTATTTCTAAAAATGATCAAAGAACATGAAAGTGCCCATAGTCTGAATCACCTTTTAAAGGGTGAAGCATTGGTTGGTGATTGCACCTATTTTATCTCACTCCACGCCCTGTGGGATGGTCAAGGGTCATATGGTCAATGATGTCTGGAGGCATGGGACTGACAGCAGGGACTTTCTCCTTGCGTATGGTGATGATGTTGTGGAGCACCACACATGCGCCTATGACCTGGCAGGCCCTCTCTGGCTTCACACGAAGGCAAGAAAATCTTGCCTTCAAAATGCCAAATGTCATTTCAATTCTGGCGCTTGTGGTGCTGTGGTCTCCATTAAAATGTCTTTGTGGCTTTGTCTGTAGGTCTGGATAGGGGATCATAAGATGTCTGAGGCATGGGTATCCACGGTCCCCCAGCAGCACACTATCAAAACACCCTGTGATGAAGAATGGAGAGAGAATGTCACATGCAAGTTTGTGTTCCAGAATTAATAAGGATGCTAATTGCCTTACCCTCTTCAAATTTGGCCGATAAGATGGACTCCCTAAAGATGCGGGAGTCGTGGACTGAGCCTGGCCACTTCGCATCCAGGCTTGTCACCATGTACTGGTGATCACATGTCATCTAAGAGTACAGACATTCTGCTAACATTAGTCATGTTCATGTAGCTTTTGCATGGAAGTTATCCAACAAGACGGCCCATGTGGGGAGAAATATGTAATTATAATTGATAATTCAATTATTTATGTAAATCAACCAAACAAATGCAAAGCAACCCCTTATGTGGCTCCAATAAATTAAGAGAAGGTGAACTTGGAATAGGACATAATGTACCTGATATCATGTAGACTCTATCAAATACACTGAATAGAATCGGCCATACCTGCACATTGATGCTGTGAAAGGATTTCTGATTCACATAATCGCCCTCATGCTCTCCCAGGGGGGCACTGATTGGTACATGAGTGCAGCCAATGGCTCCTATTACTCTTGGGAAACCTGGGAAGAATCATTTGCTTCACTTTGCATGATTTGTGGAAATGCATTTGACCTATTTTAATATTAGTCAGCTACTTACCCACGATTGCATAAAACCTTCTTTGACTTGCATTGCGGTTAGATGGCCAGGGAAGACGACAAATGCACCCAACAGGTTGCACAGACCAAGTGCCACCTTCTCTCCACTGAGAATCTATATCTTTCATGCAGAATATTGTCTGGGTATGTCAGCGGATTCTGGCGGTCCCTAAAGACCCTCGCCCTGCTAAGGGAGTCCCTCACAATTTGTGCACCAATGTCACATGGATCACGGATCGCGATCAAGTTACTCTCGAAGTTACCCAGATAAGCCGTTAAACCCGTTTCATAGTACAGACCACTGGAATCAAACCAGTAAACTAACAATTCAGAAAACAAGTTATGAAGAGAAATCTGAAACTGAAAATAAACTCAAATGTAGGACAATCACAGTAGTGTAGGAAAAAAAGAAAAATATATTAACAACATTGCAACATCTATTTTTTTGTAAAAAAAAAAAGAAAAAAAGTAACATGATTAGCAAGATGTTTGGCAAAGTGCTTTCCAGTTAACATGCTGGAAGATGAGCCTGGGCCACTTCTCAAGTCCAAGTCCACTTGACAGTATCACAGGTCAGCTGGCAAAGTAAGTAAAGCAAAATATGAAAAGTTTTCTTCTTTTTGTTGATGACAATCAATACAATAATCAAAACTGTGAAAAGTGTGTATACAGATTTGAAATCTACATTTGTTTAGATCTTTGTTTTGTGTGGTCTTAGCCTGTACAGTAAATGCTGATATTAATAGAAGCTCACGTCAATATATTTGAGTTTCCTGTAGAGTTAGTACTGTACTTAAACCACAAGTAGTTGTCATCATCTACTATCATACTTGCTTATTTTTACCTTTCACCAGTAATGGATTCACTCAGAAAAGATTCATTGGATATGTTTAATGTAACACTGTGTAACATATTAATGTAACATATTAACTGCTGGGTTTGACCAGGTCAGCTCCTACTGAGATGTTGGCAACCAGAGCTCATCTGTGCTTCAGAGCTACTTTTCAAAACTTAGGGGTGACCTCACAGTAGGTTTTGTCAATTTTTTTTGTTTTTTACCCTTTCTTAATACAGTCTGTAGTTTTCACAGAGTATAATATTTTGAGAAAAATGCATATTTTTCATGAGCCACAACCATTTAATATGTTTGATGAGATTTGATGCAGAAGAAAAAGCAGGCACCCTAAGCAAATTTTTCTTTCTGTATTTATACTATGGGAAACAAAGCTCACCCACCAATATTTTGTTGGAACACACTGAGCATTGTTTTTAAAAAGAGATGTATTTAGCATTTTTTCATATAAAATAATCATTTTTCACACTCTGTAAGAATACAACCTATTTTATTAAGAATAAACTGACTGTATCTGTCTATAAGATTGTTTTTTGTGCTGCAGTTGCAGTAGTGTAATACATAAATTTGAATTAATGTCTCTGAGGAGAGGATCAGGTTTATCACATTCCTCTGTCATTCTGATATCTTCTACTTTAATTTCACATGCTGTCTATTCAGTGTACTGTTAAATACATAAGACATTTTACTGATATCTCACAATTCAAGTAAGATGATACTACTTATCCTATAAACGTCCATTGGACTGCAGAGGGTTTATGGAAGATCGATTGTGGGGATGATCCTCCTCTAGTGGAGAAGAGGCCTAACTGCAGACCTGACTTCAAGAATCCTTTTTTTTTCATTCAAAACCTGTCATGGGATGTTGTAAATGTTATTTACATATTACGTTTTCAGAAAA
The DNA here is from genome assembly GCA_037176975.1 of Arrhamphus sclerolepis. Taxonomy (NCBI): domain Eukaryota; kingdom Metazoa; phylum Chordata; class Actinopteri; order Beloniformes; family Hemiramphidae; genus Arrhamphus; species Arrhamphus sclerolepis. The sequence goes on from JBAMYA010000015.1 coordinate 16,197,214, forward strand.
TAACTTCTGTCTCACAGCTGATTGAACCTTCTCTGAAAGGAATAACTGAAAGTAAGTTGGCAGTGCTGGATCAAACCTACACCAGTTTAAGGAGGAGTTTCTGATCATTCTTCTTAATATAATGTTCAGACATATTTGGATGTCTGGTGTTAATGTGTCTCCTGAGGTATTTAACAACATGTCGATGGAATCTCTTTGATGTGTAAGGCTATTGTCCTGCTACATCACACAGCCTATAATAAGCTTCAGCTGGCCGACAGCCACATTGGTATTAAACAATTGATATTTTGGTAAACTTGGGAACTGATTTTATCCTTTAAGATGGCAAGTGGTCCAGTTTGTGAGTCAAGAAAGCAAGCCCAATCATCATACTCCCTCCATCATACTTACCACCCATGGTGCTGAGTATTTTTTGCTTCAAAAGACCAATAAACGTTTTCCAAACTTTATCCTTGGTGTTCTGCAGTGGACACCCTGTCTGTTAAAACATATATAGACTCATGAAAGGGATGCTTGCCAGGTCCAGTGATGTCTTTAAGCACTTAGCTGTTACTTGTGAGACTGATAAGGACTGAGTGATGCATAAAAACTTTAAGACGGCTATGCAGAGGCTGTTTATGAATGTTTATGAATGCATGCTTTTTTTTTTACCACTGTCAGCTGAGGAAAACCTTTCAATCTCCAGTAAGAATCATTAAATCTAAATCTACCAATTTTTCATATCAGGTGCAGAAATGCACTTAATATATGGTATGTTAGGATGTTGGAGTTGGTGTCTAAAGTGATGAGTCTTCAGATTATAAAGTTATAACGGGACACTTGTTCAGCCAGCATCTAGAAGTTTGTTCCACCATTGTGAAACTACAAATCAGAATAGTCTGAACTGAAACTGAAGAAGCTCCTGAAAACAACACAGTGGATGGCAAGGAGCCTGTATGACTGCATTTAAAAAGCTGACCCAGCTGTTGCTTTGCAGGAAGACATTAGGGCTTTGAATTTGAGCACTTTTGGATTGCCAGCCCTTATTGGTGAATAAACATGAGATGCAACCGTGTGTTTCCGTTCATCTGTAGGGGTTTCACAGAGAAACACTGGAATAAACAAGATGAGGTATAACAGGCTGGGTGGGATACTAAGTCAGATAAATTCACATGTTCCTGACATCATAAACTGTAAAATTGCATGACTGAGAGACAGATGCAACATGGTTGTACATTAAACATCATTTCATTTTCAAAGCAGAACAAAAGACTTTTGTTCTCATTAAATTATGAGTTTCAGTTTCATTTGAATGAATACAGTATTCATTACTTTCACAAAGTGTTGTCTTGTAATAATTATCCGTTCCTGCTAACAGCAAAAACCAGACAAAGTAGCTTTCTGCCCCATCCCAGTGGGACAAATGTGCATCGCTTATGGTACTGTCACGCATCAACAGCAATTAAACTATTTCTCAGAGCTACGGTGGACATAATAGCAGAGGTGACTAAGATGCTCAAGAGAGCTGAATGACCAACAAAGAGATGAAGCAAAAGTTCATTTTAGACGGCGTTGTAAAAAGAACTCATCATTACCACGTGTAGGTGAAGCCATAATTCTAAGAATTGCAAAAGCACTTTATGTTGCTCCAAGTGATGCACTATTAATGACAGATACAATGAATACATGAAATGATTGTCTGCATATGTTCTTTTATTAACAAGTAAATAATAAAAATGCCAAACAGGACAGAAATGACTCAGGAAACATTGAAAAGCATGTAGCAACTTTGAGAAAAACATTTCCCCAAAACAGAAATAAGTAATGAACCCTGTATCTTGTAAACATGAAACTCCCAGAGAGATGAAGTCCAATTAAAATGGGCACACCTTACATGTAAAGCTTGTGGAGGTGTGTTACCCCAGCAGAGTGGCTGGAATTAGCTCTTCCTCTCTTCCCAGTGGAATAAACAATATCAACTTAAATCCTCAGTAAGGCTTGCTAATCCATAATCCCACTGGCTCTGCGCCGGCTGCTTTAGTCCCTGTACAGAGGCTGTCCGACAACACACAGGTCTGGGTGTGATGCAGAGCGTGGTGTAGCTCTGAGGTCTGATTGGCTACCCCATAAGTCCTCGTCCCTGGTTGGTTCATCATCTAGCCTGTAATAATAAATGGAGAGAGCTGTGTTTAGAAATTAGGGAAGTAAACCAAGTGGGTTTTGTGGAAGTAGCTGCTGAACTGGTTAGCTCAGCTCAGTAAACTCATAACAAGATTTAATTCTGCAGCTGGAATATTTTACTTTGTGTTTGATAAGTAGCAGCATCCAGAGACTGGAGCTTTTCATAATGTCACAAATCTTTTGAAAATAATAATAAATAATAATTTCAAATCCTGATCTTTACTTTCATCCTTAAAATACACTTACTAAAAATCAAGAAGTCATTTTTAAACATAATATCCAATTAAAATGATAGTATTCTCATGAGCTCATCAATCTGACACAAAAGTTTGCATTGGAAATTATTTTATTTGCTCATCCTTCATGAGGGGACATACTCATGCACATTTTGCACATATACTTTAGTGGGAATTATTTAACTGTAGTTATGTCAGTTGTGTTTTTGTGATTAGCCCAGAACATCAGTTGGTGAAAACAGCACTTTATTTTCCGAGCCCCTTACATTCAGAAATTGAGTGTAAATATTTTATTCTAGAAAGTAAATGATTGTTTTTATCTTTTGAATGATATATTACATGTATTAAGTATAATAAAGGAGATACATTTCAATATACAGTCACTGTGGTGGACTAATTTAAGAACTTGTATTGAGGTGGTAAGATACAAAATATCTGAAAAAAGTGCTTTTATCTTCACAAAGATACAACAATATATTTCAAATTTTAGTGAATTAGTGTGTCTGATGTTATTTTGTTAGGATGTACATACTTAGAGGTTATATTTGAACAATATGGAAGAAGTGCAGTGTAAAAGTACAGAATGTAGTTTATCATCAGAGATAGCAGCCTAGCTTCTCAGAGACTGCTCAAGAACATCGTATCTATCAAAGAGTTTTTCAAGAAACTGGTTTGAACTGGTCAATAACTATTTCTCATTGATTTTTGTTCCTTTGAATAAAACCCAGTGCAATACAGAATCACCAAGAACACAATTGTCATAGTTCCCAGCAGATGATGTAAGAGTTTACTTGAACAGTATAGATGATGTAACAAATTTATTTATAATTTAATACTTAAATTATTTTTGAAATTTCATGAAATTGTCATGAATGTTAATACTGACTGTTCTTTCTGCTGAGTTGTTATAGCAGCAAATCCGATTTTATGTTTTCTTTTACGTCAGTTAGCTTAGGAAAGAGTTGCGTTCAAGGTTGTAGGAATGAGGTAAACTCACCCTTGTGAACATATGGCTGGCTCGCTTCCACACGTCTCAGCCACTGAGCTTCCTTGAGATCTTGGTGGCAGACACAGACTTGGCCTTCGGTCTGACTGGCTACGTCGAATAAAAGGTCGAGGTCCTTGAACAGATGCAGAAATCCTTCCACGGCTCCCCCAGCTGCTTGAGACAAAAGAGATCCTGGTAGAAGACCACGCTTGAGGTGCTTGGGGAGCTGAATGAGGCTGGGCCTCAAACATCGATGGAGACACTGGGCAGAAGACTGAACGTGCATTACTGAATGTCTTAGATGAGTCTTCATTACTATTCTCTCTGGACCATCTTTGTACTTTTGGTGATGCTGGTGGAGATGGGGCTTTGAAAGGATATGAGGAGACAGAGTTAGAGTTTAAAACATTTTGCTTTGAAACAGGCGGACTGGGGAGTCTCCTCTGCATGACTGGTGTTGCAGGAAGTGTTCTGTTAACAGGGGGGGTGGCTGGTGAGGGTGGAGCAGGTTGTTTTTTGAAATTCTGAGGACTGCAAAGTCTTTGACGTAAGCTGCTTGGTGTAGAAGGAGTTGAAGGTAACATTCTTACTCTAGACACAGGTGGGATAGAAGGTGGCTGGTTAGTGATTACAGCAGACGGAGGCACTGTAGATGTGGTGTTATGTTCAGGCACTGAAAGGTTGTCACATTGCTGACTGAAATTTGTTGATGATTTCTCTGAATCTGAAGATGTCTGCCGGTGTATGATCTTTATGGCTTGCTGGCTAAAGGAATCTGTTTCCATTTCTGGTTCTGTACCTGACTGAACATCTGGTTGGCTGATCTTTGATGAAGTGGTAGTGTCTCGTTGATCTAGTCTGGTCTGAGACGTAACCTTAGAAGATTGCGGCAAGCCTCCTTTGCTTGGTAGCACTGTAACAGACTGAACTGAAGCCCTCAGTCGCTGTGGTACTGCAGCCCTTTTTAACACAGGTGACTTTCCAACTTTTGCAGGCCTGTCTCCTGCTGCATTAGACCCAGGCTGAACACTTTCAAAGGATTTGTCCATTAAAACCTCTGGTGGAGGTGGAGGAAGACTGTCCAGATCTAAATAGTCAGTTTTCTCTGATGTTGTGGGCTCAGGCCTACAGCTAGTTATTCCAGAACTTAGCACAGCTTCTACATTTCCTAAACCTGGCAAGACTGGAACACCACACCTCCGTACACCTTTTAGAGGCCCAAGAACCTTTGGACCTTCCATTTCCTCTATTCCTTGGCTGAATGTATCGATTAGTTTTTTGACTGAATTTCTGCCTCTTTGAAGGCTGGAAGATGGCCGTGGTGATAATGGAGGAGTGGGGGGTGGGGTGGCTTTTAATGGACCCTTAGATGTTTTCTTGTCTTTCAGTTCATCTTCTTCAAATTCACCAGTTTGCTTCTCTTTTTTATTGAGGCATATTTTAAAGCCTGCTTTGTTTTTCATTTGTTGGAGATTACTATCCTTATTTAATGAAATATTTTTGCGACTTATTGCTGGAGACTGTGCTGGTGACTTTCCTTCAGGTTGTTTAACTGAAGCAGTCCTGGAGTTTCCTCCTGCCTTATTTTTGCTCATCTTCTGTAACCTCTGTTGTAAATCCTTCTGGGTCCTTTCAAGCTCAAACAGTGTGGGATCTTCACCTTTACTGCGCAGAGATTCGGCTGAACGGGATCGTTGCTCTCGATTTGCTTGAGTCTTTTTCACGACGGCTCTCCGAACAGGAGCTGCTGTTTGAGGTCTCCTCAGAGATCTTGTGTCATCGTCCGTCCACTCACGTCTAGTGGTTTTTGGGCTGTCTGCCTTTGCTTTGGCACTAGGATTCTGTTTTGGAACAAACTGTATCTTACCACTAATAGCATTTTTCATTTTGAGAGTCATTTCTACATTTTGAGGATTCTCAATGCGCTTTGGGGGTAAGCGGCGTGGATCTTTTTTACAGCTCGCAGGTGATGAATTAGATTGCATTCTAAATACTTCTTGCACATCTCCAACATCTCCTTCTACCTCCTCTTCATCATTGTCATCATCCCCATCTTCAAAGGAAACTGACCCTAGCAATGAGTCTCTTTGATTATTTGGCATTATGGTACATGTAGAACTAACTGAGTTCAGTGAAGTGAGAGAAACACTTGGACTTATTTGACTCTGACACTTTTTCATTGATTGTTTTGCATTTTTCATGCAAGTGTATTCCATAGGACTGACAGCAGTTCTATTTGTCCCATTTGACCCACAACTTTCCCGTCTATAGCGTTTTTCAGAACCAGCAAGAGACTCATTCTCAGCCCCAATACCACTGTCCTCACTAAACAGAGCAGAATCCTCAGGTCCAGGCTTGCGTAGAGAGGCCATTTCAATACGGGTTAAGAGGTGCATTAGTCTAGCCTCCACTGCACGTTTGGCTTTCAGTTTCTCCTCTAAAAGCTCAGAGACTGAGGAAAAGTACTCCGCTGCCTCCTCCAAAGCAGTGTCCCCAATCCCACTGACAGTCCGACTCACATTTCTCATTCTTTGAGTAGTGTACTGAAGCAGCTGCTGGAGCAAATCTGGTGGGGGTTCTGTATTTGCTAAACCAGACTTCAGTGGAGTAGAGGACGAGAGGTTTTTCATTTGGCTTGGCCAAGCAAGATGTTCTCCGTTTTCTTTTAAAACTTTTTCTCCCTCGTCCGCTATCTCTTCAAGTCCCTGAATGATTTCCTTGTAGCGTAAAGCCATGAAGGCCACCATGGGTTGCACAGATATCTGAGTCTGGGTGGCTTGCTCTAAAAGTCCTAGTAACACATCATACTTTTGCATGCTGGGATTCAAAAAGGCATAAGCCGCTTGATGAGCGTTCACTAAAGGCTCTGGAAAGTCCACTTTTTGATCTGTAGATAGTTTGTCTTTGTCCTTGTCTTTTTTTTTAGGAACCTTTGCACCTTTTGTATTCTTCTTTGTTTTTTTCATAGGCTTTTTATCTGCCAAATCCTGCTTGTCGATGTTTTTCTCTTTTCTCTGTAATACCGTGCTGTTTTCCATTACTTGAGTCTCCAATTTATCTATACTCACTGTTTCCATGTTCACTTCTTCAACGCCATGTTTCTTTTTTTGTGGTGTCATTTGTGCCTCTTTCTGAGATACCTTGATGTGTGAAGTTGTCTTCTTCTCCTTTGTATCCCCATTTGTTGATCCAGTTGAATTATGACAGTCTTTGCTTTCTAAATGGGAAACTCCAGGGCTTTCTTGAGGTACAGGGGGTAGCATTCTCCCTTTCCTCATGCTAGCCAGAGTGCCAAAATTATTTCCTTTGGATGGTGAGCAGCCCATTTCTGATGTTTTTAAATACAAGCCAATTTATGAACTCTTGGAAAACAACATAGAAGAACAAACAGTAGAAAAAAAACAAAAAAACAGAAAAAGTCTTTATCCACCTGCTGTATCTGTAATTTTCAGACGGCTGATATTGTTGAGTTTGATAATATCCCTTTCCTCAAGGACGATGGTGGAACAAAATACAGATAAATCCATTTTACAAACTGCTTCCACTTCTTACAGGTGGGCAAAATAAATCCAAAGGCTAGTGAGCATGTTTGTCAAAAATGTCCCAGCAGCGTGCTCTACATGCATCCTTCGGTAACTCACAAAGGACAAACAGCTGAAAGGATTAGTGGAGCTTTCATTGAACTCCTCAGCCTGCACATATGTCACGTTAAAGCAAATAAAACTCACCTACTTGTAAGACCATAAGCTCATTTGAGTAATTAGGGCTGGCCTCAGGTGGCTTTTTATAGCCTACAAAACGATATCTCACTATTGAACTCACAGATACTAAGGCAGAAATAAGGAAAAATAGCTCATTAAGTTAATAGTTAAAGTTGATAGTTTTTTCCCCCTTTGTATCAGAAAATGAACACCATTGATTCTATTATATCAATTATTTTATTATAGCTTTGACTGTAGCCACATGTAAACCACAACCACATGTAAAAAGTTATTATTATTCTGCTAAGTCCTAAATTTACTTTTCACTTTTTAGATTTTTCTGAGTTCTGTGACTAGCACCATTTAACTGGAACAAAGAGACTAATTTAAAAATAACTTGAACCACCTTTGCCTCTTTGAAATAGTCACAAGAAAGATTAAAGTAATCTTTCCCTTCCCAACTTTCTAATTCTGTCATGACAGCAACACAAACCCCCTCCCACAAAGAACAAATAAATGAGATAAATACTTTCAGAAAATGAAAAACAAGGGAACTTCCCTTTTAGGATGGAAAAGGATGGGTCGGCTTGGTGGTACTGGTACTATGGGGGGGGGATTCAGTTTGTTTACAATTTTCTATTAGCCACAGTACACTGTGAAGACAGTGAAGGATGGTGGGACGTGCATCATGATATGTTCTGAATACTATAGCGTCAACCTTTTTTTTTTTTTTTTTTTTTTTACCAGGGATCACAGATCAGTTTCAATACATTAAACATTTGAAGGGGTCATGTTGCTTTATGCTGAGAAGGAAATGTGCTTGATATGGGTGTTTCAACCATTGACTGTATATAACTATGGGTAAACCCTGTGACATCACCCGTTGGTTTCTACAGAGAGCTTTTGATGCCCATTTTTCCTGGTCCCAGACCAACAAGATTTATAAGGACTTTTCAACCCAGTCCCAGACCGTGAACCAGTAGTAAAAACCAAGAAATGCAGAAGAACTGTAGAACGTAGTCCAATAATCCTGGACTGTACCGACCACCACATAGGCTATTTATGTATTTTTATACTACATTAGGTATTTGTACATTTTTGTACCACATGTTATATTTTTGTCCCTCTCCTCTCTCTCTGTCCTTCATCCTCTCTATCCTGTCTCCCTCCTCTTTCCTTCCTTTACCCAGCTGGCTATCAGCAGAGGGGTCCTCCCTAGAACTGATTCAGGTTCTGCTTGAGGTATATCCCAAGAGAGAGTGTTTTTCTTGCCACCATTAGGCTTTGTCATGTGCTGGGGGTCGTGCTCTGTGTTTCTCAGAAGTGCCCTCACAACTTTGTTGAAAATAGACGTCATATTATATAAATGAAATTATAACTGGAAGTCCTCCGGTGCCAGAAATTGGTCGACTCCATGCAACACAAATGTGAAGCAGTTCTCAGAAACAGTGGATTCAACTAAATAGCTATTAATGCAGATTCACATGAAATATAAAATTTAAAGCATTTCTCAGTTTCCATGGTAAATGTTTTGGAACAGACTACTATAATGTTAAGCATCCCAATGCTTTGCGTGTTTGGAAATAAAAGCAATCATCAAGATTTTGAGCTCTGTGGGAACTGGGAGGGCCGGGCGGGTAGCGATTCGCTGTTCCAAGAAGAACGAGGAAAAACAAGTAGAGAAGAAGAAGAGAGAGTCAGAGGAAACGCGGGTTCACGCGGGTTGTCACGCGCAGGTGTGTAGCTGCTGTGACGGTCTCGCGGAGCTGGTAACTACGATCTTGTCTGGTAAAGGTCGATTAAGACTTTTAACGAAGGTATTAAATGATGGCTCCTTTCCCATTTTATTCACGTTTCAAACGCAAACTGATGTTATTCAGTTTAACTAAAACGAGAACGATTTTGCTAGTTTCTTTTTTTTTCTCTTTAGCTAGCTTCTCACCTCCGCATTGATCAAACAGTTCAACAGCAGCTCTGCAGAGTTGATGATGTGGTGGTTTTTAACTTAATTTATCTAAAAGACGAAAATACTTTGACATGTACTTCTTTTTAAACTAGGGCCAACTCGGTAGGATGATTGTGGAGTAACTTTAGCCTCAAGTGTCAGTGGGCTTATGCACTTAAGTCAGTGAAGGTTTCCTCATCGTTCCCCCTCAAAAACAGAATTAAAATTATTAAGGTTAGTGCGTGATTCTATGAGTGAGCAAACTAAAATGACTTTAAAAAGTACGTTTTTGGTATTAAACCTGAGCAGGGTTAATGAGGATGTTGGGATCCTTTCAGCTGTCAGTGTTCAGGTGGCTACATGCAGAACAACTAAAGAAGCTCTATTAAAAGTCTTGGTAAATATTCTTAGATGCTCATGAGTTCTCCTGCATGTTCATTAAGTGAAAAGAAGGGGGGAAATTCAAATTATTAATCAAATGTGCTTCCAAAGTAAATCAAATCAGATTTAAAAATATAGTTATGCATTTGTCTGGCGATGATGACTGTTTTAATTATACAAATGTATGTGAATATTTTGTCATTTACCAATTATGTAGACTGGAGTGAGAAAGAAAACTTGGGAGACCTAATTCTTTTACTTTTTCCCATCTCCAGTCAACAGACATTAGGGGTGTCTTTGCTGCTGATGGCACAAGCTGCAGTATGATGAATACCCCTGTACCTCTGCAAGTCAAACGCAAAAATGTACGTCAGATCAGAAGGCAACACTGCCTAAAAAGAGCCAATGGTCAAGGCACCAAGGGGCAACTGTGGATGATCCAGCAAAGCGACCACAGGGTGTGGGACGTGAGAGTGACAATGCCTCCAACTACTGTCATACAGCGGAAGGAAATGGCTTCATACTTCCAACTTTTGGGTGAGTAAATAGCTTAACTGTGTGTTTTAAACTCGGCATAATCATGTGAAATTATGGTCAAATTTACTTTCTTTTAATTTATTGTTTCAGATGATGAATGGATTTGGAAATTTCTGGAGATGGATTCTTGCTACAGAATAACAGACAAGGTAAAGCCTTTGCTCTCATAAGCAGCAAACCATATATAGTATAGGTGGTTTAACATGTGGACAACAATCCTGAAATGTTCTGGAGCCATCTCTGGTCCTCTGAGAGTTATCTCACGAGACCTCTTTAAATGTCTGGATTATCAGTTGTTGAGACAATGTGAAGTTACATTAAGAACATGACAGATAATAGTTGTAGAAACTGCACAACATTAAGTGTAATGGAAACAGTTAATGATTTATTCTCTTTTCTCCTGATCTACAGTATAAGTTGCTCAAATTGCTTTTTGACATTGTTAAAATATGTTCAAATTGATTTAGCCAAATAATTAAAATGTATTTCATGCGAGAAATACACCATGAGATGTGAGAGCTCATCTGAGGACGAGCCTCTTGATGTGAAGTACACATGATCAGCTGAAAAGGTCAAACCAAACTGCCTGTATATTCTCATGCAAAGTTCTTGTTCATACGTGAAAATTACTTATGTTAGCTGGACTGACTGATTTTTATTTTATTTCTCATCAGTACCTTTTAGCCATGACCTTTGTGTATTTCAAACGGGCCTCCTTCACTTGTGATGAATACACCAGAAAGAACTTTTTCATCGCACTGTAAGTTTACAGATATTTGAATCAATGTGTGTGTATAAATTTATACACAGAGTGGGGTAAAAAAAAAAAGCATTTAGTCAGGCACCAATTGTACAAGTTCTCCGACTTAAAAAGATGAGAGAGGCCTGTAATTTCCATCATAGGTAAACCTCAACTATGAGACAAAATGAGGAAGGAAAAAAAAACAAACCTAGAAAATCACATTGTCTGATTTTTAAAGAATTTATTTGCAAATCATGATGTAAAATAAGTATTTGGTCACGAACAAAAGTTCATCTCAGTACTTTGTTCTAGAGTCTTTGTTGGCAATGACAGAGGTCAAACATTTTCTGGAAGTCTT
>JBAMYA010000015.1:16222404-16240081 GCA_037176975.1 Arrhamphus sclerolepis
GGAGAGTGGCAGGAATCAGGGCAGAGAGAAGGGGGAAGACACAGACTGAAGGGTCGATGAGCTGGGAGTTGAACTCGCAACCTGCTTCTTGAGGCTGTTGCCATGTATGTGGGCCGCCTGTTTTAACCGAGAAACTACGCAGATTAATGCAACTTTAAATTTTAATATAGTATATATATTAAAGAAAACACTGTTGCTAGCTAACATGACAACAGTATTCTTCGCCTCGACCCTGACTGCTCAGAGCTCTTTTCAGAGAACAGGGAGTACTTACACATTTTTCAGTGGGCAGCCATAATGATATGCTTGATGGGTGTACATGCTCCACTGTGAGCAGCACCAGGGCCCAGACATGTTTAAGCAATATGTAAAGATAAAAAACCTGTGTACACTTTGTTCTGCATACAAACTGAAATTTATGAACAAAGAATGTGCCGTAAGTATGCACAGACCTCATGCGTTTTTTAGGCATATACACTTTCAGGGGGATACTTTACCTGATATGGTGAAGTTGAAATTAGAAGAAATGCAACAGAATTTAACACCAGAAAAACTGGTTTGTGTTTAGTTTCTTTTCATCTTGAAGTCTTCATAATGTAGCATTTTTTTACCTAATGTGTGAGAGCTCTACCTTGATACTCTGGCTTCCTCTTACAGTTCAAACGTCCTCTTGTCAGGTAAAATGCTGAATGTAAACTTACCCCATGACTGAGTGTGAATGTGTATGCTTGTTTGCCTCTCTGTGGCCCTGGGACACACCGCAAACCCATCCAGAGTGTCCCCAGTTGTCCAGCAAATGCTGAAATAGAGTGAAGCCTCAGGATTCCTCAGACCCGCTACACAAACCGCTTCAGGAGATCCTTCCTGATCATAACTAGAACCATCAAAATGATACTTTAAAGAGTCTCAAATAGTGACAGTTACTGCAACATATAATTTTCCTTCTGGCATGAATAAAGTATGATTGAACTGATTGAATTGATATAGAAAATGGAAAAAGTGAATAATTGTTTTGCAGCATTTCTATAGAAGTGGTCGTGCACAAAAATGTGAGTTTTGAAAAACAGAGAAAATCAGTCAAATTTAAGAGACTCAGTGTTTGGAAACGTGATTTTCTAACTTGAGGTGCTGATTGGCTCAGTTTGACCTCTAAAGTCTGTTTTATAAAACCAGTCTATGATATTCCATCTTTATCTATTTCTTTTCACTTTTTTCAGCTGTATGAACAGGTGAACAGGATGTTTGTTCTTCAGTCATAAATCACATAAGTGTTGCTCATTCTTCTCTCTTTCCACTGTTGCTTCCAGCTAATGCACTTCTTGGCACTGGCTTTTTTTTGTCTTTTAGTAGTTCCTCTACAGGATCCCTGATTTTCAGAGCTGATCTTTTTTTTACTTTTCCTTTTTTCTTGATGGTTTTTGTCATTCCAGTGCTGAGATGCTTCCCAGACAACTGCCTCAACAGTTAGCTTCTTTTTTGCTGTTTTACATGGAAACATCTGGATTTAGGTCATGGTTTTTAGTTGTTTTGTTGTTGTTGGGTTTTTTTTGTTTTTTTTCAAAAGTCTAACCAGTTAGGTTTAAGAAGATGTATTTACTTAATTACTTTCTGACTTGCTTAAAATTTTTTAAACCATGCAGCAGGTAAATATTTTAAGGGTAGACTTAACCTTCTAATTCAGGATAAAAGACCACACACACACAGTGCCGTAAAGGACCAGAGGTTTTGGGTTGTGGTGTCTCATTTATAAAATCTTGGTGAAAAAAAGCCAGACATCAAACCTTATTATTTGTAATTCAACATGCTGTACATGCAGGAAAACAATAATAATGATAATTATAAGAAAACACACAGTATTTGAATCTCTCTGTAACAGTATTCCTTTCACAAATGAATACACAGTATAGTGGATTGCCCTGCCAGAAAACCTTTAGGGCATCATCACTCAGCGCTGACTGAGACCCATTAAATCAGTTGGGTGGGTTGTCCCCTTTGTCCAAAGCATGCGAGGTAAGACACCACTAAGCATTAAATACTGGTTTTGTAGCAGTAACCAGTCTCTACCAAAAAGGCATCGCAGTTCAGAGTAAAGTCTCCTGTCTGGAAAATCCTGCCTGACTGGTAACAGCTAAAGGAAAAAGTAGGAGTTGAGTGGAAAAGTCCAGGGATGGAAAAAGGGCAAAAGCCTTCAGAAATGTTGGGGATTGGTTGCAGTAAGGAAGGAGAACGAGATCGCTGACTGAGCTGGAGAAAGAGATAGGACTCTACAGAGGAAGAGGTCTGTGAGAAATGAGCTCAAACAAACGATAAGACTCAAAGATCAGGTGAGATAAGATACAGAGAGCAAAATGGAATATACTGTAGTCAGAAAACAGGGAAATCAGGGAGTGTTCACTAAGGGAAACAGATTTCCTTTGAAGAATATAATAGAATGTCATCCATCTATGCCAGCTGCCAGGACTTCATTAAAATGAAAGGCAAACTGGGATGTCTTTGGGCCATACATTAGATCCACCATGCCAGAACAGACAGAAAATGAGTAGAAATCAGTTTGGCCTGTTAAAGAAAGACGTTTAGCGTGACTAAATATCTATTAGATCTCCTGCTAGATACTGTTTGTTCATAGTGTTATTCACAATGTGAATCTACAACACCACCAGATTTTCATGAAGTTTATTCTTCACATCTGTTAATTATTTAGTAAATTAGATCATATAATTAAATTAATAGCCTAAATATAAATTCCAATCAAGGAAAATAGTCCCTCATTTGTGTTGCAACAGCCACTTAGTCGCAGTGTCAGAAAAGACGAAACAAAAAGGAATGACGGTGAACATTGTAGTTAACACAAATTGCAGAGGCTCAACGAAACAATCTTCTACATAGGTTACATTATAGAACGCTTTCTGTGTAACACTTGCACATGCATGAATAGTACTATATTGTGTCAGGTTGTCATCCCCATGGAGGTCCCTGTCTGCAAACATGCTCAGTGAACTGGTGTGCGAGTGACCCATCGCCCATGGGGGCTACGTCTCCATCCTCATGGAGCCTGAGCAACAACGCAGTTGTTGGTTCACAATGGCTGCTGCATCAGTGCACAACAATCAGCTCAGCAGGCAGATTGGAGAACAGCTGCTAAGAGCAATTTGAGAAAGGCAATAGAAACGGTTTACTCTGTGAATCTCACCAAGGATTTAGTCACCACCACTGAGCCTATGGTTTCTGTCCTTGCCTCACATCAAAAGGCATTTAGAGGGTGGCGGTTTCCCTGGGAAGAAGCTGGTGCCCGGGGATGTAACCCAGTGGTGTGCTGTTGGCTGTATTCACTTTCCACTAAGGGGGACCCTGTCCTGGTGCCAAGGGCAAGGGGAAGTTAGCAGGGCATGCTTCAGTAAACACTTGGTTTGATTTCAGTGCACAAAGGGAGGAGTGTTGTGTCCTGGAGGAGCTTTCTTCAAACAGAATCTGTGATAGTTTTAATGTGTCACTGGTGGGATAAATGTTATTCATGCTCATTAGGGATCCTGCATGCTAAATAAGCATTTGTTGTTATAGTAGTGTGTGTAGGCCTTCAAGAGTCTGTGTGTGCTGCACTCCTGTAAATCGCACATCATCGTGGGATGGTTTCAGAAAGATGACTGTATGAACTTTACTAGTTCACCAAACTATATACCTGCTTGTTGTTGATGCTCAAGTTAGTTCTTATTTATTTATTGTTAATTTAAATAATCAAAAAACAAGCTTTACAAATACACCGAACATTAATCATATGCTCAGTCACATTTTAATGTTTTTATAGGTATTTACCAACATGGCTGAGAGCATGCCACAGTTAGCTTTAGCAGAAACTTATTGGCAGATACTAAGATTCTCATAACCTATTTTGAAGATAATACACATTTTCAGCTGCGTTTTCTCTGCATACTAAGTGTGCATGTGCTATTTAGTGTGAAAAACAAAGATGGGGAGTGTGAGCTGGAAGCCTAGCCACCATTATACTTTAAGTTAGCCGATTAACGTTGTTAAACATCTTAGCAAATGAATAGTTAGCTTCCTTAACTACAAGCATACTTGCATTGAAACCTTCACACCCCTTCTCATAAGAGGTAAAAAAAAAAACTAGATACTCACCACACTCAGCAAATAGACAACAATCTGGTTTGGCTGCTCCTCAGGACTCGCTGTAATGCATTCAGTGGATCCACACATTCATGAGATAACGCTGGAGTAAAAGCTTGACATGCACAGATCTTGCTATAGATGTGTGATGTCCTGAAAACAGTGAGATAAAGTGATGAGAGTGATGGGAGGAAAAATGAGCTTAGCCTCCCAGAAGGACATCTGAAAGTTTTATTATGCCTCCCTTGACCTTACTGAGCTGGAGTTTTTCTGTGGAAGGTTTATGCAAAGTGAAGCTTAGTAGTATCAGGGTAAAACAGCTGAGTTAGGAGGTGAATCCTTTAACACGGATGGTGGAACTTAACAGACCAATTCATAATTTGAGGCTGTTTTTGTCCTGATTAATATGTGTTCTCTAGCATCTCAAGGTTTATAGATAGACGATTTCTCACATGTGGTGTGACAAAACTGGTAATTTATTTCCATAATGAAATGTCTTTACAGGCCACTCTGAAAAATACAGAATGTAATAGTCTCTCATCAACAATACTGGGAAATATGTGCTCAAGCCTCAGGGACCACTCTTGATAAATTTATGAAAATGGATCATACAAGGTTTAATTGACAGCCAGCAATGTTTACTAATGTTTTATGGTGTGAAGCATTCTCAGAGGTGCTCTGAATTTTCAGTGGTGGCTTCTCTCTGTTAGGTTTCCCTCATGAAGAAATGCCTCTTTGAGGGAATATTGATTTTCACTGGCTTCAAAGAGGGTCTTGACTGAGGTTTCCTAAGTGGTGCTCTGACATCCAGGTCAAGTTCTTTGCCCATTTTCATTAGAATATTCTGAGGTTCGATGTTCCCACACCACAAATAGGGATTTACTCATTTTAAGCCAGGTAATTAAATTACTAAAGGGAAACTTTCTGGCCAGCAGCTTATGAGGTTTTTTTTTTTTTTTCTCGTCAGACCAGTGATCAGACTTTAGCGTAATGCTACAATAAATGCTTCACTGATTCCTCAGAGTCTCTGTCCAAGTGTGCAAGTGTCTCCAGTAGATGCTTTGCTGACAAGTGCATATGTACATCAATGTCATCACCATTCAGAGCCCTGGCATGGCAGCTCACCTCAAACATGATAGTTCCTCTCACATCTTCTTTTTGACTCCTCCCTGGGTTGCACTGGCAGCTGTCAGGCTCAGAGTGGCATGTAGCAAGGCATCAGACATCCTGGCACTTTGCCCTCACACTCTGACAATGGCTGACTGACACTGGCTGCCAGCCTGAAAGTCTTTCACCCAGCTTCGTCGTGTTCTGGGTTCCAAATGTTATCATTACTGTGAGGACAAGTGTCATCATTTTCTCCCTTTGGAACATGCAAGCACTCCCAGTGAAAGTGGCAGCAGTGCAGTGGTATTCAGCGTTGTGTGAATGACAAGATATCGTAGCAGCTGTAGTGACAATTGTTCATGCACACCAGGGGCCATAAAAGTGATTCATATGCTGTCTTCCTCTTTTTCTAAGACAAATCTACAATTATATGACTCAACCTTCAATGCCCTTTAGCTGGGGAAAGAGGCTTGTGTCTGGGGACAGATATTGCCTGTGCAAAAAGGGAGAAATAAAGCTTAAAATCATAGGTTAGAGGCCAATTATTTAAGGAGGAAACAACAAAGATCTCAGCAGGGTATCTGCTCCCAAAATTACTCCAGAAATTACCTCAAGAACGTCCCACTGTAACATCTGAAGGGCAGGGAGACAAATAGAGCACATAAGCAATGAGAGGGATAGGAATTGAATGAAATTGGAAAAAATGACATAGAGCCAAAAATAGCTGTGGTGTGAACACTGGGAGAAGAGTGCAGGTGATCAGGGTGATCACTGCAGAAATGAGAGAGTTGATGGAGGCAGCCCGATGCAACAAACAAGGTTCATCTTAGAGTTTCATCACCAGGACAGGTCCGTATTGAACTAACAACCCTGATTATTATTTCCTGTTCCCTCCACTCCATTTGTTCTCTTAGATCTCTTGGGTGCAAGTCAAAGAACAGACTATCAATGTTCATGATTACCCGTTTTCAATTTACTCTCCCCTCCATTGTGCTGCAGCTTCAGAGGCACATACGCTGAACACATGTGGGACTGTAAAGAGCCTTTTGTTGTTGTTGATTATAACCTGATGAAAACTGCCACCTGAGAGAGAAGTTTAGGATGTGGAACATCATTTGGTGTTGAATTTCTTGGTGTGAATGAACTGCAGTTTTCTCTTCTTCTTTTTTTTTTTTTTTAAACATAACACCTGGTACTTGAAATGTAAGCTTGGTTTGATTATATCAAACTTCATCTCCAGAGGGAAGTCAGAGAAGGACACTTATAACTATAAACCAGTTTCTGAAATATTGTTCTGCTGCCATGTTTAGTCAGAAAAAATTACAAATATACCTGTATCAAACACCCAGATAATAGCTGTCAGTCATTTTGACTGACAGCCACAATTGAAAGCTTAGAAACACAATCTCACACACTGTACTCCTCATTCTCTATCATTTTTTTTTCTTTAATGAGTCAAATAATGTGAGAAAGCAGCTCCTTCAATGGGTCCAAGATATGCAAGGACAGGGTGCAAGGTTTATGGCTGCTACTGAACATAAATACTAGCAGAGAATGTGAGCAAAAAGTTGTCTGTGGGAAGAAAGATGCACATTTTGCAGAAAATAAATGTAAGTGTCAGCTAAAGTCACACTGGGTTCTATCAGGTTTTATCTGTATTCATAGCTCTCACTGAATAATATTCTACAAAGAATCCATTTTGCAGCACACAAACCAAACATCTTATACTGTAAGCATGACTGGATTAACCTGCCAGGAGTTTTCTGCTAATCCTCTCTATTTCATCATCTCTGTCTCTGTGCAGTAGAGCTCCTTCTGGCCCGAACACTGTTATGAACGAGCATGCTCATTTAGGATTATAAAAAGTATACAAAATAAATAAACACATAGTTCAACAGATAATAATAATAATAACAATAATAATGATAATGATAATTCTAATAATAATGACACATTATATTAAGCTTTTTATATGATCATTACCAATATCCCAACATTCATTATTAAATAGTTACTATTTATATTGTGCAAAATTCTATTATTATGTAAATACAAACAGAATGAGTAAATATACTATTATAATAGTACAAGTTTGAGGCACTTACAGTTTATTTAATTATAATTTAACAACTTGAGTTGTTCACCATTTACTATCATTATTATTATCATTATTATTACGAGATGTTGTGACAACTACTTGCACAGTTATAAATCACAGCCCAACAGAAGAGTCGCTGGTTCAGCATAATGTGTGGGGTAGGAGGGATGCAACCAGTCACATAATAATGAATATTATATTCTTAAATCTGGTAATATGGCTCCGAAATGTCATCCTGACATTGACTTTAAACTTTATGACTTGGGTCAGATGTTTTCTTCTATCCTTCCACAAGCTTCTAGCAATAGTTTTCTGGAATTTTGGACCATTCCAGTAACAAATGTTGGCCATTATTTGTCCAACTTGTTAATTTAACAATAGTTGCATTACAAAAGAAAAGAAGAAGTTGGTAAGAATGAAGAGAATTTTAGTAAAGCTGCAGACTCCTGGCTTGCTACGTGTTCCTATTTCCCATCTCTTGCTCATCTGCAAATAAAAGCCACTAGAACCACAACCGCAAAAAAGTTGTATTTTTTAAATGTCTGGTTTGGTTGGAGAATATTCCTGATCATGGCTTGCTGTAGTAGCAAGTTTGACATGTTTTACCACCTGTTAGAATGAGTAACCATAGCAACACAAGAGGAGAATTGTTTCCAAGAGGGAACAGCTCATTAGATTTCAAGAGCCCAAATAATTCTCAGACTAAGATTGCAAATATCTGACGAGTTGAAAGAGGAGATGTTGTGAACTAGAGCAGGAATCAAGTGGAGAGAGGAAGAGAAAATTTAAACCATCTCTTCTCAACATCATGAGGTGATTGAAGAAAGGTGAGATCTCTTGCAAATAAGATGGTCAAGTGTGCACCGTGACGAAGATATATCTGGAGTCTTTGCAATGCAGTTTTATGTGTTTCACAACCATGGCTGCAGGAGCATATTTCTGACTACCTGACAAACAGACCATAGCTTGTGAGACTGAATGGTTATGTGTCTGATTTGGTTGTCAGCAACAGAGGAGCACCACAGGGAATGGACTCTCACCACTGCACTTTACTATCCTGGACCTCTAGTACGTGTCAGAGCTCTGTCATCCGCAGATCTCGACTTTTAACCTGCAGCTGTTGGGTGTCAGTGATGGATACACAAACCTGGTGGACCACTTTGTGGCATGGCGTGGGAACAACTAATTAATTTTGATGGTGAGCAAAACAAAACATGATCATTAATTTTAGAAGGACAAAGGTTAAGTCAAACAGAAGAAGTGGACATGCTGGAGTATAAATACATGGATAGAAGAAAAGACTGAAGATGCAACACTGATGTTGTTTATAAGACACATAGCAGACTTTACTTCTTCAGGGAGCTTGGGTCCCTCAGTGTTTCAGCCAGATGTTGCAGATCTTCTATCAGTCTGTTGAGGAGAGTTCAATCTGATCTGCAGCCGCCTGTTGGAGGAGCAGCATCAGAGCCAGTGAGAAGTGGAACAAACTGATAAGCAAAGGTCTGGCATTTTTCTAGGGACTATTTTGGAGCCTCCAAAGGATGATACTTGATACTTAAAATGACAGACATAATGTGAAACGTTGAGCTTCCCCTATATAACACAATGATTCAGCAACAGTGTCTTCAGTCGGAGGATTTTTCAGATCGACTATAACTCAGACCACTACAGGAGATCCTTCCTGCTAGAACCTTCGATAATTAATATTTGAAGGCTCTTAAATAATTGAGTTTCTGCAACAACTAATTTCCCTTTGGGGATTGATAACATATTACAAAATTAAATGAGTTGAATTGAATTGAATTGAATTAATAGTGATAAAGAAAGTTGTATGTACTATACATGAAGACTGGAATGCATTCATGTTTTAGAATTAATAAACAGGTCCTAAAAATAGGCTAAATAATCAATCATATTGATTGCATTGTTTGTGTGGATATGATGGGGAATAATAGTTTATGGGATTAACAGAGTGAATTTTGAAGTAGATTTGCTGTGATCAAAATTACATGTTAGGCTTATCTTTGTAGTCTCCAAACCGACTTCCAGTTTGAGGCTTTATATCGTGCAGCTCAGCAGTGATTACCGTCACTGCTGAGCTGCTGACGCCCTGAACTACAGGGTGAGCTGCTCTTCATCCTCAGCTTGTCTGGCTCTCAAGGGCCACTGCACTCACTCACACACCAAACATGTACCTACACACTGTTGGACGTCAATTATCACAGGTATTGATCTGTGTGGGTTGTACCCTTGAGCAAGGTGATTTTACACCTTTCTCTCGTCATCTCTCAAATCCCCAGTGTATTTGTGGAAGAGGAAGAGTCCAGCTGGATTTATCTGTCATTGTCAGTGTTGCTATTGTCAGTGACTCCTTGATGCATTTGATCACTTGTGCATAAGTATACACCTAATATGTACACGTTCATTCTTGTTAGAGATTCAGTGGTTATAGATCTCTTCCATGGAAGAACCTCACCACATGAGGAAAAACTCAACTGCTACATCATAGTCAATAAAACAGTAGATTAAAATAAAATTTAAAAAAAAAAAGATAAAACAGGAGTCACTGTTTGCCTCTGAACCAAAAGAAATTTGGATTCACATAAACAAAAATATAACATTCTCTGCTGTTAGCATGTAAACAGAAACAGGTTACAGTGAATAATGGGATAGTGGGTGATAATGCAGCCTGCCAAAGAAGCAAAAAGCCTTATCCTTTCTTTTTTTTTTTTCTTCTTTAGGAAAGACACACTAGTTCAGCCACACAGCCAATAATCAGTCAGTCTCAATCCATTTGAAAAATTGTGGAGGAAATTGAAAATGCTCCTTGACAAGACTCCATCCTGCAAAGCTAATCTGCCAGCTGCTATATGAGAAAGTTGGACCCAGATTGATGTTGAATAATATTTTTCATTGTTGAAGTTCATGCCTCAAGGAGTTCAAACTGTATGCTTTTGTTCTCTTTCTAATTATTTTATTTATTTAATAATTCCTTTATTATCTATAGCTGCTTAATGTGCAGGATCACAGGGAACTGATGCAGCTCTCTGGGGGAAAGGCAGCGCTACATCCTGGCAATTATTAACTAATCACACGATTTGATTTGATTTTGTCTCGTGATTTTTTCTTGTGATTGGTCTGAAGAAAATAGCTATTATTACAATTTTATTTCCTTGTTCTGGGCATGCTTTATAACACAATGCAATTCAGTTATGTGCTTTTTTAAAAATCTTTTCAAATTTTTATATATTTTTTTGTCTTTTTCTACATAACAGAATGAATATACGTGTGATCGGAGGGGAAAACAATCTAAAATACTGTGCAAAATGATATTCACAACTATAAATTATATATATATCTGTTTCTATGTAATCTGTAACGTTATGTAATGTAATACATACCACAATTTAATGTAGATTTATGCAATAATTATGTCCAGCAACATCAAATAGACACAAGATGCACAATATGTACAATATGCATTACTGACAGGAAATATGAATTGTTATATAACCACTAATTTACTGACTCATTTGACAACCAAGCCCCCCAAAGATTGCAGCAAATTCATATAAGAGCTCAGGGGGCTTTTCTTGGAAACTTAGATGATCTATTTTCTGTTTGGCAGTGACTTCTCAATTACATGCATACATGCTTTTAATGATGTGGAATATGAAAAAATGAAAAAAAACAAAAAAAAAACATGGAAGACTGAATGATGGAGGAGGAAAGGATTTCCTCACTTTGTTCTTCATAAACAGCACAGACTTCTGAAAATCAAATAAGCTTCTCTTTGAAAAATGGATATTGTCCTTAAAGTTGTCATTGAGTCCTAGCTAAAAAAACAAAACAAAAAAACTGCTCCAAGCAGCACTGTTTGTGTAGTATCCTAACACACAGTGGCACCAACATAATGAATCTACCCTCAAGAATGACCAAAAAAAGCATTCTAAACAGTATTCTAAATTATGTTTAAAAACATCTAAGTTTATGAATGGATATCAGCCACAGACGACAACTGTCATCAGATGTTATACAGCGCCCTTCCATTCACCTGAGGACACTGACAAACAGGTTTTGGCCTGGTAACACGTGTACTCCAGCTTAAACCTCTATACACCAGCAGCAGGTGCTTTGATTTGTATTATGGTGATTATGTGGTTGCTAAAAAAGAACAGGCGGGACAGGGTTTGGACGTCTACAAGTGGGATCGGCATGATTACAGACACTAAATTTGGAGAGCATCAAAAGGTAAAGAAGGCAAAGTTTGCTAGGCAATAATATATTAAGGGCATGAGTGTGTGTTTTCAAATGGAGTGTGGCTACTTTCGTGTTTATATGCAAATATCAAGGGAGATGGTTCATATGCAGACAGATGGAGGCAAGGTAATTGTGTTTCACCCTGCCAAGTCTCTTGTCTGATTAGTTACTGCACACGGTATGTGACCAGCAGGTGGGTGGAGGGAGCCGCATGATTTACACGAGTTGTAGAAGGCCATCTAACATTACTTTGTGTATGAATACGTTTTTACATTGAAACTTTCACTTGTTTGTGAAGCTGGCAGATTGTCCAGATCCAGTCCACCCAGAAAGTATTCACAGAGCTTCACCTTGTCCACATTTTGTTATGCTACAGCTTTATTCCAAAATGGATTACATTCATTTTTTTTCCTCAAAACCTTATACACAATACCCTGAAATGACAGCATGAAAAAAGTGTTGTTATTCTTTTTAGATTTTTGCAAATTTATTTGAAATGAAAATAAAGGAATCACATACATAATATGCACAGCCTTCGTGAAGTACTTTATTGATGCACCTTTGGCAGCAATTCCAGCCTCAAATCTTCATTTATGATCCACCAGCTATCCCAGCTGTCTTTGGACAGGTTGGTCCATTCCTCTTTCAGAACCTCTCCAGATCCGTCAGGTTGGATGGGAAGAGTCCGTGAACAGACATTTTCAGATCTCCAGAGATGTTCAATCAGATTCCAGTCTGGGCTCTGGCTGGGCCACTCAAGGACATTCACAGAGTTGTGCTGAAGACACTCCTCTGATGTATTGGCTGATATCTTGGCTGTATGCTTGGGGTCATTGTCCTGCTAAAAGATGAGCTGTGCAGAGTAAAGCGCTGTGAATACTTTCCAGATGCACTGAAGAAGTGGAGAAGTCTAGATGGAGGTCAAAATGGCTCTCAACCACATCTCACAACTAAAAATGTCTTGTCACTTATGTCACTGTTCCATTATTTACTGAACAAAATGACCAAAGTGAAATTTAAAAATCGTGTTAGCCACACTAAGCACCCTCATGATTCATGAACTTGAAGTTGTTGTTTTCTGTCTGATTATATCATTCATTCATTACCATTGTGGATACATTTTGCCATTTTCTTCTTTACAACATTGCTTCAGTTCATTGAGGGTTTTTTTTTAACAATTGTGAACAGCTCTTTAAACATTCGGCCACAGCTTTTTTAATCTCTTTTTTTCATTTTATTTTCCTCTTTTAAACATTCTTCTGGTGTTCTTTGGATGTTTATCCTCTTGCTTGGCCCAGAGGAGATATTGCTTATTACACTCAAAGAACTGCCTTGGCTGCAAGACAACCTCAAACGACTGGTCAAGAGACTGGTCTGGTGGCTGTTAACGCCCAGTGTCTCCTTCTGTCCATCAACATGTGTTCCTGATTTCATTATATGATGACCTATGTGTTTGATATTGTTGAATTTTACACAAATGCCGTTTAAGAGGAAATAGGAATGGTTGGGGTCTACATAACCATGTAGCCACAAAGCAATGGTGGGATTTGAGTGCTGAGAATTGAAGAAGCTGCTTCATTTTTGAGTCACAAGTCAGTTTGCATTAAAACAGTTATTGCACTCCCAACAGCAGGGAAACTGCAAGGCAAATTAATAAACACAGACAGCACATATACTGTAAAATACCCTTCTTACATTGTGCACAGAAGTTCTCTTAGAAGGTAATGGGATTATAGAGCAATATAGAATGGTAAAGACTGAAATAACTCATATCTGGCATAATTTCCCACTGTGTAGCAGTAATAATATTTCTGGTGCCTTTAGTGGGGAGAAATGTGACATAATAGTTGAATTAGTCATGGTATGTTAATAAAGCTATTTTCCCCTGACAGAACCTTTTGTGCCTGGTTTTGACTTAATGTCTATGCAGACAAGGCATGTCTGAAATTCTGAAAAATGATTCACTGAAATAAGATTGTAATATTAAAGGTTTCATATTGATCATAAATAAGCAACAATTAACATTTGGAATTTGATTGCCTGTACCTTAGTCTTAAGTTTATTTTTGGAGTAGGATGAAAGTATGGTAAAATTATTTCCAAATAAACCAAAGTAATTTCAAAACATATTTGAAAAAAGATATTTTAATACATTAGTGCTTAAATATTTGTGAACCCTTTGAACTAATCTTGGGAGAAACAATTTCTTGGAATAACTCGGAATAAATCTCATTCAGTTAATGAGGAAAATCCATAATTATATGATGGAAAAAAAAAAAAAAACTGATAAAAGTATGCAAACACATTCCTTTATGTTGTGACGCTCCTGTGAAGCAACATCTGAACATTTTCAGTTGCTAGTGATCAGTCATGCACATCAGCTGGAAGAAATGTCTGCCTCTCCCTCCATACAGAACATCTTCAAAGTCAGAGCTGTTGGAAGCTTTTCTCATATGAACTCATCCATATTCCTTTCCAGTATTTGGATAAAGTTGCGGCATTGATTCGGCAATTCCATAACACTGACTCCATTCTTCTTCAGCTATTTCAAGTCCAACAAGATGTGATTTTAGATTCATCGTTTTGTTGCTTTGCCCAAAGAAAGGTGGAATAGGCTCCAGCAGATCCCTGTGGCCTTTAATAGGTATAAGTGGATACTTGATGACTGATAGATTGATGGATGTTATGCTGCATCACCCACTTTTCATCACAATTGTTCAGTTCATGCACAATTATAATGTCATTTTGCAATGTAAAAAAAAGTTGACTGCAGCCACATTACCTAAATGCACTAGCTGCTTGTTTATAGCTTTTTACTAAGTGGTTGATGGGATTGAGCAGATAATGCTGTACAGTAATCACTATTACGAATAAAGGACATTGTTTGAATCCTGTCATTAAAGTTTTGATGATGTGATGGTACCATTTCAAGCATCTAATCAAGTAATTTGTCTTGATTGTGTTTAAATCATATTACTGTAATGTACTGACAAAGGGCACAGAGGATATGAAAGCAACCAGTCATGAAGAACGAGTAAAAACTGTTGCATGACCTCGCAATTTAACAAAGTCCAAGAGTTACAATTATAAACAATGTGAATATAATTATGACTCAAAAATTCACATCAAAGGCTCAAAAGCTTCTCATGATGCGTGAGTGAGTATCTATGTGTGCGCTAATTAGTGCACTACATGAGATTCATGGTCTTTTTGTTGAAGAAATTACTGAGATGCTTATTAAAACTAACTTGTTTCAGGTTTTAGCACAACATAAACGAAATGAAGACAACAGTAGTAGCAGATGTGAATATTTTGGAGGAAACAGAAACTGAGATCAAATTAATCTCCAGCTGCAGTTTCAAGCACGGAAACTAAATGCAGTTTGCTTAGATCTTGGATGCAGCAACTTATGAACTAATCACATACAGCATTATACTTTGGCTTTTACAAATCCAGCACATTTATAAATAAAATAAAAGAAATGGCTTTTGTATGGATATATTCAGAGATACAAATTTACAAAGGGATTTATATTTTGCAACAGATACTCACAGATCTACACACACTTACTATCTCCCAAATCCCCCAACAGCTCTGTCAGAACTACATCTGCTCTGACAGAGATCACAGGCACACCCCCCTCAGATCAAAAACCAGAGCCACTGGCAGACAGACTGAGACTGTCATCATACGAACGGGTGTTTGCATTCATGTTTAAGAGAAAAGGAAAATTATCTCTCAAATTCTACACAACGATGCACGAGTGTGATACCTGAGAGACCAGAGGTCATCTTAAATGTGAAATGATTGTACTGACTCTCAAACCGTACATTTATTCACTATTCTTTTCTTTTTTTTTAGAAGTCACAGAGGCAGTGACATCTGGAATTGCTCAAGCAAGCTGTGGTTGTAAATGGAAATAGTCTTCACCAATTTAACTGACCTATAAATTATAATTAAATTTTATCCAAGCTGTTTGTTTAATATTTCTTCAATTAAGCATCCATTTTCTCTGTGTATAATTGGAGAGTAAACAACAGGAAATGTTAGTTAATAGAGCAGTATGCTTCCTTGTCAGTCCACTTCAGCTTTGAAAAAAACCTCAGGAATGCATGGTTCTCTGAAAATCAACTCTGTTAGATGAAAATATTTTCAGATTTGAAACTAAAATCATCACGAAGAAAGTGTTTAAAGTGGTTTGATAACACTGTGGAATGTCCACTTACACAAAGCTCCACTCAAGAAATGTCAAGGGACAAGCTGTTGACAGGCTACAGAGATGATTTACAAGTAGTGACTGCCCTGTTGTAGAGGAGGGGAATCGCACAGAATAAAGAGCAGGTAAGAGTTGGATTTCATATAAACTGTTGCTGTGGAGAGGGAGCTGGATGAAGTGACTGCCACAAAAAGAGGGATATTGTGCATTTTTGTGTGTGAGTGTGGGAAATGGAGTGGCCTAGCAGAACCTGGCGAAAAGAGGAGCGGGAGAGATGGCAGGTTAAGAGTCGAGCTGAATTTATAGAGTAGCGCTTTCAGTTTTTAAAAGCCTGCCTGCATTACATTAACTCCAGTGATTACAGGGGGAGTTGGGACACGCTGTGCCAAATCATGTCCACTTTCATACAAGTGCAGCTTTCTTGATGGATCGTGTTCGTTAGTGCAATGCTGCACAGAATGTGTGTGACTATTGCAAAATTTCACGGGCATAAACATAGAATGACTGTACGACTGTGTTATTGTGTGGCAGTAATTGATTTACAGTGGGGGAGAATGCTGGTGTCAGGCCTTCCAGCTATGAGGCGCTTTTGAGTTTCTTCAATAATTGTCGCACTTGATCCATGACTTACAGAGACATCAGCATGTCACAGTTGTCTGATAAAGAAATGCATTTGACAGCATTTTTACAATTTTTTCTTCTATTCTGTAATTCAGTTTCACTTCAAATACCCAGAACATTTACAAGGTTGTAAGAGGAAACACTCTCAATTAATAAAACAGCAGAAGAAAAAGATTTCAAGGCTTTTTTTTTTTTTTTTTTTTGCTTTTTTTCAAACAACATGTGTAACAGAGTAGCTCACTGGTACTGAAATAGCAGAGCACTGCAACACTTCCTTTCTGGATTTATAGTTCACACAAAGCAGAATGTGCAATAAACAATATGTTTCCAAAACATTATTATCTTTCACAATTCACACTCAAGATCTTTAAAGAACAGATATTATTTAAAAAAAAAAGAAAAGTCTTTGTTCTGAAGTGAGTGTCAACTCAAAATCTTTTCATAACTCGTAATTTTGTTTGAAGCTGCGTAGATCTAAAAATACATCATTCAGGGAGAAGTTCACATGTCCTCAGTACTTTAACATCACAGACCCAGATCAGAGTAGGGTTATGCAGCTTCCTTTTCTTTACTTCTGCCCTGCTTCACATCACGCTGCATTTGTTCTAACTCTAATGTCACTACAAGAAAGCTGTTCACCATCTTTCAAAGCTGAGTTGGGGGTTTTGGAGTCTGGTCGAATGGTTGAGACCACCAAAAACCCACTGCCACAAAGTAAAGACATGGCTGAGAAGCCAAAGAATATCATAAAATTTTAAGACGTCTGTTAATTCTGTCATCTTTCAAACGAGGAAGCATACTATCTCCTTTAAACATTTGTACTTGTTTTGTAATAATGATAATATTAGTGTCTCATATTAATCAAAACTTTTACCCTTTTTACTTTTTGGAATAGCTCTAGATTGTTTCTCACAAACCAGTCTGGTTAAACTGAGCTAACTTTATATTTTTAATCAAACTTACTATACCAAAAGAGGTTCCAACAGCATTCCAAATTAGGGGTCCATCCAGGGCTCTCATTTACTAAACATTGCGTAGGATCTATACTAAAAGTATGCGTATGGTCAAAAGCCAAAGATGGCGTACGCCAAGAAAAATCCCGATTTACAAAACCCTACGTACGCACACCAGCAGCAATTACTCCTTGATAAATCACAGCTGCACTTCAACGTTTGCGTACAAGGCTCCGCCTCCTGTCCTGCCCTCTACACGCCCACATTCAACCATAAATGGTCGATGCAAAGCAACTCGTGA
>JBAMYA010000015.1:16250797-16272339 GCA_037176975.1 Arrhamphus sclerolepis
ATTATGAATGTAAATTGAAGCCATGAAGTAGAAATGTTTTCACTGTAGTGCCATGTGTTAAATAATGTTTAATACATAATGTATCAATGGTTTCTTCTTCTTTTTCTTCTTCTTCTTCTTCTTCTTCTTCTGTTTCTTCTTCTTCTCTTTCTTCTACACTTTCTTTCAAACATCACTGGATACCAATCTATTCTTTGGGAAACAGTAAAAAGACTGAAGCGTTTTTGAAAGAAAGGTGATTTTATTATTCATTCCAATTCCTACAATTTTGAATGAAAAAGTGAAGCTGATAAGATTTTTGAATGATATCAACACATTTTTGGACTTAGTTGCATAGTTACTCTCCTTTTATAATACTATCAAACTCAGTATGTAAAAGTGTTCAGGAAAAGGTTACGCTTTATGTAAGTTAGCATTTTATAAAGAAATCTTTCATTTTAAGGCACTAAGTCAATACCGCAGAGATGCTGGGAAGCGAACCCCAGTATGCCCTTTTAGAGGCCTGAAACTACAACCCATTCATCTTTTGGCAAAGGCCCGTGATCTCCTTGAAATGCTGATCCAGCTTTGTTGTTCATACTTTTGGGTGCTTGGTTTACTTTGTCTGTGCCAGAAAAACCAGGATCATATTTCCTCTCTGTCCATCAGTCTGCCCATGACGAGCTCTTTCATGATGCTGCACAGAAACCGATTCTGTGAAAACCACAGGTTATTTCTTATAAGTATAATCAATAATTGATGGCCAGACTTACCTTTGAAACTGTGAAACTTCTATTGTTATTCCATCTGAGTGGACTCTGAAATGGCATGTCTTTATACTTGTTTTAATACATCTTCAGAATTATGAAGTTGTTTGGAGTAATGAGTAATTACTAAAGCAAATGTAGGTGTGTGAAACTACAGCAACAGTTTCTCATACACCTATGTAAGCATGTGCACTTAGTGTGCAATTAAACATGTAGTAATACCAGGGGAACAAAGAGGAACTACAAATATAAACAGTCTTAATTAGATGTATAACTGGATGACTTATTCAGTTCTTAGAGGAATAATTAAATTGTTAAATTAAATATATGAGGGCTGTTTGGTTTCCTCGAGTTTACTCTGAGCTAAAAGGGATTAGGAGAAGATAATGGAATTAAAAATACTACACACCGTTGCAGACTGATGTCAGTTTCATAAACCTGCTCCATTCTGTTCAGGGTCATGAGGGGCCAGGAACCTGTTCCAGTTCTCAAAGGCCAAGTAACAGGCTAGACCCTGGATAGGGTTGTATCCCATCACTGGGCCGCAAACAGCTTGTATAGATAAAAGGAAATTAATTTTCTTTTCTTTTTTTTTCTTTTTTTGGACAGCGCCTCAGGGAAATTAGACTTCCACTGTGAAAGTTCTTCTGTGAAACATGATGATCCAATTAGTGGCACAAGTGGGTCAGTATGTTAAACAAAAGTAAAAGAAATTTACTAACCTTTGACAGATGGAAATGTTTCCAACTGTTTCTGACATTTGTTGAAGTGTAATCATGCATTGATAAATCTACCATACCTCACCATGTGACAGCACATGGTGAATTACCATGTATCCTCTTACTTCGAGCCATTTTCATGTTTCAAACAGGTAACAAACCACAACAAATGCATGGAGGTAAATTTGAAGCTCGACCCAAAGAAAGGTGAACCCTGTAACTTACTGCTAATGAGCTAATGCTCCGTGAAGGCTGCTTTCCTTTTTTCATCAATGAGTTAACCTTGAGGTCTTTTACTTAGCTGAGAGGTTACTACATCGTTAAGACCAAGGATGCATTGATAGACCGTGCTTTAACTAGACACTCTAACCTTAAAGTGCTAGGCCTAATGAGTTTGCTTTATCCTTGCTGTCTTTTTTGTTGAGTGTGTTGTCAGAAGACCAGACAGTTGTTCCATTGTCAATAATCCAGCAAATGACCCAACTTCGACCTTCCTTCCTTAATGAACTGCCCTCCTCTGTTAAAGTAAAGTCAGCACAATCTACCAGCACTTGATTGAGCTCACTGATTTTTGCTTTTCATGTTCTTTTAATAATACACTTACTACCTTACTTAATTATCTTGGCCTACAGTAACAGCAAAACATAACATTAACCAAATCTGCCAAGTGGGGTTTTTCTGTTTCGTTCCTTTTTATTTTTTTTTAGTGCTCAAGCTCAGGATGCTATTGGACCCTACTGTATTTTAAGTTTCTTCTTCTTCTTCTTCTTCTGCCGCTTCTCTTTCTTGTCATCATCATTATTATTATTATTAACATGCTGAATAAATTGTGTTTTGGACCTTAATATGCCAGCAATTGTGTGTTGGGATTGGGTGACACAAAAATGTCTTGATCGTACCACCTGTCCTACCGTTTCACCTACATAGTGGCGTTTGTGTGACTGATGTATCAGACTAAGACCTACAAAAAGTCTGTTGGACCGTGTTCTACCTCACTCATTGATGGACCTTAGCCTTAATTAACATCAAAGAGACTCAGTGTGAAAAATAAAGTCAATCATATCAACAATTCTGACAGTTGTTGTATAAAATGTAATTTGATGTGTTGTTGTGCTGTGCAGGCCTTACAGATTTATTTATCCAGCCCATTGTTTAGACCTCTGGACAGGAAAGGTATAAAGATGAGAGATAATGCCATGGGAGCACTGGGGAGGAGGAAGTGTCCATACCCTGACTAGCGTGGGAAGGTGGGGGCACATGGGGGCTCTTGCAATGGGAGTGAGGGTCCAATCAATGCTTGCAGCTTTAATTTAACTTTATTTACAAATAAATGAATAACTAAATCATGCTATTGAGTGAAATGTAAAACAAAAATCAAAATAGCATTAACCTTGAAACCAGACATTTTCTGAAGCCAGTAACAGAGTTCTGTCTTTACATAAATAAATAAATAAATAAAAAGAAAGAAAGAAAGAAAGAAATGGCTTCCCAGAGTTTCAGCTGAAGTCCTAGAGCCTCTGTGTGTGTCGTTGGGTCACGTCAAATTTTTGAGTGAATGTGTGATGCAGTGAATTCATTTCTCATCAGAAGTGAAGCCCTAAGTGAGCCATCACCATCAGAGCAATAATCAATGGTTATTCAGCCATTAAACATGCAAGAGGTTAAACAGCCACTTAAAGACCCAGTTATGACCCCACAGCTACAAAACACCCCAACATCGTTTCACCCCAGGTGTCGATAAAGTTCTCTGAACTACTGTAGGCATGACTAAACTTCATTTGTACAAACTGGATGAACTTCTGGGTAATTCTGTGTAATGAATGCGGGTCTGAGCCATCTTACTTCAACATTACGCACACGTCCTCATGTTCGGGTCAGGATCAATAAGCTGATTGATTAAGGACAGATATCTTGGCAGCAGGCAGGATATGAGAATGGGATTGAGTATAGAAGACATTGGCCCTCAAGAAACCGATCGATCTGACCTTTAAGGATCGATGATCCACTCGAGACTAAGTGAGGAGCATCTGGCAGTTAAAATAGGTTCACTTAATATCAGGTAGAGAAATCTTGGTCTCTGGCCTTGTGGCAAGTGAATGGTAATGGGGCTGAGAGTGCTGATCGTTACTTCTGTGAGATGCCGTAACATTCAACATGCTAATATCAGTCCATGTGTTCAGGACAGTCAAGTCAAAATGTTTGCAAGCTTGTACTGACTTTCCTAGAGATGTTGCAAAAGAAAGCTGGGATAAAGAATTCTAGGCTCCTTATGCCTGTGAAGCATTAATTAAAATAGGAGCCACAGGTGATGGACTCGGTGACAAAACAATACACCTATAAATACACACAAGACAAAAATGTCAGCATGTCAACAATGTAGCACAAGAATACTAATTGGATAGTTTGCAGACTGCATCGTAATTATGTAAGAATGAACATTGAGATAATGAGATTTCTTTTCAAAGGTGTGCTGTAGTTGTAATTGCTTCCCCTTTGTTTTGTCTTTAACTGTACTTCATTAAAGTGCGACAGGGTGAGAGAATAGACAATGACTGCATCTCCAGAGCTTAAGTCTATAATTATTATCCAGGGAAATAGTTTGCCAGGAAGAGTCTGTGATGAGCTGTGGAGAATGATAGAGCAGTAAAGGAGATAGGAAAAAGAATACTTTTGACTGAGCTTCTGTGACTTTGTCTTTTATTTAAATGATTAATGTGAAAAAATGTGGAGAGATCATGTCAAAAAAGCATGAGACCTGCACGCTGTCAAATGCTGCTTCAAAGTTTGCAGATTCCCAACCAACAGAATGCAGATGAATTGAAAACATTTATTTATTTTAAATAGATGTGTCATTTATAATTTTGTAAAAAGCAAGACTGAAAGTACAGACTTGGCACTGATTTTAGATTTCAGTGAACTTTAAATCCATTGCATGCAGTGAGGGTCATACAATCGATGAACACGCTAAGGTGCAGAGGATGCAAATGATCTCTGGGGCAACATGACATTGTTACGCGGCAGCAGACAAAAGGCAGGACCCAGATGCAGGTAAGAATTTTTAATGAAAAAAAAAAGAACAAAAAACAATCATCAAAAGGATGACGGAAAAAATGGATGAAGCGCTGGGAAGGCAGCTATAGAATGGATGGAGGCCAGAGCTGGGAGTCAGAAAGGTTTGCTGAAGAACTGGCAGCATGAAGGTGGAAGGAAGGCTCCTTAGGTAGACCAGGTGATTGCTTGCATAGAGGTGGTGGGCTCTAGCTCTCCACCCTGCAGTCTCTGCAGCTGCTCCAGAAGGCCTGAAGAGAAGGCAAAACAAAACATAACCCAACCCCGTGGTCCTTCCCAGGACCACATCCTAACAGACAACCAATTTCAACATAAGCAGAAAGATTACAGAGAAGTCGGAAAAACCCTGAAGGACAATAATATCTCACTGACGTAGGAGACATCTCCCCTGACCAAGGGTCTACAGCCATAATGCATTTGTCTAGCTGTGAAAATCATAATTGTTCATTAAAACCTGATTCTGCATCTATATTTATTTTCCACTTATACCTGTCATCTTCGGGACTGTTTTTCCTCCTTTTTTTCAGTAATGTACCTCCAGTGAAAGTTTAATTCAAGTAACCCTGAACCAGCGCAAAGCATTTTTGGGGTTCTGTGTCATTAAGGCTTGATTTATTAAACTTTGAAATGTGCAAAACATTGCTCATTTGAGCTGGTCTCTTTTAAACTATCCATCCATCCATCCATCCATCCATCTGTTCATCCATCCATCCATCCGTCCATCTATCCATCTGTCTGTCCATCCATCCATCCATCCATCCATTCCACTTATTCGGACTCCGGTTGTGGTCGCAGCAGCCAAAGCAAAGAGGCCCAGACCTCCTAACAGAATATTCCCTTTTGGATGTAATAAACTAACCTTTAAATTACCACAAAACAAACCTTTAAATAGCCTCATGACGTTATATATCCTTAATATTACCAATCTTTATGTTATATCTGTTAACGTGTTTATTTTTAGAAATTAATCTACAGGCACACTTTGTCATAAACAGTTTTATTTTACGCAAGCGACAGTTGATAAACTAAAATAAATAAATAAATAAATAATATAAAATGGAGGATTTTTTTTAATGTTTACGCTGATTTGTGTGTGTGTAAAACAGCATCATCAGGTCAATAAAAGCAAACAAGCTCTTTTTTCAAGACAAAAAAGTCTGCCCATTTTATTTTAATAACAAGTACTACCATTAATTTATCCACTAACAGAACAGATCTGTTAACAGAGATTTATTTGCCAGAGTACAGCATGGCTTTGCTCTGATCAATTCCAGAACTTAGAAGTTGTTGTAGATTAATGAACATGGTAAACATGCCGCCAGTGACAAAAAATATATTCTGTTAATGTGAACTTTGGGCATTGCATTCATCAGGACAAATAGAAAAAATATTTCAATATGTTGCCTTTTTCTGTGCGGTGAAAACTCCAATTATATTCCCAAAGCAGCGTAGCAGCACCTGCATCTCAGAGACTTTGAATGCAGAGACGTCAAACTGAACTGTGAGTCCTGCGTGTCACATCAACAGCACTGGTTGGTGGATTTTCAACATGGAGTTGTGGCTACACAGCTACAACTAGCCAATGAAATCAAATATGGAGGCAGGACTATAATCCGAAATACCCGCCTGGAAACGTCAGCACTTCCTCTCTGCAGTA
The DNA here is from genome assembly GCA_037176975.1 of Arrhamphus sclerolepis. Lineage (NCBI taxonomy): Eukaryota > Metazoa > Chordata > Actinopteri > Beloniformes > Hemiramphidae > Arrhamphus > Arrhamphus sclerolepis. Next base: position 16,256,989 of record JBAMYA010000015.1, read on the forward strand.
CCACAACTCACAGTTGTACTGATGAGATATTAGACAGCAGTGTGTCCTATTTTGAAATATTTTTTTCTTTTGAGTGTTTGTTTTCAGTGCATATATTCTTAAATTTCAGAGAGATTCCCTGCAGCAGCAGTTGCGTGGAAATCACACATGTAGGCTGCAGAGTTGTTCACACATTCAACAAGCTGTTGAAGCTGAACACAGTCATTAATACAGAAGACAGCAGTTGGCCGCGAACACACATGACACTTCATTTGAAGATGAAATTTAAGCAGTGTTTGCAACATGTTGATCCTAATTGAAAAAATTCTTAGATACCATACAATGACACATAATACAGAACTTATCCACAAAGCGCTTTGTGTTATTTGTGGCATTGTGGTATTTTTTAGATGTCAGCCCCTCTGTGTGCTTGTAATCCAGCACCCAGCCTCGCCTCCCCTCCAGATGTCTTATGATGGAAACTTTGTGTAGAGTTGTTTTTGTGCAGCACAGCCAAGAGAGGATTAAAATAATTCAACGGGAAAAATAACAACTCCTGATGTTAAAAATGCATTAAAAGTGTGCTTTTTGTCTTTTTTGAATTACCACCTTTGTTGAATTATGTGCTCATGGTATAATTAATTAAAATGCAAGTTTGTGCATCTGCCTTTCTTTGCATATGTGTACTGGCTCATAATTCGTTTGCCATACTTGACTGGTTTGTTATTTATTGTCTAGAAATTCTCCAGAAAAAGTTAAATGCTCATAGAAGGAGAACATCCTTCCCTCTGAGCTGCACCGTGGATTTTCAGCTTAGTAAAGACCTTTGTCAAACAAACTCTCATGCACAATATAGGAGGGCAGTTCTCTGTTGCCATGACGATCTCCAGCAACAAAATATGGTTCTAACCTATGTGTTAAACCCCATCAATAAACTGAGAATGAATGTTTAACAAAAAAGGAAAAGAAAAATCAGTCATTAGCATCACAGACTGCCCGTACAGGTCTAAACAACATGGACTCATAAGGTTGGCCTTTTTTATTTTAATTGAATAATTAAGTTTTATTTCCTATGTATGAGGCAAATTTACTGTAAAAAAAAAACACTTTACAAGGAGTCCATTGTAGGTAGTAGTTTGTGATAATCCAACTCATCCAACTTAATGTTGCAATTGCTTCTATTATCTACATGTTGGTGTTTATGAACTGAAAAAAATGGTAACAATTATGAGAAGCGAACAGAGAAATGAAATGAAAACATACGGCTGCTGTAAATTTCAGATGTATCTCTGTATGCACACTGTCACAAATGAATCTACATACCCTTGTTGCTATTTTGCAGCAAAATTAATGAAAGTTAACATCCATTTGTTGAAATCACTTTTTTTCCCAGAGTATTAAACAGATTCTTAAATGTTTTTTTTTTTTTGTTTTTTAATGCCTGTAATACCTACAGTGTGTTTGGAAGGGACACTGTAAGGTATTTTTAAATCTAGTACGCCCACAAGCAAGCGCTGAAGACATTTTTAGCTGGGATGTTTTTTAATCAGGTTTTTCTTCACGGAGCAACTTAAACTCTAAAAGTAAAGTTTTCGCAGTCGCACAGAAGAAGCCCAAGTGCAGGAGATTAGAGCATTTTTCAAGCAACAGAGAACCTGGGAATAGTGACACAGATACGAAGTGAAGAAAAGCATATGTTCATGCAAGCGTGGACGTTCTGAGTCTGAGGGCAGTGGTGGGAGTGGGAGAGCAGAAAAAGATGTGAAGTAGGAACTACAAACAAGGACACCAGCTCTCACTTCAGAATAAAGAAGTAGCAATATACATAAAATCTTAAGAGATGTAGCAATATGCACCAGAGGCAGAGCAGCAGTAGCTCAGGTGCTTCTTTTCTTTCTATTTTATTTTCTTTTTCCACACAAAAGGTGTCCATGAAACCTGCTGAACACTAGCTGGAAACATAAAATTACTGAAATGAAAAATGTAGAAATACAGAGTGTAATGAATATTTCACCAGCAAATAAAGCAAAAAGAGAATATTTTGAAGAGCAATTAGGGAAAAAAAAAAGAAACAAGTGCATTGGAGAAGGACATGAACCTCCAAAAAGATGATGAAAGCTCCTACATACTTTTATACTTGAAAAATGTTGTACAGTTTCACCAGGCAAACAATCGGTTGATAATTCACATTCCAAACTGGAATGAGCAAAAGATGTCCAACCAGTCATCAAGCATCGTGGAAAGACTGATGATTCATGATAATGCATACGACGTACACGTTATTTAGTATCCAATGAATAAATATTTGAAGATCAACAGGGATGAAAGCTTTCACAACACAAAATCAGTAACAAATACACTCAAATTTTCACATTCAATCCAATCAATAATCAATCCATTACTAAATCTGAGCATCACCCCTATAAGATGGACCTCATCAATTACATTCATAACAACATAAATAACATACAGTAGCAATATAGACATAACGAGACTGATACAATACACTCACTAAATATTATCTATACCTATTGTATATACACCTTAAAATACACATCATGAATTAATATATAATAGCATTATTTAAAAAAAGAAAAAAGCACTGAGAGGCCACCCATCTTTTAATCCTTTTAATCTAAGCAATGTTTAAAAAGTAAATAGCCAACAGGCCTTATGTTGTTTGAATCTGTTACATGATCAAGGCCACTAGGAGGAAATGTGTCCAGCTCAACGCCCCAAACCGTAATGTAGAAATGCAACAACAAAGCAGAGGTAGTTTTACTTTTTAACATGTGAAATGATTAATGTGGTTTTCAATAACCTGACTTAAGCCATGGTTTAAAGATAGTATTAATATATTTTGTACAGGTGGGCTACTTATAACTTTGCCCAGCACTCCATTACAGAATGAATTTAAAACACCTACGTAAGAGGCGAATGTTTGTCAGCAGCAGCCAAAGTGCACATTTTGATGCTGAGCTGCAGCAGTAATTCTTGTCCAGTCTCAATATTGGTCCCCTCACAGGCGCTCCATTGTTCAAGTATCCCATTACATTTACACTCCTCTGTACTTTCAGGGCTTATTCAACTAAATGGAAGTCAGCAATGCCTTCCATTTACTTCCCTCCAGCTTCAATTCAGCCCAGGCTCATGGGAATGTTCTACTCTTCAGGACTGGACATCAGAGTTAAAACATCCATCTGTTGATATATAACCCTTTTCTTTTATCTCTTGTGAGAGGAGGTACTTTGAAGTTTATCTTGTACCATGTTACCATAAAACAACCAACCTAAACCAATGTGTGTGTGTGCACATAGGCTATTTTAGTATACTCAGTAGTAACAAGCAGTCTGAGGTTAATTGCTTTTCTTTTCTTTTTTTTTTTTTAACCACTGTCTGCATACGATTAGTGTCAAAACCTGGCAGAAACCTTTTCGTAGTTGTTTTTGAGTTGGATATATATGTAATTTAATTTAAGGAGATGTAAGTCTTCTTCAACAGCCCTTTTTGACAAATCTAACATTTTAAATCAACTCCAAAATCCCTGATTTTGTCAGCGAGAACTAAAATGACCTACAGTGGAACACAAAAGGACAGGACAGATAAAGACAGAGGACAAACACTGATGGATGTGATGTGTCTAGTATGCTGGTGCATGTGGTGTACTGTGGTGTGTATAGGTGAATGTGTTGAGGTTTGTGTTGTGACCAGTATGTAACCCTCTACAGCAGATATCCAGCAGTCAGACATACAGCTGATGTTGACCTCCAACACATGCTCAGCATCAACCAGTGACCACACCCAGAGTTACAGGCTGGATCAGCATTGGTGTTGGTGTGCTGGGCCAGTGCCATACAGAAGACCTCCACCAGTGCGCTGGATCTCCATGCCATGCAAATACAGGCAAATTGTTGATATTTATCACTTGCTTGTGTTTCTAAAAAATAGAATGCACCCAAGAGAGACAGGTAGTCTATTGTCAATGCAAAGTACTGATAAGCACCATTGTCATTATTGCAACAGGACTGCATCAAATCCGTGCTGAAGAATTTGATTTGTTGTTTATTGGTATGACAACGGTGAAGATGACCATACATGATGATGATTATACCAAAAGTTAAATTCTTACAAGACAGTGAAAGCTGTTTCATGCTGTTGTCACTTAGTTCAGATTAGTTTCAAATGCTCAGCACATCAGCTTGAAATATATAATGAGTTTAAGGATATTGAAGATTTTTTTGTTTTTCTGTTTTGGAAGTTCTACTGAAATGTTATTCTGGTTTCAGGAACATTAGATTCAAGAATACATTACTTTCATTTATGAGTTATCTTCAAGATCCATATGCAGCATGGTGTGATGTTTCATGTGCTGTTAACTGGTGAGGTTTAAGTGAATGTAGGAGTGTGCACAGTTGTTCCAGTTCTTCTTATTTGTCAGATTGGGAATGTCAGCACAATATATCCTGCTTGTTAGCAGATGACTTAAAGAGGAAGCAAAAAAGGCAAATAGAAATAGACCATGATCTGTCTAAATAACGTGTGTAGTTTTGGAACAATAATTCTGCAGCATACGACACCACTCTTTTGGAATAATGGTTTTTTTTTTAATTATTTTCTACAAAAATTAGACTTGTTTACACTACAAGTTTAGACTTGTAGCGTAATTCACTGGAGAATACATTTGGGCTCGCCCAGATACCTTTATAATGATAATGCTTTTATTTATTATATTTATCATTTATTTATTATATTTATTATCATTGCATTATATTTATTTAAAATGTTATTACATGTATTGCATGTATAATGGTATTGTGATTAAATGTATCCATCCATCCATCCATCCATTAACTTCTGTTTATCTGGGTTTGGGTCAGCAGGCTAAACAGAGAAGACCAGGCATCCCTCTCTTCAGACACCTGTAGCTCCTCCAGAGGAATACCAGACATATATAATCTAAACTCTCTCTACTCTCATTACAACAGACTGGTACAAGGCTGTTAATACCCCACTCTGTTCTTCCCTCAGTTGTTAGCAAGACCCGAGAGTACTCAAACCCTTCCACTTGATTCTGCACCTGTTAATAGCATACCCTAGCTAAAACAGATAACTGGAGTTAAATTGATACCCCTGTGTCATTCAAGAGTTGTGAGAAGAGTTGTTAAAGAAGCAATGGGCCAGCTTCCACTGGAAACTCTACACAGCTAATTAGTCTCAAGATGAGTCATCCATCACTCCATAACTAGCTTTGACATGGGGAGGGGAGGGGTCTTTGTCAACCCAGAAACAATTTGCACTCATGGCACAATCACTGCTTCATTGTTTATCATGAAAGTAAGAAAACATGTCATAAGCAACTAGACTGAACATTCTGAATGTCAGAATGACAAATTCTACATTTGTTTGGACATTACAATAATATGCACTATCTTCTTATCAAGAGCTTGAAATTTCCCATAATGCCCACGCAGGAAACTAAATATTTTTAAAATGTCTGAGCTTGATAATCAAATAACACAGATTGCAAGTACAAATTCAACAAAAATGTTTCATAAAAAATGCAAATTAATAAAAATTGCACCTTAAACAATATGAGTCAGCTTTTAACTAAATGTTATAAATATGTTCTCATTAGCTTCTTGAGAAAAGCCAGGGCAGCTACATCCAGCTATAGGAGTATAAATGCCAAGTTTCATCACAATATGACATAAAACTGACTTACTGGATGATGGTTTCATGTTTGCTGATAGCAAATATTTTGTCCCAATACAATTTTAATTTGATTTTATTCAAGACTTAACAATTAATATGAGACATACTGTATTACATGCTGATTAAACACAATTATGTCCATTTAAAAACACAGTAAGAAACAAATATAATTTCACATTTATATTTCTGGGTGCTAAGAGATAGTTAAATGACAATCTTTTCCTTTAATGCCTACAAAAAGGTCATTTGATAACATGAATTTATGAGAATTACATGTATTGATGTCTGATCTCTATCTTTTTTTGATACTATTGGATCATTCCTCATTAAATTGACATATGGATGTGGATCAATGTGTCATTTCCCCATCTGACTATCAAGCAGTTCAAGAGCCAACAAAATGTCAGCACAACTAAATTTATGTCACAGCTTGGTCAAGGCAGCTAGCTTCAGCATTGATACCTATCATATCATTAATCTGTGATTAACATAATCATGAATTATAAAAACTGTTCTAAGGAGGATAAATCTCCTAAATCCCTTTTCTTATACGTGATGCTGACACACAGGAGAGAACATTCAGAAGGTTAGTTTACTCACATTTTTTGTTTTTTATTTTTTGCACACTGTGGTATTGAAAGCAGAGGCTAGCTAGCTTAGATCAGTCCTTATATAAAACATTGGTCTTCTTGAAAATATAGAACTTTGGAGATTTTGTGCATATACCCTTTAAAACTTCAAAACCACCAACACCAAAATAGATAAATAAGAAAAAAAATGAGAAAAAATACACAAAAGCTTGCACAGATGAAAAAAACAAATCTAACCTCGTGCCACACTGAAACACGAATGAAAGCTTGTAAAATTTGATATATCCATCCATCCATCCATCATCTATACCCGCTATTTCCTATGAAGGGTCACAGGGGTCTGCTGGAGCCTATCCCAGCTCACTTCGGGTGAAAGGCAGGGGTCCACCCTGGACAGGTCGCCAGTCCATCGCAGAAAATTTGATATATGCTTTTTGTATTTTTTACACTAACATTGGTCTCTTCGAAAAGCTTGTAATTTATGGATTGCAGCTTACCAATAGTAATTCAGAATCCGAGGCTTAACCCTGTGAAGAAATAATGGACAGAAAATTCTGTTTTTAAGAAACTAACCTATGTATTGGGCCCTTAGGCAAAATCCCCAAAAATGTTTTCTGGTATCCATTTAACAAATATAATTTTTTAAATTTTATTATTTAGTCTTTTCTGTAAAACATTCAGTGTGCTGGGCCTTTACTGAGAGAGACAAAAGAGAGCTAATGGCAAGTGAACCATTGCAAAATGAAGTTGTACATACAAAAATCCAGTACAGTACATGGTAAAACTCAAAATAACATAATTATGGAATAAATTAAAAGCATATTTTGAAAAGACAATTTAGGGCCAGATTTACCAAAGGTTTGCATGTATAAAACAAGTGCAAACTCACTACACACGCACAAAAATATACAAACTGATTTACTAACAGTGGGCGCAATGGTACGAAATAGCGCGTCTGCATCCAGTTAGTACATTTGCTGCAATGAATATGCAATTTGGGGCGTTCACGTGCAATTCTGCATGTGTTGAATATGTAAATATATGAATTTAGCGCCCACAAAGGCATTTATCAAATCTGAGCGCAATTTTGCAAGGAGACCAGAGAAGCATTATTCACCCTTGTGTGAACATTTTTGGGTTGAATGAGGAAACAATCATTAAAACATATCGCTGATCCAGCATTGCCATCTTGGAGCTGTTAGAAGAACTCAGAAGGAATTCGGAGCCGGGAGAAGGAGTCATGCAATACCCTGCAATGACAAAAGTCCTTTCTAGTTGACGCTTTTTTACATCTGGGTCCTTCCAGTGTGCGGCAGCTGTTACAGCTGGGATCCCCCAATCCCGTTTTTCAGATGTGCTGTCAGAAGTCCCTAATGTCATTTGGCATCAGATAGCCAAAGTGATTAGATTTCCATGTACTTGGCAGTCGTTGAATGACACCAAACAAGGTTTTTCTTTCCTTCCTTCTTTCCAACACGTTTGCACCTGCCACCATTTGTGCAATCACTCATAGTAAACCATGCATAGCAAACTGTGGTCCCACCTCTTGCACAAAATTCTGAATTCGCGTGCAAATTACTACATGCAAACTGGGATGTTAATAAAGTTGTTCATGTGAAAAATAAGATAATTCCTCTGTGTAGGAAAACATTTTGAAAATGGCTGCTACTGACTGCAGATAATGGTTAAATCCTCCAAGGGGCAGAAGGCTGGTCTCAAATTGTATACAAAAGGTTTTTCAAAAGTACTGTGAGTGATGCAGACCTCTCAGAAATCTATGTAGCAATTATGATACAAATGATCCAATTCTGTGAACATTAGTTGCCTACAATCATATTATGAACATTTATTCATCTGCGTGCACATATAATATTTGAAGTGACTGCCAGCTAAAAACGCTGACAAAACACAATTGCATTGGTAGTATTTGTGGCAGCCTCAGAATGAAAAGTATGTTATTCATTAAGCCACTCGGACATCACAGACTCAGATCATAGAAGAACACCTCATCCCGGGGAGCTGAGGAGGAGACGGCGGGACTCTAAGGCTGGAGCAAGGCTGAAGGCAGGACGAGAGGAAAAGCTGCAACGTGGCAAACCATCCATTCCTTCTGTCATCATGGGGAATGTGAACTTTCTGCCAAACAAGATAGATGTGCTGCTGACACTGAGCAACCAGAGGATTTACCATGAGACCAGCCTGCTCATCTTTACAGAGACCTGGCTAATGACGCTCGTACTGGATGCTAACGTGGATCTACAGGGATTCACTGCTGTGAGACCCAACAGAAACACAAAGGCATACGGAAAATACGGGGGTTCATCATCTACGTTAACAATCACTGGTGTAACCCTCCCGGGATAAAGACGGTCTTATGCTGCCTGGACTTGGAGCTGCTAGCGGTTAGCCTGTGGCCATATTGTCTGCCGAGGGAGTTCAGTCACGTGATCATCATCTGTGTTTCCATTCCTCCTAGAGCAGATGCAGCCACTGCCTGTGGTTCAAAGGCAGCCTGCAACAACTTGCAACAACTTGCTCCATTAGGAAGTGGTCCCCGGCAGTGGAAGCTGCTATGCCACCACTGACTTGGATGTGCTGCTCAACCAACACTGTGAGGACATAGAGGAGGTGACACACTGTCTAACGGATTACTTCAACTTATCTGCAGATGTGATTTCCCCTTTTAAGACTGTTGTTATCCTAACAAAAAGCCATGGGTAACACGTGAAGTCAAAGCTGTCCTCAACAGGAAGAAGACCGCCTTCTGGAGCAGGGACAGGAAGGCGATGAACGCAGCACAGCAGGCGATCAAACGCTGTGTTAGGGAGGCTAAGGACAGCTACAGGGGGAAGGTGGAGCAGAAGCTGAGTGAGAACAACATGAAGGAGGTCTGGGATGGTGTGAAAACCATCAAAGGCCACAATAGCAAGACCAGAGTCGTCAGGGGGACAGTGGAGGAGGCGAATGAGATGAAAATCTTTTTCAATCAATTCAGTCAGACCATGTCCCACCCCACCCTCTTCCTCTCCCTCACTGCAGCCATCCATGCTTGCCATATCCCTCAATACACCCTCCACCAGTTGCTTCAGCAGACACCCTTCCCTACCCGTCCTCCTCAACACAGACTCTATCACCCATCACTGCAGACCAGGTCAGGGGTCAACTGAGGAAGCTCCACCCCAGGAACTACTGAACAACTACTGAAGATCTTAAAATTCATTTACCTAGTTACCTTGATACGTGATTATATGCTACATTTTCTGATCATTATAAGGTATTCATCTTTTTCTTTCTAACTCTTTGTGTCATATTACAGGTATGTATGACGAATATATCAACTTTAGTAAACTCTTTCATCTGTTGCTAAAATGCTGATAGGAGCACATTTAGAGACCACCGTGCAGCACTGATCAGACAGGATCGTTCAGATTACAGATAAACCGGCTGAATCAGAAAAGTGAGCTTACCACAGTCGCAGTGACAAATTTGAGAGCAGGCATGAGGGATCACCAAATGCTTATTAGTGTGCACTGTTTGACGAACACAGAGAAGCTTGAATCCAAAATGACCTGAAGTATATCTGATAAACGAAAGCAGTTAGCAATAGACCTGAACAAAGGAGAGACAATCTCTTAATGAGAAGAACTAAAAATGAATTGAAGGAAGAAAAGAATTAATCACAATATCCAAACAAAAGGTTAAAATGCCAGAATCACTAAACATGTGTGGAACTTCAAATGAATCTACATTACTTTTGCACAGTAACAATAAAATTCACAACCAATTTGCAATATTTAAGTTCCCTGCTTCATTGTAAAGCCGTTTCTGTATCTGCATTTTAGCTCTACCCTCCTTCTTGTGTTGCAGTATACTCACAGCCATGTTCATGGGAAACTTCTTTCATCCACAGGAAATACCATCAGTGATTTAGGATCTCAAAAACCATTTATTTTTCCATGTTTCTTTACTTTACCATCATTATTATTCATGATATCACAGCAGAGTGATGAAAATTGATGTATCAGTAAAGGGCACTTGGTAGCAAGTGGATGTACAAGATTCCTAAAATGATGAAAAAAATAATATTAGAATAAGACAGATACTGTCAAATTGGAAAGAAAAAAAAAGGTCCTGACTAAGGATTTGGGGAAAGAGTGGAGTACTTTTAAAGTTAGATTCAACTTCAGAGGGTCACAAAGACCACATGGAGAGCAGAAGGGAAATGGAGATGAAAGAGACTGTCAGATAGTCTGAAAAGACGACTTTAAAATGTGCCAGGCATTTGATAAGCCCCATTTATAGCACCAGTAATTCAGTTCTGCTCTGTTCTTCCACTGGCAAGCAAATGTTAACTTGCTACAGGCTTATCGAGCTGTTTCATACCTTTTCTGGTAGTCGAACACACAAAGGGCTGCCTCTGCACTGTTCTCTCCAAAACAAGCTGAGGACTGAAACAACCCTCAGACCCCAACAAGACCCTTGTTAACAATTCTCTGAACTTCATTTGGCTGTATTTGTTCACTGCGCTCCTTTAGTCTTTAGAGCTGGGGATGATTTAGAAGTGGATATGGAAGGCTCCTTTCTTGAAGAGATGTCTACTTGACAGAGGTGAATAAATATATGGAGAAAGTGGATTAAATGAAAATAAAGCAAGCCAAAAAATAAAAAGAATCCACAAATGGAAATGGAACAAGACTGGAAATACAAATGTAAAAAGAAAGTTGCATTTATTTACTTACTTTTGGAATCGCAACACTTCCTCTGTGGGGAAATGCTGTGGACTACAGGCAGCCCTGTACTAACCCCTCTGTGGTACGTGCTGTCTTGTTAAAAATGCTTCCCTGAAATGATGTTGCCCTGAAATATTAATTTCCTTTTTACCTTTGGCCCTCTGTTTATTTATTTATTTATTAAAATGCTATTTATGACACAGGTAATATCCTTCTAGTCCTTCTGTTATTTCAAGAACCTCTTTGCTTGGTCCTGTGTTAATTGATTGAAACCAGTTGTCCAGTACTGAGCAGAAATAATCGATTTGTTGGTAGTATTTTCATTTTTATTGCAGCTACGCAGCCAATAAGTGAAAGAGGGAGATTTGTCCATTTAAGCTCATATTGTATCTTTTTTAACAGAGAGGGATAGTTAAAAGTAAAGACTTCTGACAGTCTGGGGAAAATATTACTGGCTAAATATTGAATATTACCGGTTTTGGGAGAGTTATTTTGAGCTGCAGAATCCTATGCGTCTTTAATGAGCAGTACTGTTGATTTTTTTTTTTTTTTAGTTTATTGGTGTAATTGGATATTTTAGAAAAATCAGTGATAATGTTTAAGGTTTCCTGAAGCGAGTTATAAATAAGGATCATGTAAATATAATAATAAATCATCTGCATGTTAACTAATTTTGTGATGTGTTGTTCTGAACTCCTTTAATTTTATCATTTTGGTGTATTTCTGCTGTGACTGGTTCAGTGAAGATGACAAACAGATGGAGAGAGTGGGCATCCTTTTCTGGTTCCTCTGTGAGGTGTGAAGCTTTGTGATATGATCCCATTGGTGGTTATTGTGTCTTTTTTTCTGTGTCTATATATACAATTATAGCTTTTGATGGTTTCAGTTGAGCGATGTGGATTAAATTGAAAAATCTACAGGTGCTCTCTGATATGTTCCTGTTTCTAATAAAACCAGTCTGATCAGGGCGGATTAAAGTGGGAATGACTATTTGTATTCTACTGGTGAGGGCTCTGCTGATGATTTTTAAATAGTTTTCATCAAAGAAAGGGGACTATAGCTGGTGGGGCAGGTTGGATCTTTATCTGGTTTTAATTGAAGTTTCATAGCAGAAGTGTTCATTTGAGGGGGTGGAAGTAGTTTTACTTTCAGTTGTGACTTTCCAGGAATGTTTATATCATTTGTCTGGAAATCATCTAGTTCTGGTGATTTATTGTCTACTCATTCTGAAAGTATCGCTAAGTCCATAACGCTGCATGTATTGTTTTATAACTTCAGCAGATTACCAGTTTCCTGTATTACTTTTGGGGTGTGAGTGGTCTAATGAGGTATTAATGACGGTGTTAAAATCTCCAGCTATAATTACATTTGCTGAATCAGATAATAATGAGAAGTTGTGGGAAAAAGATGGGTTGTCATTATTGGGACCATAAATATTAGCAAAAATAAATTTTGTTTGGTTGAGAACTTTAATTAAAATTAATCTTCCATTTAGGGTCTATGATATTTGTTAGTACAGGAACTCCTCTTTCTTTACTATTGTATGCTGATGAAAAAATGTCATCAAGTTGTTTAAATTGAAGATCTTTCTGTTCTATATTTGTAATATGTGTCTCTTGTAAGAAGCATATGTTGGCTTTGAGTTTCATCAGGTGATTTATTTAGCCTGGCTTCTGAAACTGCACACCTTCCATCATCTGAGTTTCAAGTCAGTTGCATTTTTATATGATGAGTGTAGTTTTTCCTTCGTGAATTTTGAGTGTATATAAGATGTTGTCATGTGGGTTTCATGTTGAGTTAGTGTGTAGTGTTGGGGGGGTCAATACTTGTACATATGGTACAAGAAAAGGGTGAAAAGGCTGTCCTCTATGAAGATATACGTATACTGTAGCGCTCCGCTGCACTGCCTCTCGCAATCTCATCACACTTGCATTTTTTCATTCCTGAGCATTTTTCCGCCACGTTACAAGACACATACACCAGTGTGGTTTCAATGTCCATCCCCTCTACCCAGGTGTCTTCATAAACTCTTGACCTTCCAAGTTTGTCGTGTTCATTACTATGACTATACTGAGTCTGTGAGGTTTTCCTGATGACATTTTCAGATGAAAGATAACTCCTTGTCTCGTGAGGTGATGACATCTGGAAAAAAAAAATGTCATGACAGTTCAGCTGGGTTTCCTTCCTCATCACTGGATTCATCCTTCTCCTGTGGTTTATACTCTGTGTAATACTTTTAAATTCCAACACTTCCTCATCTAAAGCTCCCTCGCTGCCAACTTCTCTCCTCCTGATCAATGGCATGGTCAAATACGTTATCCAGACAATAATGTACGGTACAGGTTAGCTTAGCTATCGTGAAGACACAGAAAGAACTCTGAGCTGGGCATTAAGAAAGCTTCTTCAAACACCTGGAGGTGTCTGCTAGTTTGCCTAGAATTGACTACAGGCTAAAGGTAGCTGCATGACTAATTTAAATTAGCATCTTAAATGGAAGTATGAAGTTGAACTTGAAAATGTGTTGTGCAAACTACTGTCCAGTGTTGAGTTTTTCTGCTATCAGTGCAAACTGAATGTAGCAGTACAACTGATTTATTGCAGCATCTGAAACAAGTGGGATATATTTGTGGCACTCACAGTGAGCTGCACAAGGCAGCAGGATCTTTAAAGTATACAGGCAACACCAGAACCATCATTTCCCAGGATCTGATATCATAGGATGACCTGGTGGAAAGACATTACAGTTACGGTGGTGTTTCACAACAATAAAATATGATGCTGATTTACAATCAAAATGCCTGAGTTCACCTGCACGCCAGATACAACCCCATGCACTATACATCTTATTTATATGCTTTATTGCTTATTTCTATGTGCTTAATCATATGCTTATCATTTATTTTTGAATAAATTCAGTTAAGGTTGCACTTCATTTACTACAATATTCAAAGTTACTAACACAGAGATATATACATCAAATATATATGGATGTCATTGTCAACAATATTAACACAAAATACTGAACTAAAGCGATAACTGCATAGCAGTAGGGTGGGTATGGTATAAATTTTGTGCCACAAGGAATTGAATTTGAATTCTTTACATCTGAATGTGAAACATTCAATTTGAAACTGAATTGATCAGTTTGAATAACTGCTTCAGTTTCCCTTCTCTTCATTCAGTTTTTCAATTACATTTTTGTGACATGCATCCGGGTCCTGGCGTCAGGCAAAACTAGTCGAATGCAGATGGGAAAAAGTTGATTTTACAACAGCAATGCACTTTACGTCATCTTTACCTGCATAAACACCTGCAGGAGTGATGTTTAAAAGCAATTATTGAAACTGATCAATTCAGGTTCAAATTGAATGATTCACATTCAGATACAAAGAATTCAAATTCACTTCCTAGTGGCACAAATTTCATCCCATAGGCGGGCCATACTCATGTGAAAACTTGAATCTAAAGGAAATCCTCATATGAGGAGTGTCTAAATTGTGTCTTTTTTAATGAGGAATTCAAATATTTTCTATAATATAATTTTCTATTTAAATAACTAATTCTACCCTTTCAAAACCCTTTGCAAGATATAAGAAAATGTTAGGGAAATTAATGGACGTATCCAATTCAAATTTCCATATTTATTAACAGGTTAATGCATGAACATTGTCAGGTTGCACAAGTCCTGCTGTGATTCATTTTTGGACATCAGTCTCCTGCTGGTCTCTTGGGCCCTGATCCCTCAATCCCTCTTTTCCTGTGAGAAGTGTTTGGCAGAAGCCTCAGTCACCATTTTCACAACTCTCAGTGCTCTGTGTGGCAGTGCCAGTTGGGCACCTTCATGGGGGTGTTGATGAAGTTCTTCACCTCTGAAGTGCTTAGCAGGTGAGAGGTGGTTCTGATACACCCTCTGACCAGCCAATCAAGTCACCAATGGTGGAAGCATCACAGTTGATGTCCGGTGTCCTTCTGGTCCTGACAGAGGAGTCCCCCAGCTGAGTGTCTGGGTCCTCATCTCCCCTGATAGCCAGGATTCTCTCCACCCCATCAACCCTCTCCTTCTGATCCTCAGAGCACAACAGTGTCTGGATAAGGCCTTCACTGTGGGCATACCAAGCAGATCTTTTCACAGTTGGCACCACAATGTCCAGCACCTCCTTCCTCTGGGACTTGAGGCGGTCTAGCTGAAACAGGATGTGCCTAGGCCCTTTGATCCAGGAGTGATTGACCTTTATTTTGAACCAACATGAATAGTGCACTACATATCTATATATATATATATATATATATATATATACATATATATATATTTATTTATTTATTTATGTATGTACTGTTTG
>JBAMYA010000015.1:16285943-16296022 GCA_037176975.1 Arrhamphus sclerolepis
GAAGGTGAAGGTAGAGTTGGCAAAGGTCAAACAAAGAGCTTACGGTGATTTATAAACTAGGTTAGACAGAATGATTTACACAGGTCGGCAAAGCAGAGAGATAGAGATGGGAAAGACATGCCGCAGGCTAGGATGATTAAAGAGAGATGGAAATATGTTGACAGGTGACAGAAGTGTGATGGAAAAATACTTTGAAGAGTTGAATGAGGAAAATGAAAGAGAATCAAGAGTAGAAGAGGTGATCGTTGTGGATTGGGGGTAGGAAAGATTAGTAAGGCTGAAGTGCGAGGGCTCTGAAGAGGATGAAGAATGGAAAGACAGTTGGTCCTGATGTGGAGGTATGGAATTGTCTAGGAGAGGTGGCAGTAGAGAAATAAAGGAATAAAGTTGATGAGCCATGCAGTGAAGTTATGGGAAAGAGTACTGGAAGCTAGAGTAAGGACAGAATTTGGGAACAGCAGTATGGTTTCCTGCTATAAAAACATACTTCAGATTCAATATTTGCTTTGATGATGTTGATAGGGAAATAGAGAAGGTCAGAGGGCGCTGTGTTGCGTCTTTGTAGACCTTGAGAAAGAAGATGACAGGGTGCAGAGAGAGGAGCTGTGGTATGGGGAAGTCTTGAGTAGCAGAGAAGGATGTTAGCTTGGAGCAGGACATGTGTGGCAGGTATGGCAGTTCACGATGGAGGTGGGTCTGCATCGAGGATCAGCTCTGAGCCACTTCTTAGTTACTATGGTGATGAACAGGATGACAGATGAATTTAGATAGGAATCTCCATGGACTATGATGTTTGCAGATGACATTGTAAAATCTGTAGTGAGAGCAGCGAGCAGGTGGGGAAACATCTAGAGAGGTGGAGGAATGTCCTAGGAAGGAGAGGAATGAAAATTAGTAATAAAAAAAAGGTTGGAGGATTTTAAGTACTTGAGGTCAACAGTCCAGAGAAATGGATAGTCTGGAAAAGAGGTGAAGAAACATGTGCAAGCAGGTTGGAACGGATGGAGAAAAGTGTGGTGTGTAATGTACAAGGTGGTGGTGAGAGCCGTGATGCTGTGTGGTGTAGAGACAGGAGGCAGAGTTGGAGGCAGCAGAGGTTTAAGTGTTGAGGTTTTCTTTGGGAGTGAAGAGGATGAATAGAATCAGGAAGGAGGACATCAGGACAGGACATGTTGGACATGAGGAGAAAGTCAGAGAGGACAGTCTAAGATGGTTTGGACATGTACAGAGGAGGTAGAGTGAACATTTCTGTAGAAGGATGATGAGGGTGGAACTGCCAGGCAGGAGGCCGAGAGGAAGACCAAAGAGGAGATTTATGGATGGAGAGAATGAGGACATGAAGGTAGTTGGTGTGAGAGCAGAGGAGACAGAGGACAGCGTTAGAAAGAGACAGAAGATTCACTGTGACATCCCCTGAAGGGAACAGCTGAGAGGAAAAGAAGAAAGAAGATGGTTTAAATGTGTGAAGATTCTACAACCCCAGTTCCCAAAATTTGGGACACTGTAAAATGTAAAATAATAATAGTAATAATAACAAAAGCAATAATTTGCAAAGCCATGTTATTCCCAACAGAAAATGAAAAGCATATCAGATGTTGAAACAGACATTTTACCATTTCATGGAAAATATTAGCTTAATTTGACTTTTTAACACATCCCAAAAACGTTAGAAACAGGAAACAACAAAAGCAAAGGGGGAGTCATATACAAACACCATCTACAAACTCTGCCATCTTCTTTGGACCTCATCTGACAGGGTCCGAGACAAAGAAAACTGTGTGTGCAGATCAAAAGCCTGTTTGCTGGTATGGGGTTGCATAAGTGTTTATGGTGGAGGCAGCTTACACATCTGGAAATGTACCATCAATCCTTAATACATAAAGGTTTTTGAACAACTTATGCTCCTATCCAGACAAAGGTAGACCTCACATATTTCAGCACCAGAATGCTAAGCCACATACTACACCATGACAACAGCTCGGCTTTGCAGGAGAAGAGTCCGGGTGCTGAACTGGCCTGCATGCAGTCCAGACTTTTCACCAACAAAAACATATGGAGCATCTTAAAATGATAAAGCAGACAAATGGACTGCTCAACATCTACAATCCTGCATCAGATAAGAATGGGACATCATTCTGCTCCTAAAGCTCCAGCAACAGGTCTCCTTACTTCCCAGATGTTTACAGACAGTTGTTAAAAGAAGAGAGGATGCTACAGATGTCCCAACTTTTTTTCTTCTATTTTTTCTCATGGTAAATGGTAAAATGTCTCAATTTCAACATCTGATTTGTTCTTTATGTTCCATTAATAATAAAGCATGTGTTTATGAAATTTGCAAATCATTGCATTGCTTTTATTCACGTTTTACACATCACCCAACTCTTTTGGAATTGATGTTGTTAAACATTATCCTCGTTCCTTCAAATACAGTAAGACTTCTGTTGGACAACGGTTAATTTACTTTGAGTCGATTCTGGGCACACAATGAAAATGGCCTTTTTTCAGTATGTGAAAAAAGGTGTTTATATCTAAGACAGCTGCAAATAAAGCACCAGAAATTTGAAATGCTCCAATCCAATATCAGTATCAGGACTTGATACTCACAAAATCAGCCACAGATATTCATGTCTTGTCAATAAATCATCATAGTCACTCCAAAGCACACACTGCACACACTGTTACCATTATGTGGTCATCAGAAATGTATAGAGAGACAATCGTCATCGATATCATCCAACACCCACTGCCAATCCTGGAGACCAAGTTCTTCCACTCTGAAAGGACAAATTAGTTCTGACGGCTAGGTAGCAATTACTGCATATACACAAACTGGTATTTGTAAATACTCTGATCCTCTCAAGCGCTGCACTGTTTTCATATCACAGTCGTGTGTTTTGTAAGTTAAGATCCTAAGAGAGAGAAAAAGAACAAAGCAGAAGTAAATTCTGGCACAGCGTTGTACAAGAAACAGAATTCGAATCAACATGATGAGAGAACTCCTCAGAGAGCCCCAGGATGTATAAACCAGCCAAATAATAAGTCAAAAATAGTCAAACAAATACAAACTTGTTGAGATATTTCTTGATAGTCAAACTGACAACAATTCCATCTTTAGGGCTCTGCAGCCACCTACTGTACAAATATTTTCCTAACAAGATGCAATCCTTATTCTGTATTTTAAAGGTGGTTTGGGGACTTCTCTGCCCCTCACCCACAGATTTTCATGTCCTTTCAATTTTATGATATAATATGAAGGATTTAATTGTCCATTGCATAATAAGAGGGACTCACTCCCAAAGGATAAGCACATTGTTTACATTTTAATTACAAAAAAACCTCCCATCTCTTCACCATGTAGCAAACAAACTTACTCATTCTTATACCTTCCACATTATCTTTTTAGTAATTTTAGTCACATTTAATTCAAACTGTCATCAGTTACTGAAAAACAACATTTTTCTCTGATCTGCTACCTGCTCTTGCTGGTGGGTAACTGTCGACTCGGCCTCCTCATGGACTGACTTGGCTGAACCTTCATGGAGGCACGTGGTGAGGAGCGTGCAAAGTGCTCTGGTGGTGGAGGTTTCTTAGGAATCTTCTTGACCAGTCGGCTCACCCACTTCTGCTGCTCCTCCTGGGAGGTGGCCAGCAACAGCAGGTTCTTGGCTGTAGACACGTCGTAGTTCACTGTTGGCAGAAAAGAAAGAACGTTTTCAATTGTCTTAACAAATATTGAACATTAATCAGCTGAACTCATGTAGCACAGATGAGTTATTTAGTAAATTCCATGCACTGGAGCCTCCTACCTTTGCAAGGAGCGATGATCTCCTCCTTCTTGTCCATGTGGTCTTTGTGGCACTTGATGTGGCAGCGTCGGCACTCCAGAGCGGGCGGAGGCTTGAACATGTTCCATAGCGGCTTGGTGCACGCCTCGCAGTTGGTGGGGAAGTGGTAGAGCGTGGGGATAAACTCGTGGCCTTTGTGGCAGATGTAACTGGACTTCTCTCCAATGGCCAGAGGCTCAACAGGAAACTCAGGCTCCTTCTTGCTCTCGCCTTCATTGGCATAAAGAATCTAGAGATGGACAGAAAAAATATTTACCATTTTAAGCTTTTTAAGTATAAAGACAGTATGAAGTCATATAATGTCATAAAAAGTCAAAAAAGTGGTGGAGGACCTGGAATATCCTTGGAATTTCCTTGGCATCAGCCCGGTACACATCTGTTTGAGTGACGGGCCTCACGTGGAAGAGTTTGCTGCAGGATATAAAGAAAAGTGTCATTTCATTGTCAGACCACATTAAATGCCTTAAAGTGAAGTGATAAATACAACTGCAAATATCTACAATTATCTTAGAATTATCTGAAAAATAAAGATGACTTTGGCTCCAGGGTTCTGATGTCAGCAAAGGTGTTGTACTCACTCTATGTCAAGTACCATGTAGGGAATGGACTGCTCTTTGTCTTGTTCACTTTTGTAGAACAGGATCTTCTTGCTGCTCACTACAACATACTACAGCAACAGGACACACACGTTAAAGGAGGGACGTACAGACATAAACGCAGCACATTTTGTTCATTCAAACCTTTTTCTCCCATCCAAACTTCTTGGTGTTGTTTCTGACGGGAAGAGAGAGCCAACCCTCAAGCCTGGTTTCTGTGTGGGAGAATGAGAATGAGTTAGGATGTGCAGTATGTGTGCCAGCATAAACGTTTTACAATCAATGTGAGCAGCCTATAAAAATGTTGCACATTTCTTTGCTATAAAAAAAAACACCAGCAGCAAAGAACATCAATAAAACAAACATTATTACAAATGTGCACAATTATTTTCCAAGTGATTATTCTAATCTTCTCATTGTTTAATACACATTTCCAATTCCAAACTATGCAAACTTGAATGGTTATTTGAATTAATCATTTCCAGGTGTTGTATGTTGGTGCATGAAGGAAGGAAGGGTTTAATTAGACTCATTAGGTTGTTCATTCAACAAGCCCGGGCCAAATAACACTTCATCAGCAGGCCAGTTTTCTCGCATCCCTCATTCAGCTTCATATCACACCATCAAACCAGTCTTTTATCTCCTCAAATATAAAAATTGTATTCAGTCAGGCAAAAGCATTTCTGTGGTATTTGTGCAAAGAGATTTAAAAAGATCCTTTATTGATCTGTTTTGCATTCACCAATCTAAACCAAACATTATCCATCCTAAGCCAGGAAAAACATAAAAACACCACCCCACCTCAAAAAAACACTCAAAAAGACTATTTAACTTCTCAGTCTTCTCCTAATGTGCATAACACACCCTCTAGAGCCCAAATACACTTAAACACCATCACCTTAAAGCAAGCATAATTAACCTTTAACCAAGTTTTCAAGAGGCCATGAAACATCATCTTTACATCTGTGCAGGTAATAGACAGTAATACAGCAGTTTTTCCATCTCAACCATAATTTACATGTAGCAAAGATGAAATTAACACATTGGTGATCACAGATGGCACAGGCTGTTGATTTTCCTACGGCCTCAAACCTTCCAAACACAAGGAAACGCAAACCTCATATTCCTCAAAGCCACCTACTTTGGGATCCACAGACAGTAAACCAAGATCCCTTCAGCTAATAAAACCTGCCAAGTGTCTGGAACTGATGTATAAAATGCTGCAAGACTGAAGTCTACCTCTGGTTAATAAGGACGAGTTGCTTGTCATAACCAGGCCTTCAGCCCTTTGTAGCAGAACACTTGCAGTGCCCATCCACCTCGCTCCACAGCGTTACAGAAGCTGCTGAGCTGTCAGAGGGATCTCCTCGGCTACTGGAAGGAAAGGAGCCGATTCATATCTCTAGGTTCTTTTTCCCAGTCTAGTAAAAGTTTGGCACTAAGTTGTGGAGTAAGAACTATTAGTTTGTGCCAAAGCACTAAAGCAACGAGATTGTTAATAATCAAGACTCATCCTATGTCAGACTATAGGATAACCTAGCACAAACTTTGTCCACGGAGGAAGGAATAAAGTATCAAAACTGATCAAAACGACTAGATTCCCCATGATGTTGTCCTGTTTGGCTTCTTGCCAGCCTTATCTGCTCTGTCCAGCTACCAGGAACCCATCTATCTTCAGTATCACTGTATTTGTGAAATGCAGCCTACTAGGAGTGTGCCAGGTGGATCACTAAAATTTGTCCGAGAACTACCTGAAGGGAGACTTTTCAAAGGTTTAATGGACAGATTAAAGGAGTGGATGGAGCTGGTTGGCCCTCCGTTGGCTGACTAATAGACACAACTACACTCCAGATCAAGGTGAGGTAGTGACATGGACTGGTGGAACCAAGAATGAACTGTTTGGACCTTTTCAAGTTGAATCTGGACAACGATTCATCTCCCAAACCTTCTACGAGCTTATAGAATGCACTTTTTCAAGCTGTCCTGCAGAGGGATTTCTAGAAAGGTCAATTAAGGCCATCATATTGGTGAAATAAAATGCACATGAATAAATTATATTCACCCTTACTCTCTGTTGCTGTGCAAGCCTGCGAACAGCAAAATAAACAATGACCAAGTAAAGGTACGACCCCATCCTCATCCGATAAGAAATCCCACAGAGAACTTCAAAGATGTGTGTTGTTTTTCTCTGCTAAGAAGCTCATGTTTGAACAGCTTTTGGTTGTGGCTGCTACTTCAGCTGCAACGCGTCAAGAGACAGAAGGCTCATAATGAAAAGAAGAAACCTTAAAAATGTCTTCTTTTTGTCCAATTAATGTGCAGATATATTCAGGGACAGATTTTACTCATTTGTTTTTAACTTTAAACACTTGTCAATTGTTCTCTACAGAAATAAGATTCTGTGAAGAATTGTGGACATTCATGTGTGTGGTTTCAAACCATTATGGTGTGACTCACAATATTCTGTTTGTTCGATACTAAAGTTAATGGTATTCAATTTAATTTGTCAAATATCTGAATGCAACGTTAGGGAAGATGAAAACTCGCCTGTGTATGCATCGTCGGCATCAAACTCCGGCCCGCTGCTGACGCTGGCAGAGTCCATGGACTGAACACTGAGCGACTGCAGGAGGTTCCTCAGCTGCTCAATATCGCTGTCCTTGCTGTCCAGAGCCATCTGCAGCTCAATACGCATCTGGCTCTCATCTGCCAGTTGCTACACAAAAACAGGCGTAAGCTAAGTGGTTTGCAACTCCAGCAGAGATAATAAAACCAAATCTGAAAGTTCTGCCATCTCACTTACTGCTTGCATTTCATTGATCTCCTTCTGGTATTTGATCATGGTGCTGTTGAGCTTTTCCTTCTCTGACCTCAGCTCCAGCTGCAGCTTCCTGTTCTCCTTCTCTTTACGACGCATGTCGGTGTCGTTACCACGGCGACTACCTCCACCACGAACTTCCTTCCTGTTCATGATCTCTGCCAGCTTATTGACAGCCTGTTGATGGACATGAGCCCTGAGTCTTCTCAGAATTAAAGCATGAAGGAAACTACAAGGAAGTCATGATAAAACTGAATAATTCAAGCATGTGAGTGTTGCAATGAGCTCTCTCTCTTTTAAAACCACAGACCTGAGTTTTCAGCGTCCTCTCTGACTGCAGCTGCTTCTCAAACGCTTGCTTCATCTGGTTGATGTGCTGCTCCCAGTCCTTCGACTTCTCGGATTCTGAAGGAAACAACAACCAGAAAGTCAAATCCTGGCGATATTCTGCTCATGATCACAAAAGAAAAAATGCTAACATCTGAAATCATTTCAATTACCTTCAAGAGCTTCCTTCAGCTTGTTGTTGAGCTCTTCCTTCTCATTAGCCAGGTTGGCAACATCACTGGTCAGAGTCCTGTTGGCCTCTTCCAGCTGCATGCAACAGAAGAAACAGCTGTGAGCACAGTCTGAACCACCTGCCTCAATCCAACCACATCTGTCTCCAACATGAGGATTCTTGGAATAAGACATAATCACCAAAGAGAAGCATTTCTCTAACTCACCGAGCTGATGGTGATGTCCTTCTCAGCGAGTTCTTGACGATGCCGGGCCATCATCTCCTTCAGTTCCAGTTCCTTCATAATCTTCTCCTTCTCCAGGTCTGAGTACTGCTCCTCAGCGATGGAGCGAGCCAGATGCTCCGAGTCAGCCTTTGTCAGTGTGATCTCCAGCTGAGCTGCCAGAGAGTCCCTGAAACAAATCAGAAAGAAATTTGAACTCGACGACACAAAAATCAAGTTTAAAGCCAATACATCTCTGCCATTTTATATTTTTCCAACAGGAAAACAACCTCTCCTCTTGCAGTTCTTGAAGTGACTGCTGCACGTCTTTGTATAGTTTGTTCCTCTCCTCACATTCTTCCTTTAACTCTCGAACTTGAGTCTTGTAGAGAGTCTGGAAAAACAGATAGCAGGTGAAATAAACCCATCTTATTATTAACTGCCAACTAATAACAATAATAGTAATAATATGTTCTATTTTTTATCTTGTGTTCCTATGTTTGTCCATTAAATGTTTATGGTGCAGTCATTTTCCAGAGACAGAGAGAGACAGAGAGACAGACAAGCAAGCAAGCTGCCACTGGTCTAGTCAGGAAAGAAGAAAAATAACATGTAACATAAATGGAAAGCTGCGTGTTGTGTCCTGATGAATAAATGCAGGCCAGTCTGTGGCGTTCAGAGCATGTATAGACAAACATCACCTATAGATTTCTACAGAGAGCCTTTGAATCCCAGTTTTCCTCAAACTCTGTGATGCTGGGTGACTGGTCAGCTTTATTTCTGGATATAACATCTAGAGACCATAATGGATTTTTGTACCCGCCTGTAAACATACTTTATTCTCCAAACGGGATATGTTCACCCTCTCCCAGTCACTTACTGGTGGATTTTGTGTTTTCAGCTCCATTTTTTAGACCTAACCAATGGCCAGTCAAGGTCACAGGTGGATCTACCCAGAAGGCTAATGATAGCACAGCCATGCTTAGTTTATCCAGTCTGACAATGTGGTAACAAGGAGGAGAGGTTGAGAGCATCACTGCAGAGCTGCATAAGACGAAAAATGTGGAACGAAAACAAATCCCCATGAAGATGGATAAGTCCATTTATTTCTGCTGCAGAAAGGTTGCAGCGATGATGCACGTCCTCCATAAACTTCACCACTTTAATGAGTGCTCAATCAGTACGTTTAATATATTGATCTGTCAACAGTCACCCACTTGTTTTGACAAAGTGGGCCATTTTGTCAGATAAAACTGAGTGACCGTTGCTAAAGGCTTATTTACAGTAACAGTAACTGTCATTTTCTTGCATTAATGTGAGCTTTGTTTGCCAATAAGAACTTGAAATGTGACTATTTTGAAAATATCTAGTGTCATGCTTCTCTGTGGAGGAGAAAAAACATCAGATAAATGTATGATTATCTGCTATTGTACACTGAATTAAAAAATAAAAACTCCCAATTTCAAGTATAAAGTTTTGATAAGTGTTTCACACACTGTTCACCTAGAGACAGCTGGAGAGGCAGTTGGAGCCAAAGACTTTCACCCTATTTATTTAACTGTTATCTGCAGAGGTCTGAGAGAAGAAAGAAGAGAGGAGGTGAGAAGTTTAGCTCCATAAACTTAGGCATAGTAGCAATATTTTTTATTTCTCAAAGACAGGATTCAAAGCTGCCAGCAGCATCTTTCTAGTCGACACCACCTACTCAGCTCAAGAGCGTGAAAAATAACATTATGAGCAAATAAATGAAAACAGACACATTATGTAAATATAGTAAATGATCTTTGTGAAGCAACTATTTTATGTTCTCAGCCCTCTGTTGAGGGCAACATCAAACTGTTTTAAGGTGTGGAACAAATCTGATGTTTTTCTGCAAAAAGCTACATCAGAGCATATTTAAATGACTTGGTAAACTTTGTCAGCATTATTCATTCTGATAGCATTATTTAAATTCAAAATGTTGGTATTCAGTTCAGTTTGTCACTTTTCTTTTTTCACAAAGGAAAAAGGGGGAAAAAAGAAAGGTGACAAACTGAACTGAATAACAACATTTTGAATTTCCGATCGGAAGAGCGTAGTGGAGGGGAAGGAGGGCCTT
>JBAMYA010000015.1:16304747-16320283 GCA_037176975.1 Arrhamphus sclerolepis
AGTGTGAGCAGTGTTTTTACAATCCTTGCTTCATTTTATAGAAGCAGCTTCTGAAGTTATGTTGTATTCTAATGCAAATCTGGCCAGTTCTAATACTCATCTTAAAATTACTGTCGGGCTCGACTATTGTTAAAGGTCACATAGAATGGCTGAACGGGGTATTTATCCGTTCTGTGATGTCATATGTAGACAGCAAAATTTTACTTCTGTCTGTAATGCCTCAGAAGTTCCCTAAAAAGATCTCAGAAAGCTTTTTTTTTTTTTTGTTTGGGGGGGGGGGGTTTTGAACATGTAGTTTTGTCTGGCATCCTTTTGGGCTTAACTGCCAACCTCATGATGAAATGCAAGCACTTGATGCTGATTGGCAGCTATGGCCAACGCACAGAATTTAGAGTTTAGATCGGGTCAAAAAAAAAGAAAAAAGGTCCTGAACCAACACAAGCTCGTGTACGTTCTGTCCAAACCCGAACAAGGGCCGGGTATCGAGCCAGGCTCAGGCAAAGAATTCAAACTCTATTTGCGATGTTGTGATCATTACACCACAGCTTTATACAAAATAAAAATACTACAAAAAAGAAAAAGTTATATGCCAGTATATTGAGCCCAAACCAACCCAAGTGGTGCGAAATCATGGCCTGATACCCAGCCCAAACTCAGGACTGGGCCAGGTTGGTCCGGTCCCAAGCTGCCAGCTCAGCTAGTCAATGTGATGGCTGATTGACTATCAATGCAGTGGGCACCGCTCGTCAAGTCACCGCGACGCTACAGACACCCTCCGTGTTTTGTTTTGTTTTGTTTTTTGTCGGATCTGCGCTGATCTCATAAAAATTATCGCTATAAAATCCCCAGGATGGAAATCCGTCCCCAGGACGCAGAACTTTAAGCCCTGTGGAATGGGTGGCAGTCTTTTAAGAGTCCTGCAGATTAGTGAACAGCTCAGTCACTCAAATTGCAAGCTGCTTAAGTCCTTCTGTGAAGCTAAGAACACTAACGTTCTGACAAAGTACAAATAAATCATAGGATTGAGAAAGAAATCCCCTAATGAGTGATTTCCTGCATAATCCAGAGTCTTACAGCATAAAGTTGGACTGATCAAAAGGTCCACATCCTTGTTCTGTTCAAAACTAAAACGTCTCTTTTCCAGATCCCAAGAATCTCAGGTTAAACTGCATGAATCTCACAGTTCTGATGCAAACACTTACCTCTCCTTTTGAATTCTCGTGAACCACAGAGGAATTGTTGGGAGCAATAAGTAACCTAAAGATTAAAAAAAAGCTGAATCAAAATGAGGTTAATTTAAAAAATAAAATTTCCACATATTTCCACATCAACTTCAGTGACAGCAGAAATGGAGGACTTACTGGTCTTCTTTGAAGTAGGTGAAGCCAACAAATGGTAACTGATTTCCGACAAAAGCCTTCGGTGTGGGGAACGTCTCTACATCGCCTTTGTCGTCTTCTATCTCGTCAAAGTTGCTGGTGTCTATGTCGCTGCTCAGCTCTGGGACCACAGGAGCAACCGCTGATGAGAAAAAGGACGAAAGGGAAAAGGGCAAATTGAATTTAGAGGAAATTCCTGCTTGATTTTCTTTTTTTTTTTTTAATATATGGATGCTAATGCTCACAACGCATTAGCTCCAATCAGAATGCTACCATAAGCTGTTGTAGCTAAAGAGTCAACAGGTATATGCCCACAGATGAAAGAAAGTGAGTACAACCAAGCTTGAGATACTGACTGTCTCTGAGGGTGTCAAAAGTCCACTGGTCATTTTTGAAGAAAGGGTGTCGTTTGATTTCTTCCACACCGTTTCTGCCCAAACGCACGTCCCTCAAAACAAACAGATCATCAACATGAAATAACTCCATTTCTGAGGCTTTAATGTATGAAAATGTCAAAGATTGACAGGGTGCTATGTTGAAGTCATGACTGATAGATAAATGTGCAATAAAGAAACAGCTCTAGACATTACATGTCCAGTATTACATAATATTCCTAAATATTACTTTCAGTTCTTTCTCAGCTCTCTTTCATCTCGTCAGTACCTGTCAGTTAGGAAGGCACAGATGATATTCTTGGCATCTTCAGAGATCTCCACATCATCAGGGAAATTTAGGGAGTTCTTGTGGTCCATGATCTTACTGTAGGTTCCCACCAGAGAGTCAGCGTAGAACGGAGTGTCACCTAACAGTGAGATTGTAAAAAAGAACTGTTCTCTCATGTTCACAAATATCAATCTACCCACTGCTGATTTGCAAATACCACCAATACTTTATGGAACATTCACTGACCCACAAGCATCTCGAAAATGAAGACCCCGACAGACCACCAGTCACACTCCCTCCCGTAATAACCATCTCCTCCCTGAGACTTCAGCACCTCAGGAGAGATGTAGTCTGGAGTGCCAACTGCCGTATCACAGTGCACCATGCCAGTCTGCAACAGATCCAAGACACATCATTAGCCGGAGCTGTAGAAGTGTACGTTAAATTATAAAAGTGTGTTTCTCAGTTGCTGTTTTTTTTTTGTTTTTTTTTATATGCCATCTATGATACGCTCCAACAAGCTGCTTGTTAGTTTGTCCCAAAAACACCTAAAATAAATAATGTGCCATGTATAGTTGCATAAAAAAAGTTTGGTTGCAGATTTTGTTGCTAGATTTTTTTTAAAAGCCTGATTTAGATATTTTAAAGTTATAAAATAGCAAAGAAAAAGGGTCCAAGGCAAATAAATCTTCAGTGACATGCACCCTGACATTGTTCCTGCAAGGGGCTTCTGGTTCTGAGAGATTTCTAACATCTTTTTTGTGCACTGCTCTTTTGAGATACGCATATTTTAAATTATGTTCAGGTCGCAAAGAATGTGACACAACATTGTCTTTTCAGGTTGTGTTTGGGATTATTATCCTGTGGCAGGAGGCTTTTTCTCCTCTTCAGCATGGCTTTTATATTATCTTATTCCAGTCTTCCCTCTAGCAGTAAATCCTTCCCCAATAGATGCAATGCAAGTAGAAAGCATGATCCAATCACCCCGTTTTCTTTTCATGTGTTCTGCACACCTTTTTCTCAAAACATATCATTGATCACTGTGTCCAATATGTACTATTTAAATGTAACGGTCCACAGCCTTTCTTCAAAAATACAGATTTGTTTATATGCTCATTTGTCAATTTTCTCATGATAACGTTCTACAAAGGTCCCATTTAGTCAAACTGGGATTACCTTTATATTAAACCTATAAGCAGCTCTCCCGAATGGCTTTCTAAGCTTTTCTGACCTTGACCTCAAATCCTGTTAACTTTCATGTCTTAATTACATTATAAAATACAGAAACAGCAAGCTGAAAGTCCTGTTGCTGTTTAATAACACTCTTCTGGTTTTTGGGTATTGATTGTTTTCCATTCTGAAGAGCTTGACAGCTGCTCAGATGAGTCTTTGGCTGCCGTTTCCTGGGAAAAGTTTTAGTATTTGTAAAATTTTTAACACATTTGCATCACACCAACAATGGTTGTGCGATGGGTCCACATTGTCCTCCCCCACCCACATTCACACCCATGTAATCACAAAAGAATTCAGCTGAAATGAGACACTAGTGTTGTTAAAAACATCTTTAAAAAAATAGTTTTTGAAGATCTGTGCACCACAGAGTCAGTGATGTGGGGTGGGTGGGGGTGGATATGCAGATATATCTAAGTAGAAGACATTTTTTATGTGGAAATTATTGACGGAGATAGAAGGGGACGGGCACACAGACAGACAGACAGACAGACAGACAGATGGATAGACAGAGAGAAGGATAAAGACATAGACAGAGTAATAACTTGTTGCTACAGTACATCTCAGTGACTCAACTTACAGCGTCCATCTTCATGCATGTGCCAAAGTCAGCCAGCTTCAGGTGACCATGCCTGTCCAGCAGCATGTTGTCTGGCTTGACATCACGGTGGATGAAGCCCATGGAGTGAATGGCATCCAGAGCCATCACCACCTCTGCTGTGTAGAACTTGGCCCATTTCTCTGGCACATCGTAGGTGCTGGTGAGGTTGACCAGGTCACCTCCTGGCATGTACTCCATCACCATGTAGAGGTAGTGCTCATCTTGGAAGGCACAGCACAACTAAATACACAAACAAATACAAATTTTGCCAGACTTTCTTTTTATTGATTTGGTTGGTACTAAACTATTAATGAACATGTGCACAGAAAAACAAATGTCTTTTCATTCAAATATCTAAATCTTGATCTAAATCTTCAAAAATCAAGAATGTTTACACAAGAAGCATCCTTATTGACGGATCAAAGTGAATGCTGTGTACCTGAACAACCCAGGGGCTGTTGGCAAAGGCCATGATGCCTCTCTCTTCCCAGAAGAAGGCAGAGTCTGACCTCTTGATCATCTCAAACTTGCTCAGCAGCTTCATGGCGTAGACTTTCTGTGATGCTTTATGTCTGACCTGAATGACCGTAGGAGCCACAGAATTATTAGACACATAATGATTCTTCAGAATCAAGACGTTTCTGAGGAACTTTAAATGCTTTTCAAAGTAGTCTTCCCAGAAATTTATTTCATTATCTTCTCAGAAGGTCTGTTTCAGATATGCACTCCCTTGGCTCACTCTTTCAATACAACTATGACAAATGAAGTTGCCATTATTCTGTTGACATCTACCTGATTCAAACACAGAGATTAAAAAGCTCTTAGCTCACTGATCCAATTCGTAGCCTTTAACTAGCCTGCAACAGGCTATTCATATTCATTAATATGTTCCAGACATGTCAGAAACCATTGTATTAAACATAGATATAACACATACAAAAAAGACAAAAATCTTTTAACACCAATATGAATTTATCACTATAAATATAATATATATACAAATATAGACACACACATACAAATACATACACTAATATATACAAATAAATCTGTTTTTATGAATATACATATACACAAGATAAATAAACCTATACCTAACGTACAAACCCCTATCTGTACATGCATACTTATATACAAACACATGCATAAGAATACACATATAACCAGTTTAACAATATCCTGCTTCCTGAGTCTTATGTATTTATGATAATCAGAAAAAAAAAATTACGTATATAAAGCAACAGAAAATGTCATCTAATATTATTTTCATAATAAATTTAAGAATTTACCACCACCACCACCTTGCTGTAGCCCAACACCACAATCACCCAAGCTCAGTTTCCAAACTGCATTGAATCACATTATCAAACCAGCAAATGGAGCGTTGATGAGTACTCATTTTACAAATCAGCTGCCTTTTAGAGGACATTCCAACAAAAATGAAGAAATAACAGCTCTTCCTAAACTTTAGCACTGTAGCATGTTTGGTTGGTTGACTGCATTAATCATTTAATGACACTGAATGACTGTAATGTTAGCGTAAGCTAATATATTGCCATTGGTAAGAGCATCAAAGTCCACATGTACAGCTGCGTTCAAAATAACAGCAGTGCATTCAAGTTTGTACAGCTCAATATCCTTAAGATGGCTTTTCATTTCCAAACATGAAAATGCATTGGGAACACTACACATACCACTCCAAATCAAAACACCAAGAAAAATATTAAATTTGTTGATACTTTACAGAAAGTTAAGACTAAAGGAATATTAGGATATTCAAAAAAAAAAAAAAAAAAGTACTGTGGAGTTGAGTCAGTGAGGTCATTCACATAGAACAGTGTACTTTTAGTTCAAAAACTTCAAGGATTTTTAGCTTTACTCACATTTTTAAAACACTGCCATTATTTTGAACACAACAGTATCATAAATAACATTATCTGACGAATCTGACATAAACGTTGCGTTTCCCAGTCATGTCCGTTGCCTGCCAAGAAGCACATCCCCGGTTCACAAGACTGCACACAGATGAACCTACTGGACATTCTGCCTTCTACATGGCTTGACAGTCTGATCCTTTATTCTCGTGTTTATAAAAGATCATGTTCTTCTTGCTGTCCTTCACACTCCTTCAGCTGGTCTCGCCAAAAACTATACAACCTCTTTGCAGCTGATGCTCCATTCACATCCACCAAATCATGATCAACTCTACCTCCACCAAATACTTTGGTGTTTTTTATGTTTTTTTTAATTTTTTTCATGCTAGCTCTCCTTTTTTTTTAAAAACACATAATTAGATTATTAATACTCACCAGCTGGACTTCACCAAAGGCCCCCCGACCAATAACTTTAACTTTTTCAAAGTCTTCAGACTTCATCTGGACGTTTCGAATCTCCTGTATGACTTTTTCATCTGAAACAAAAGGTCACAGAAAATTTAACAATGTTTTATTGTATAGAAATTGTGAAGTTCTGCTCTACACTCACACACTGAGAAATCAGATTTCCTCTTTTCTTTCCATTCAGTAAAGGCATCACAGTATGTTCGTGACATTCACTCATCTTTTTCCCCACTTTCTCTCAGGGTCAGAGGTTTCAGAAATTTAATATACATTACCTGAACCCAAAATAAATGGTACAGGACAACATGCACACATCCACCCATCCAACCCACCCTTTGGAGAACCAGTGTTTGCTAGATGCAAAACTTAAATTTCATGTCTCAGTTTTATATTACCTGGTGCACAAATTTTCACTCGTTCAATTTCAACCTTTAAATTCATCTGTCTAGTAACATTACTGAAAAACACTACTCTTTGGATTTTGAATGAAAGAGAAGCAGCTAAAGCTTTCTGCAGGTTTAGAGAAGTAAGTTTTTCAAACTCAATGCTTTTATCAGCTTAATGCTGACTTGAAACAAAATTTACCAAAACTATTTTTGCATGAGACTGATAGTTCTTAGAAAAATAAAAATCAGAACAGGCAGTCTATTTCTGAATCGGTCAATCAATATCAAGAAAAACTGCATTTGTCATAAATACTACTTACATCTGTTTAGGAAGGATTCAATGTTTTTGTTCTTGCGTAGTGCTGGGTAGTCCAAGTCCAAGACCAAAGCATTGATGGAGTCCTACAAAAACATAAAAATGAATAAATAAAACAGCTCTCCATCAGATGTGACCAACAGTTAAAATATTAGAGGGCAACATCAACAAGAAAATCCAATCTTGACAAAGTCTGCAGTTTCATGGTTTTCCATATCAGGAATAAAGTCATAAAGAAGAAGCAGTGTCTGAAAAGCTAAGTACACCCTCAATAGTTCCGTTGGAACTGAGGGTTAGTGATGTGGGTTAGTAGCAACAGTGTTTCTGATGAAATGTTCCTGATTAATTTATCATTAGCAGTTGTGATCACTTTTATAAAAGCAGGGGCTATAGCAATGTTCTGGCATTTGTTTTTTCTTTTTTTCTCCACCAAGTTCATCCCAAGGTCAGACTGTATATTGCTCAGAGAAACCGCAAAAAGATCAAGAGCTACATCTTGGACTCCCCAGGCCTCAACTGCATCTGATCAGACCACAACACTTCTGTAATAATATACCTTTCAATCGATTAGCCCCAAGATGAGATGTCTGACCTAGGGCACCGACAACTATTTGATATAACTGATTAAGCTTATTACAAAACCTTGGCAGCGTGTTTAAAAACACATAAATGTCACATTCAGACAAGTATTTCAAGCTCAGTGGAAAGTCTTCATCTGCTACTGTGATGCACAATAGAAGTACAGGGAGCATTATAGTTTCTACTGTTTGCCTCAGTAACTTCATTGTAGAAGAGGATATAAACAGTAGCAAAATGGGAAGAGAATACAAATAATAAGGGTGAAACAAAAAAATTAAAAAGTACATAATTTTCTAAAAAGTAGGTACATTTGGCAGAAAACAAGAAAGCAAAAAAGTGAAATGCAGACTAATAAAGAGCTCTAGTTTTTACAGCAGGGAACAGTGAGGCACATGGAGGGCATGACGAAAATAACTGCTGATTTAAGTAGCACAGAGGAAGTTTTGCCATTTTTAACACTTTGAGTCCCTTTACAGACAGTGCAGATTACTTTTTTTTTTTTTTTTTTTTTAAACAATACAAAGACTGGTTTTGGTCTTTTACTTGGTCACACTATGACTCAGGAAGGATGTTTTTATTTTTTGTTTTGTTTTTTACACTGATGGCAAGGATGGGATATTTCTGCAGCTAGACAACACTTCATAAAAGTAATAAAATACTTGTTCTAATTAAATCTAAACTAATATTTCAACATGAACAAAAGTAATTGATTTTGCTTTACTAGACCAGTGAAAAAATGAATAAATAAAGCAAAGTAGTTGACTACCAAAAGAGTCATTAGCTGGCTTTAATACATAGTGCAAGGTTTGAGAAAAAGAAGCAGCCTCATAAGAGGAAAAAATCTCAACCAAAAGACATGGACGGTGGGGGAGGTGTGATGATTTGAGCCTTTGAGTCACATATCCTTACCACCTTGCAGTGGTTAAATCCCTGCACGCTAAAGTATTCTTGAGTCAAATGTGAGCTGAGCTGTCTGACAGCGGAGGTTGGGACAAAATCAGGTCAAACAACAATGCACTTATTAAAAGCACATCAGCAAATTTACAATACAATATTGGTGGTACAACCATAAAAGACACATTGCCAAGAATTAAAAGCATTTTAAACTGACTGCAGTGTACTACACCTCTATCAGCAGGAAGTAAATTTAGAATCGAAACAAGGCTACAGCATTACGTTCTCCTTCCACATTCCTCCTCTGATGACGTTCTACAAACCTGTTGACTCGTCAGCCACGACTCATGACTCATTAGATGACTCGTTAGGGACTGGATTTTTTTTTCTTACCACATCATGTAAAATTATTTAAAGCAATGATGTCCAAAAATGGCCAGACACCATTTGATTGACAGTTAACCATTAGCTATCCACATTTTAGCTACTTAGCATTATTGTGTGTTTTAAGCTGTCAATAAAAACCTTACAGAGAATAATCACTTTAAAGAGAATACGTTTTGTTTGTTTCGTTTTTGATAGAGCGTTGTGTTCATTGTTTCAGACCACTATGAACTGCTTTGCTTGGCCTGAAGGTTCTGGGAAAGAAGCTTACAGGTCAAGCAGCGTGCAGCGTTAGTCAAGAGAGGCTTCAAAAGCACAAACCTATGGGTGACAGAAGAAGCACGTTAATTATAATGCAACATTAAACCGTCAGCCTATAAAAAGTAATAACTAAAGAATTATGGGGTTTTTCCATCAGAAAGAAGAATGGTGATTTAAACTAGTGTGAACTTGATGCAGAATTTTACATTCACGTAACTTATTCTCAAAATATTCTAACTAGAGCCGAGTCATTGAGCTTTGTGCTGGAGTTACATTCGTTATTGGTTAAAAAAAACAAAAAACAACAACATACAAACCAAATAGTCTGCAAGTCAAAATGAAAACAGCTTTTACTCATTAATTCATTCAGCAGTGATCAACCTGAGCGAGTGCACACACAAACAGAGACAACAAACATAAAACCCTTCACACAGTATGTACTGATTTAAACTGGAAACGTAGTTGCCACTCATGGAATCTGATATCAACAAGAAACAGCTTCCTCTGGGCCTGACATTTTAAAACCAAATTTTGTGTGATAATACCATTTGCAGTATGACGCCAGATATAATATTTAGTGGTTTTAATGGACATTTAACTATGTATGAGGACTGTTATAGTTACAGTGCATCACTTGGATGCATACTACTACATTCATGCATACTACTTAATTAACAATTAGTCATGAGCACCACCCTAAATAGTGTTTTGCGATCCACTGACAAATCAGCCAGTGACAAGACACTAAAAAGGTATTATTCGCAAATAGGTGTTCTAAATCATCATTAATCAGTGGTTGCTAAAAAGCTGATTAGAAGAGATTACCAAATCTTTCTTATGAAAAGAGAGGACATCTCAAATCTTCATATGAACTCGTCACATTATTTTGTGACATGGACACTTCAATTCCAAGTTACATAACAGACTTGGGAGATGAATAAAAGAAACTTTGCTTTTTGTGTGGTAGGAGGAAAGTAAGCGAACCTGATGTTGGATTCAGACTAATTATTCACAAATGTAAATCAGCCCTCTGCTATATTTCAAGTCTGCGTACATGTACATCACAAGGAAAGAACATTATGTAAAAATATTGAAGCAACATCAAGCAAGTTCAAACTTGGGTGAAAATGGATCTTCCAACTGGACAGTGACCCTGAGCATGCAACCAAACCGGTTTCAAAGTGGCTTAGAGCAAATACAATGGAACTTCAAAGCCTTTCCAAAAAAGTTTCTAAAATTATTTTAGCCGTAGTTCAACTTATAACAAGACAAACTGCACCTGCAGCCACAGCCTGAACGCCTGTGCTCCCACCTCTCTATCACTGTGTAACTTTGCAACACTGACCCGCTCAGGAAGACACACCTCCTTGCTGTTGGCACTCATCAGTGTTAGTTACGGAGTTAGCCAGATGCTAACTATAAGATGCAGTGATTCAACATAGATTATGACAACAAACGTCATGGCAGAGCCAGCAAAGTGAGGAGGGCTATGTCAGAAAAGTCAAGTAAAAGAAAGAAAGAGCGACGCTGCAAGCTCCTGTACATGAGTGAACACTGGACCACTGAGTGCTGCTATTGGATTAGTCAGTCGGTTTTTTTTCTTACCTTCTACGTCCTGTGCTTTTGAGTGTGGTTGATATTAGACTGTATTACTAAAGTTCTTTGTTTGCTCACTGGTTCATGGTTTATTTCATAACAGATAGTAGATGAGACAACTTTATTTACAGTGACTGTAACAACCAGAGTGGGTGGTAAAGAGCACAATCTTACATGGCGTTGATTTAAGGACAATAAGTAAATGTCATGCAGTGGCCATCACAAAGCCCTAATCTACCACGGCAGCCGCTTTGAATCAGCACCATTCAAGTCAATAAGAGTAGTCACACTAGAACACAACACCCGTCCACGCTTCCCCACCAGAAAGTAGCATCAAGTCTATTTTGATGCTAGACCACCAATTTACAATGAACACACAGCACATGGAGTTAATATGAAGTCAGACACGAAAATGCAGAATCTGGTAAAATGTCGAAATGAAGCACTACCAGCAGTCTCCAACTCGTACATCAACGTTGCATTAACCAATGGAGGCTGTGTGTGAACAATTTAGAGCGTTTTAGAAGAAATTTATACTAGTAGGAGGAAAGGGTCAGTCTATAAAAACCTGTGCATTCACACGTATGTGTTGCAGCAACACACAGCGGTTCTCATCTTTTGGTGGCTGCACTGGACCTGCCACAACACACGCAGCCATACATCATTTCAGCTACACACTGACATCTAGCTTAAGCCATTCTCATTCCCAACAACCATGCAAAGCTATGATGTATAAGTATGCATGACATGTATGTACGATATATTATGATATTGGTTTAATGCCAGCTCCTCCTCTGCCAACCCCAGGAGGGCCCTGTACTGAGCTCAAGTCTCCTCCTTTACTTGAGGAGTGAGCAGGCCCTTCTTTTCACCCGATGGGAAGTTGGCCAGCCGTTAATGATGAACCCTGCCTTCCCATGACTAAATTTCACTGGCTGATATAACACCATATTTTTTAGAAAAGATAAAACAGAAAATACCCTTCAGGGTTCTCCCTTTTGAGACCACGCTGGTGCTGCCAGTAGTGGGTGCAATTTATTGTAGTTCAATTAATTTTCTACAAGAACATTACCTCAAAGCTACCGTAGAAATCGAAAGTAAACATACAGAGAAAAGTCTGGTGTGGGACCATTTCGAGCTTAAAGGTAAAAATTAAATGTAAACATTGCAGAGTCATACAGCATAACAACTACTCCGATAATGTACAACTTAATGCTCACCGGACTCCTCCTCTGCTCAACCAACCATCCCCACAATGCTAGCAAGTAGGAGATGTGATGCTAAAAGCACAGAAAGAATAACCCAAGGGATCTGCTAAATGATTGAAACAGATATCCTGCCCTTAAACACTGTTGAAGGCAAAGGTTTTCGTCATCTTGTCAATCTAACTGTACCATCCTACAGCGTTCCGACTCAACGCACCATCACCAGGCTCACAGAAACTCAGCACAAAAAAAGCAACAACTTTTTTAGAAGTTAGTCTAATGGGTTGCTGTAACCACAGACTGTTGGACCACCTTAACAGCAGAGAGCTACCTCGCCATCACCTGCCACAAGTCGCAAATTAAATCAGTTGTCCTTATCACCAAGAGCTTGGAGCTCAGTTTGTTTGATGTTTGATCAGCTAGTGGAGCAGCAGTGGGCTGTTGTTGCTGTCCTGCCATATCGAACCATTACCACAATTCTAAGTGAAATTATAAATACTAAAGATTAAATACTAAACGTTAAATCAATAATTGATTGCTGTCCAACGGAAAAATTAACAGAGAATATTTCTTAAAATGCCCATCCCTAGTGTAAAAAAGCTACTTCAATAAAAGCAACGAAAGCCAGTTACCAATTAAGATTTTTGTTTGTTGTTTTTTTTTAAAAAAAAAAACTTTTTTCAGCACTGAATTTTGAATGAAGATGCAAAAAACTGCCATTTCCTCATCTATCATCATGCTGTGTTTGTCTGTCATTGTGATATAGATTAAAGTCAGATCACATTTGGAAAATGACCAGAATGAGGCACTATGGAGTTAATTCACGATCAACATATACAATCACAACAATGAATTTGTCTTGAAGATTAACAAAGTAGTTTTAAATTTGAATGCCTCAATTATCACTCATTTCATTGTGCAGCCATTTGTGCAGCAACAGAATGGGGTGTAGTGTCTGTAGTCTTTTGGGTTAAAAGACTTGTATATACTTTTATCTTTTTTATTTTGGCTTCATTTGTGTATTTCACCTTTAACTTGATGCCATCGTTTAGAGGGTAATTTTCTTTGTTTCATTATTACAGAGAGGTTTGTGTATGCTGTCATGTTGCTGTAGTTTGATCCAGGACAATGTGGAGAAACCATTAAATAAGCTAAAGACGGACTGAAGCTAACATCTAATTATTACAGTGCGTGACTATAAGGAAGTTGTTTATCAACTTCTGACAGCTGTGCATTCCTAAACCATCAGTGAGGAGCCCTTTAAAGTATTGGAACAAGTCATATGTACAAGTGAGAACACAGGAACCCAAATCTGACAGTGTGTTGTAAGTGGTTAGGCAGTGTGGTGCAATCTGTTTGAGGTCTCCCTCACTTCCTTTTGACTTATTTCGCTCTCTCTCTCTTATCTGTTGCTCACCCTGCTCTTTCCATGGCTCTACTCAGCTGAAGTTAGTCTGCAGCAAGTTACTCACTCTGTTTCATTATATCAGCATCACTTCCCCATTAAAGGACTGACCTCATACAAAACTACTATTTAAGGAAAAATAAAATACACATGCTGCAGAGGGGTGGAGAAGGGTTTCCGGGTGTCTTTACGCACACACCTACGTGCACAAGGATCTCCCAGCGAGCACAGCAATACAGGAAATGATCCACCCAACCCCAGGGCCAGCAGATAATTTCACTGTATCATGAAGTGAACCTCTGTGTGCAAGTCATTTCCTCTAAAGCCATTGTCTCAGCTGCTACTGTCAGTCTACATCCAGCTGCTGCAAAAAACAAGAAAAAAACATTACAAATGTAGTGCATAATGAACTTGATTTGCTGACAAACAATCTTCAAAGTAACCAATCATACAAGGCTAAAGCTACAAAAAAAGAAGAAGAAGGCCGTTTTTCTTCGTTTCTGATTCATGCATGTGTGCACTGCAGTTCCATGAGTGTGTTTGGCTTCCAAAGTCAAAATTAAAAGGCAACACTGTAGTTGTTCAAGCTACTATAAAAACAAGCAAAAACCACAGACGATTCACTGCCACCTTTTAGCTTGTTTTGTTGTTGTTTAATATTTCTTCTCATTTCTTTCAGGAAGGATTTTTTTCCAACAAATAAATGCAGAGAAGTGGACTACCAAGCTGTTACTTTAAACGTCTCCAAATATTTATGGCCTACTGTATATTCAAACGCACCAATTGCTCGGCTGGTTTCCAGAATTCCACTGCAACAGTTCTGAGTTGTAACACAAGCACAAAGATTGTAGCAATCATGTCTTTGGTGTGGACATTCTCAGGACTAATAGTCCTTAATGTGTACCTGTTGCTTTATATTAACACTTCAGCATCACCCTGCTGAACATACCTGAACATTATACCTGAAGATCATAAAAGGGCCAAATTTCAAGCTAGCATGCAACCAAAATTCTCTGCTCTCTTTCACTAGTCCAAAAAAGTTGTTGTTTCAACAAAAATTAAAGAGCTCCTAATACAGGGTGATCAGCCATTTTCTGAGCTGATCACTGCAATAATCAATTTTGTACGGCCTAACCCTGATCTTGACTTCAACCACTATCCCTTAAAGCCTAACCCTAACCTTAACACAAACTCAACTCACACCTTGGCTCTAAATGACTTGACAAGACCGTGGAAATGACTCTGTATCATTAGGACCAGACTTTAGTCGCCAAAAGGACTACTGATCCCAGCAAGGTCAGTGACTAAACCACAAAAATGTCAACACACTGCAGTGTGCAGTAATCGGTCTGCAAACAACATCAGCATATCTGATGTCAGTTTGTCCAAGCTAAGTAGGGGTAGACCGTTTATCAGTCAAACCAATTACCAAGGAAAATACTTGGGATTTTTATAGATTTTGGTTTCTGTCATTTTTTTTTTTAAATACAAAAGACAAATAGAGGCAAAAATAAATAAATAAATGTACTACTACTGTAGTCTAATGCAGCCATGCTGTCATGACTGCTCTAGTCTTGAGTTACGTCCCACTCATAGCATTGCATGCTTTGCTAGGCGACACAGTACTGTGTATACATTACCCTGGATACCATCAGGAGTTAAGCCTGACATCTTTAGTTTATCCATTTGTTTACAGAAATAAATGCTGACTATAGCTCTCCTTTATTACAATTAATCAGTATAAATCCTGAAAATTCATTTTGGTCACTCATCCTAAATCTAATAGCTCAAATTTTATCACAAAAGGTTATTTTGTACTTTTATGGTTAAAAAGCTATAATTAGGTCCATAAAGAGGATATTCTGCTTTTTATCCATTAATAGTTCTCCAAAAAGAGTAAACAAAAGCACAATATCTTTGGATGTTATTTCCTGCGGTGCTACACCTAAAACAGTTTACAAAGCAAGAGGATCAGTCACTGAGCATCATGCAACTACAGTACAGGTTGTCTGTCGCTCACTCACTCATTTAGTTTTATTAATAAACAGGCAAGACAGATAACGTGTTTCAGGCTTCATAAAATGAGACACAGGTGCAGCTGCATATTTTTTTGTAGTAATCCATCCATCCATCTTCTTCCACTTCAACCGGTACCGGGTCGTGGGGGCAGCAGCCTGTGCAGGGATGCCCAGACTTCCCTTTCCCTGGACACCTCCTCCAACTCTTCCAGGAGGATCCCAAGGCGTTCCCAGGCCAGCCGAGCGACATAGTCGCCCCAGCGTGTCCTGGGTCTTCCTC
>JBAMYA010000015.1:16327125-16349480 GCA_037176975.1 Arrhamphus sclerolepis
CCATCCATCCATCCATCCATCCATCCATCCATCCATCCATCCATCCATCCATCCATCCATCCATGCATCCATCCATCTATCCATCCATCCATCCATCCATCGCTCCATCCATCCATCCATCCATCCATGCATCCATCCATCCATCGCTCCATCCATCCATCCATCCATCCATGCATCCATCCATCTATCCATCCATCCATCCATCCATCCATCCATCCGTACATCCTTCCATCCATCCATCCATCCATCCATCCATCCATCCATCCATCCATCCAAATGAACAAGTTTCAAATGAAAGTTAATTTTAATTTGTTTTTTTTTCTTCTTTTTTTTCCACACAAGTCTGTCTGTTTTTAAGTTTATATTAAATCTGTGAATGTTTTTTCTGAATGAATGTGCATCAGTTCTTGCACACAGAAATGCCTGAAACAGAGTAGTGTATGCCTCTTATTTATTTGTCTTCATGGACAATTCACTGAATAAAACAAATACTGTTACAACACAAAAACTGATCATTTCCAAAGCAGTTATGGCCACATGTTATGTACATGTTATAATGTCATAATAAAAAGTCCTCCTCATTTCAACAGTTTCCTCATTTTAACGATTAAAAAAAGAAAAATAAGGGGAAAAAAGCATTTCACCATTCACCAGGCATTTATATTGGAATAGAATGCTCAGGGCAAACCGCTCTCACTTTTCATTTCATTTGCAAATGCAAAACTTGTCAACAATAAATTATGCTATAAAATGTACACAAAGAGGTTGACGGCCCACCACAAGTTAAAACGTTGAACAGGTTGAACATTTAAGAACTGGGGATTTCAGTTTGGGGGGAGGGGAGGAGGTGTCTTAGCAAAATGTGATGGTCCATAAATGTTACAGAAAAAGCTGATCATCTATACATTCACACTAGCAAAATAACAAAGTTGTTGTTTCCAGTATATTTAATTTTGTACAAAGAAAGGAGAGCAATTTACAAGTGAGCCTCATTGTCTTAACTTTGGAGATTATACAAGCAAGAGTTAAGGCAACTTCTCTGTTGTTTTTGAAAAGTATCAAGTCGTATCACATTTTCTCTTTGAACCACTTATTCCTGTTTAGTATGGAGTTAGTTGTCATTGCATAATCCAGGCTTTTGACCAGGCCTGTAGTCTATCGCCACAAAAGGAATGCTGGAGTTTCATCTCATGTCAGGTTGCTATCACAAAGACCACCTCAGCAGTTCAGGATTCCCAAGTGAGGGGTAGGCCTCCACATCTTCAGTGTCTGCCTCAGGCATGGTCAGTATTTAAAGTGTAACACCAGTACAACATAGA
This sequence comes from Arrhamphus sclerolepis, assembly GCA_037176975.1. Taxonomy (NCBI): domain Eukaryota; kingdom Metazoa; phylum Chordata; class Actinopteri; order Beloniformes; family Hemiramphidae; genus Arrhamphus; species Arrhamphus sclerolepis. The sequence continues at coordinate 16,328,445 of JBAMYA010000015.1, forward strand.
TCAGGTTAGAAACAGTCACAGCTGGACATGTTGCCATATGCTGTGCACCCATGGCTGTGTGTAAATGAGTCAAGCAGGAGAAAAAGCAGGCATGGTAAGGATTTGAGGTCCTTATCAAAACCAGAGTTGGAGGGAGCATGCCTTAATCATACAGAACTGAGAAGCACATCATTTATTTCATTAATTACACAGAAACGTGGGTTTATACTGGGCTACTGGTTGTGTTTCAGGAGGACTGCACCAGTTTTTGGTGTCTCAGTGCAGTTGGTTTGGTCTGCGCCTGAGTGTCACAACTGTGTTCACACCTGGTGGAACAAACTGCACCAAGCAGGAAAACAAACTTTTTTTTCTTTCTTTCTTTTTTTTTTTTTTTCTTAGCAGCCTAAAGCTTATAATTGTGACAGCACCTTTACACACAAGGGTTAAATTTGTGTCACTGGAATAAAAGGGTCTGAAAATTATTATTAGAAGAATTAGTTTTTTTTAAAAAGAATTCAATATTTCAATATTTCTTGGAGAGAAACTGATGAAAAGTCAGAATTACCAGCCAACACATTTTTTTTCCCAACGGCTCCTATTTTTTTCTATAATTACAAAAGGCAGGTATGCTAAGACATCAACTCTGTATAAATTCTGCCTTTGTATGTGTGTTTAACATGACAAAAAGAGAAACTGTATATTTATATACTATTGTTATTCAGTGCACTGCATCAACCTCATGAACCTGATCACAATCTTTTCCTGAACCTGACAAAGTTGATCTAACGAAGCAGGTACTTTTGTCGCATAATCCTAACTAAACAGATAATACCATGTGAAGTAAACAACAAATGGATGAAAACAAGAAAGATGTGGGGAAAATAAAAGCTTGTCGTTAGCATTTATTATATAATAGTATACAGCTACACTGAGTTTCCAGCCTCTGCTGTTACCATCTTGGTCTTTTGGAACTGGAACTGTCAAGAAAGCTCGTCTGGATAAAATCCTATCAGTGACATCTAATTTATTTATTCCTTTTGAATTAAGTAATTGTCTACAAATGACCACCAGCACACTGAACTGATGGAGTTAATGAAAACACGATGATTGGTGGGAAACTAGATATTTAGTTGCTATTTAATTAGAGATTGTACCTAATCTATTGCAATCTCAGCTGGGCTGTTTGCTTTTTCCTCACACATGGACACAACTTACATTTCCTAAGCAAGTGTGACATGAGTGAAAGGTATGAAGACATGTGTGATTAAAACTGGTGAGTGAATTATTCAGCATTTCACTGTGACAGATTTGAAGAAAGACAATGACTGTAAGACAAATAATGAAACAGTTATTACACATTATCACATTGTCTCTTCTCAGTGTAACATGTCATGCAGTATGCTTTAAAAAAGTGTCACAAAAGTAATACTGCCATTAGCATCCTCTTAGATGCCTTTGTATCGTTCATTCTTTTTAATAAGTGCTTGTTATTTTGGCAACTATAAATTATCTGGTCCAATCCTCAGACTGAAATCCCATTTCCACTGAAAAGTAGGTGACTTTTTTTGTCAATGCAATCAATGCTTTTGGCATGAGATTATACCTTTTCTTACACAATGTACAAAGTACCTGCTACAGAGAAGAGTAGACTAAATGCTGGTTTTGTTGGTTTGATTGCCCACTTCCAGTATAACTGGAACAGAATCAGCTTGACAGGTGACAGACGTGTGGCATACACAGTTGTGAAAAGGAAAGTACACTCTCTTTCATTTCTAAGTTTTTAAAAATCAGAACATAACAAGAATCCTACGGTTTCTCCCAGGTCATAAAAATGAGTCAGATTCAACGTTGCATATTTTAACTTAGTCATTATGTATTTAACAAAATTTAAGAGTGTGCAAAAAACTGAATCCACTTTTAATATTTCCATATAAATTAAGAGGGCAAATTAGCAGCCCTTCAGTGCAAATTAAATAACTACAAGGTATCTTTAAAGAATAAATAAAATTATCAAAATGATTTCATGAGAAGAAAATATTTATGGGCAAACATGTATTCACGAAGTAATGATCATCAGGAAGTGTGAGCATCTCTATAAAAGCTGATGTTAAATCTTTTTGCTGCTTGAAACAGTATTATTATCTAACACAATGCCAAGGAGGAAAGAGATCAACAATGATCCTGGAAAAGCATTGAAATGGTGATGCCACTGTTTAGTCTTTGTTTTATTTTGAAATTCTCCATCCTCTTATATTTTAATCAGCTTTATGCTATCTTTCTGTTTGATTTTGGAATTTCCAAAAGCATTCTAGCTATTTTTACTGCGAGGATTGTTTCTGATCTGTTCAGGTGATTGCCTCACACCTGTGTTCTGTCAGTCAACTCGTCTGTAAGTATATATTATTGTTGGTTTCCCAAATCTTTTAACTTTACATCTAGCATTTGTGCCATTTGTGTTTCTGTCAGTTGAGTTTTTCATCCCTGTTTGTCACTTTTTGCCCGCTCACCATGTTTATAAAAGAATGGCTGAAAATAAATGGCCCAATCAAAGTCGGACCACCAACCTGACTGAAATGAGGCAGGACCCTAAGAGAGTTGTGTACAAAGCTCCAGAACATCAATGAACTGAAGTCATGCTTTAAAGAAGGCCAAGATTCCTCCATCGTAATGTCAGAGACAAAAAAAATCATACACAAGGTCACAACCATTTCTGTTAAGGATCAGAAGATTCTTTTAAAAATAAAATATTACAGGTATATAAATATGTAATCGTTTATGAAATAAATATTTATATTAGATATGTATAAGCTTATTAAACAATTTAAGAAATGTAAAACCTAACAATTAAAAGAGAGTGTACTTTTTTCTGTTATGCTCATAGTCACATGCTCATAGGTTGGACACTGAATTGAAACCAAACACTGGTTTAATATTTTGGCTTTAAAGAAATAAATACTGGCAAAAGAAAGCAGTAACTGGTTAAATTCATTGACTGTTTTTCTCTCAGTTCCACATTAATAGTTTATGAACGAACTGACTTATCTCAGAATTCAGAGTGGCTGGAACATCACTGGTAACGTATTAAAGGAGAGATTAAGAACTTCCCTGCGACTGTGATTGGCCACTGCAGTTTGGCAGAGTTTCTATTACTACAACGTCCTAGTCTTTGTAATGGAATAAGCCATTATAAAACAAGAGCAGCTTTCCTATTTAATTGTTAGCCTGACCATATAACCTCACAGACAGCATTTCTAAAAAATGTCACTGACTGGAATGATCGTCATGACAACCGTCTTGTCTAGTGCAACTCTACATTTGAATTTCGCAAAGATGAAGACAAAATGCATGCAGAGGCAAAAGCTTTCGCATGATTCCACCTCAGCAGAAGCTGGTGATGATTAACTTTCTGGTTGTTTGCTGATTTAATAGGAAAAATTCCCAACACAAACAAGAATAACAGTAATTGTTCTTTTTTTTTTCTTTTTTTTGTCCATGGACAGTTTTCAAGTCTCTGAAAGATCAACTTGAATTTCCCTTCAGTCGTATTGACTGATTAATAATCATACTTGTTCCTCTTGCTCTACCCAACAGAATCATCCAGAATACTTGGTACCAGGTTGGAAATCTCTTTTTGGGACTGAAGAAATATCCAAACATAAGCTTTTAGAAACAGAGAGGGTTTGTTTTCTTATTTGAGAAGGGGGCAGTTGATAAAAATTTTGGGGGCAGTGTAGGCTGAAAGTTTGTAAATGAAAAGAGAAGCAGCTGGGTGGGGGTGGTGGTGGGGAGGGGGAGAGGGTCCTGGTGCAGAATTATACTGTCTCCAGATCAAAAGTCAAGATGTGTTGCTGGCCATGATGTCCAGTCTGTAGAAAGTAGTCCATCAGAGAGCTTGTCACAAAAAAGGTGTCCTGTTCATTCTGCAATGACACACAACTTCACATGTTTCTTTGAACTCTCCTCAGTCGTCAAAGGCGATTCGTGGTGCTGGTAGACTGAGCAATAGTTGAGGACGACAATGTTTGTGCAGATGCAGAGTGGTGTAGTTTTGAATGCTGGGATTTAAAGGTTGTATGTAGACAAGCAGGGTGTTGATGGCACTGCGGTCTTCAGAGCATCCATCTGTGAGACAGAGAATTAGAAGTGTGAGACTAAATTAAAGTTGTTGAGTTTTTTGGCCAGGGTGCCCTTGAAAAAGAAATTTTAAATCTTTTTTTTTTTGTTGTTTTTTTGTCCCTGCTTAAATGAAGCTTTAACATGCACATTATCTGCATCCAGAATCAGCTTGAGCAGAGGCATACATTTTTCACACTATTTGAGAAACTTTATTATGAATGACCAATATTGCAGGAAAGGAGAAAATGAATTCAATTTTTGTCACTTCCCCACATCATTAATCATAAGTAGTCTTTTATTTATTGTTTGAATATTAAGGTACATCATTTCTTCTCTTCTCAGCTGGTGGTTTGCTCTCAGCAGTGCTAATGGTGTATTTGGCTCGATTTCCATCTTTTGCCACTTCTTATTAATCTTTTCCAGAGCACTCATTTCCTGTTACCACAACCTGAGTTGGTCTCCAGGTGGCTCTTGAAAACAATGCCATTTCATTAACACTGAAGGAATACATAATTTAATGTAGCATTAACGTGAATGAATCCTTTTATATGAAAGACTTCTTGTTTCTATTCTGGAGCTCAAAGATGGGAGGCACACGCAGTCAAGCAACAAGTACAAGAGCAATGCACTAGCTCATGTGAAAATATGTGGTAAATTAATGTGTTGACTAAATAGATCCAGCAAGGAATTTGTAAAAAAATTGCTTATAAAGAGCAAAAGCTCATTATAGAATGCTATCTAGATGAAGGAAATCAATTTGAATAATACCAAGATTGTGGGGTGCTGAGAAACACTTGGAACATCAGAACTGAGTAATTTTGATTGGAATCATATTATAAACCACAAAATGACAATGGAGAAAAAAACCCTATGGTCTGAATTCATACATAAATTTAAATTTCACACAAAAGCATTACTGGAACAACCCTGAGGCAAACCTACCTTATTTGTTTTGATTGCGAATTCGCAGACACCTCCTCTTCAGTGGTGGCTCCAGCTCAGGGCTCCCAGCTGCTGCTAGGGGCGCAGTGATGGAGCAGGACAGGATGGCTGTCTTCTCAGCGGAGGATTTTGGCACAGGCTGGATGACAACACAGCCTCCAGCTGACAGCATTGGCAGAGCATAGGCGTGCTCACCTTCCTCCATGCTGGACTCAGGATCTGGCTTACCCTCCACGGTGTTTACTTTCTCATCTTGTGCTAAAACCCGCTTCCCCGCTTCCCGTTCTCCCACTGAGCAATTGTTCTCTTTCAGTGCCTCGTGCTCTAGATCACCATTGGATGGCTGATCCTCTGCCTCCCCATCACCTCCACCCCTGTCTCCTTGTCGGTCAGGACAAGACTCAAATGCAGGAGTGAGAAGTGAATGCCATCCAGTGCCATTGACTATTACATTACATGAGGCAGCAGGGCTGACTTGGAGTTGGGGGAAGGGATGGGTCCGTACTGAGGGGGGTAAGGGTGCCATGGCGAGGTTAGGAATAGAGGGATTTAGCTGGTTCCCTGGAGGATCAGCCTTGCTGGGTGGGGTGCTGTTGTTGGAGCTTGATGACACATGTGTGACTCCTTCCAGTTCTGAAGCATTGCTTGGTGAGAAGAAAGTCCTTTCCCCACTGTCTCCTTTACCTTCCCTCCCCAACTCAGCAGGAGATCTTGATTCAGCTTCTGCCTCCACTTTGACTTTGACTTGGATGCTTCCTTGGACTCCAGGAAGCATCTTCTGAATGACCTGCTGCTGGCATGGCCTCTGACCCATAGTTAAATCAATAACACCATCTATCAGTCCAGAGCCACTTGTTAGGCAAAGACTACCTGAATTGTCCTCTGCTTTCACAGTTAAACCTGCTACTGTTGTTTTGTTTCGCTCTGAGCGTACAGGAGAAAGTCGTTCGCTACCAGCTGGCTTTGTCTTTTTCTCCCCTTTTTCACCTCTAGAGGAAACTGGCGTATGGGCCCTGGAGGCTGATGATTCAGAGGTCTCTGGAGCACTGCAGACAGAGCCACTGCTCTCTGGTTGGTCCTTGGTACTTTTGGAGTTGAATGGGATTGGGATTGGAATTGGGATTGGGACTGGGAGGGGCACAATGACAGGGTAAGGGACCAAAAGAGTTGGTGGGGGTACCAGTGGGGCCAAAGATGGCATGCCAAAGTTCATCACTGGAGGCAAGGGGATGGGTCCATTGGGCATCATGTTGACTGGAGGGAAAGGAGGCAAACCTGGCATGGGGAGACCAGGGTGTGGTGGGATAATTCCAGAATTGTGGTTGGATGAGGGGTGAACATGTGGAGAAAGAAGAGGGCGGTGCATGGGACTTGACGTTGGGCCCAGAGTCCGTGGGGGAGGTGGTGGGCCAATACCAGGGACAATAGGGTTCGATAGTGGGCTGTTGGGCCCTGCGGGATGGGTTGAGGGGCGAAGAAATGGGGGCCGTATTTGCTGCATCATTTGATGCTCCATGAACAGAGGCAGGGGCATAGGTCCTCGGGGCGTCATCACCATTGGGGGGCTACCAGAGGGAATGCCAACTGGTGGGTGCAATGTGGGAACAGGTGGGGGGAGAGTTGGACTTTCATGGGGTCGAGGTGTGGGGATTTTGCCTGATGTAGAGGAGGAGGGGGAGCATACAACAGCTGTGTCTGAAGGTGAGGCAGCAGAAGAAGTGGAAGTGGCCAAAGCAGAGGTGCTGGAAGGCCCCCCTGGTGAGGGAGCTTTACGCCTAATATCTGATAATGGCGTTCCCCAGGATTCAGGAGTGAGCAGCTGCACCCCTCCACTGCATTCTGGCTTACCCTCCCCACCAGCCCCATGTCCAGGGTTACACAGTGCTCCAGGTAGGGCTGCCTGGGTCTCCTTGTAGAAAATATCCATCTTATATTGGTTCAGGCATTTGGCACTGCAGAACTGCAGCCTCCTCTCACCAGCACCAAAGTCTAGGTACTCCTTTGTGTGACGAATATGTTTGCACCAGTCGCACACCTGCAAGAAAACACACACACAAAAAACTTAAATTGCATCAGCACCAATCTGCCTAAACTGAAAGAAAAATCACATAAATATACTTGCCTGAGTTAAATTTATGCATGACTGTGTGTTTTCACTATCTTAAATTTACAGAAGTGAATGTGAACGTAATGGCATTCTGATTCTGAGTGATTAAAGCGATTGTTCCTTGAGTTTTCTGTTCTAACAAAGAAAAGAAAAGAAAAGAAAAGAAAAGAAAAGAAAAGAAAAGGCTTTAAATTATCTTGAACTTCAATTATTTAGGGACTTCAAATCATTCATGAAAGACATTTTGACATTTTTGTAATAGTTTATAGTACATATCTTTATGTATGTGGTGATTGTAAAGGTTTTATGCATACAGAAGAGTATTAGGGCCACTGAAGAAAAAAGGTAGAATTCTGGAGAAAAAAAAGGAAGAATTCTGAGTTTTTTTTTCTCAGAATTCAAATTTCTTTCTTCAGTGACGTTCAGTGGCCCTAATACTCTTCTGTACAAACAGTTTATAATAACACAGCAAGAATTTTGTTATTTTATCATGTCATTTGTTTGTGTCTTTTTGGAATGTGACAGTTGCATGTAAGATGATATTCATAGAAAAAGCAAACGGTTGAAATACACACTATTTTGCAGGCGTTGAACTGCTGCTGAGATCTAAACTGTGATATGAGAAAATACATTATCCACTTAGAATGACCTCAAATGTTCAAAATGTCAGCAAACACAAAGTTCTTGTGTCTGCTGACATTTAGTTTCAAAAGTTTTGATACTGTTTATGTATTATACTTATTCATTTCATTCATTTGTTCTCTTTTTAATGGGCAGATGTATAAAACAGACTAGATTCTTTGAGTTTCTGGACTGAACGCAGATCTTAGCAGCGCACTTGCATTGTAGAGAAGTACAGTTAAAGTTTCCAGAAGCTGTACCCAAACATATGGTGGCTCCTTTTAAACGTTGTCTTTCTTAGTTACTGCAGTGGTGTCGATCTCATAACACAGTGCTGCACTGTTACATCAGTGCTCTACATCTTTTCATTGCAAATGTGCACATTTTTCTTTGGGGAAGAAAATGAATGTGACCCTGGTAGAGCAGGTAGCAGTGGGTGAGCCCTGAACATGGCGTTACTCGTCAGGACACACACAGCTCACTTTGTCAGCGCTGGGAGGAGTGTCAGGTCCTCGCTGGAGATAATTAAGGCATTAATCAGTTGTCAGACCCATCAGCGACATCCATCCATCACACAGACCCTTTGGTCCCCCTGCTGAATGCTAATAAGTTGAGGGATGCAACCAGAAGGTGGATAAACTCCTTTTTCATGCTGCATAGCAACATTGGTTTGTTTGGCAGGATCATGTCTGACAGCAACTGAAAGATGGTGGATTCAGATGGGCTGTTTGGGCAAATGCACTGCAGCGCTGACAAGTATTTAAAAACAGAAAAAAAGGAAAAACTTCTGTCCAGTAGCTTGTTAAAGTGTAAAACATTTGTTTCTTCACATAGACTTATGTTTTATTCCACTTGTCTCACACAACGTATACCGACTCGAGAATCATTTAATTAGGAATTCTCACTTGGTATGACTTAAGGGAATAAAGTTTGGAAAGCGTACGAAACAGATCAGATCAGGGACTAAACTACATGCTTGAACACTGTGCTGGATGTGCTCAGATTTAAGACTCTTGAATTGTACACGATTTAACTGCTCATTTAGTGCCAGCTAATTCAATGAGGCATGACTGAGTAAAAGTCAGAAAGGTGCTCTCACAAGCTGAGTTTGATAATGGCAGGTCCAGGATATTTTAAATAATAAATGTGCTGAAATTTTCCTTAACTCTGAAAGACAGATGGAGAGCACTTAACGACTCTCTGCACCGTGACTGAAATCTCACTGCGCATTACGCTAATGGAGTTGTGCTTTCTCTTTCTTGCTCTCTCTCCACTCCTGCACACAGATGTTTGCAGTTGAATGTAATTATGGCCATTTATTTCCATCCAAACCAACGAACCAGTATTTGTGGTGCACTTCAACCACTTTGCATTACAAAAATGATCATACTTCTAAACAAGAGCTATAACCTCCGCAGCTGCTCTGTTCCCCCTGCTGTCACCCCATGACCCAGGGCAGTTAAATTTAAGACTCCCCAGATCAGACAACAACTAGATTTAGGACATAATTAGTTTAGATTAACAAGTTAAATGAAGTATCTCTTGAAATATTGAGTGTGGATTATTCTCAGGGGGAACAGGGAATGTATGAGGAATGTGTAACTGCTGTAGACATAAAGACGAGAGAGAGGTTTGTGGTTCAACAGGCCTCGGATCTGACAGTTTCAGCAAAGTGGAGGAAAAAATTGGAGATATTAAAGAGCTGCAGAGCATGAGGAGGATTTAGATAATAAAGAGGAAGAGCATGAGGCTGCAGAGGTTTGAGAGATGGTGAAGATTGTACTTCCTGAAGTGCTTTTGCACGTCTGATGAAGAGGCTTTCTGAGAGTGTGGAGGTTTAAGAGATAAAGGTGCAGAGGCCAGTGGCTAGTGGCCATGAGCAAACAGTTGAGGCCAATATTTAAGTCTTTTGATAGATCTCTGACTGCTCACATTCGCGAACATGAAAGTGAAGCACGTGCTCATGAGGCACTTTTTAAATCTACTTATTTATTTAATTACTGTTATTATTATTTGCGTAATGTCACACTGCTTACAATCTGCAGCACAGCATCAAATCCTGTGCAGCAGGATTTGATGCTGTCCAAAAACTGGATAATTCAGCCAACCGCTCTCGTCAGGTCAAAACTCTTCTACTGGCGTTGACGCAACACAGTTAAACTTTGGCAATGCTCAAAACACACATGGATTTATTACTATGATTTACTAAACTATCAAGAGGTGGCAGTCACTGTTGTGATGGTTACAATCACCTGGCTTCCAACAGGGGAAACACACTGGCATGTGGTTCATCTCCTGTTCCAGTGTTTTCTATTCTAACTGTGTGCCTGACTTTTTAAAAATAGCTTGAAGAGTTTGAAGTGAAGATAGCAGGCGTATAGAGCTAAGACTACACTCCCTGTGAGGGTGCCCGGCGTCTTATCAGTCATTATAGATGTGACACACAACAGCCTCTCTCACTTGGCTGAGTGAAACTCACACAGACATGATATGTAAAACTGCAAGAATGATCAGGCAGACCTGGTGGATTATGCTTGAATGTCACTGAGATTAAATATCGCTGCTGCATGTCTGCGTGTTCACTTTTTTTCTTTCAGGATTTTGAGGACAGGTCTGAAATCAGGGTTTCATGATCTGGTGGAGGAGGTACAGTATTCACACTAGCCAAACCTGATGTTCCTTCAAACATATTCATGTTATAAAAAGTCCTGCTTCAGTGCTTTATCCTGCATGAGCCGACCATACTGTTGAGTTGTCTTTCTGACAAAGAGCTAAGAAACTGTTTTGACTTCATCCCACAAATCCTTCTTCCCTGGATGCCAGAATCAGGCCTCCTTAAATTGCAGGCAAACATTGGAAGCCAGAAGAATCATATTAATCTCACACAGAGAAAGGTCGAAGCCTGAGATGCTGGAGAGCTATGCACTCGCTTAAAGAATCAGATTTATGCTTGGTTGACTGAAGATCCAAGTTACCACTCTTTGATCATGATTGTTGCTGAACAGTACGTGTACATGGGCCTTTCCTAGCCAGACTGACAGTCTCCCTCCTGCACTAAAGTCCTAACTGTGTAGATAGCTTATGAGCATTGTCAGTAAGGCAGTGCTGCCATGCAAGTGCAAGTTGTCCAGTTTAACAATAATGATAACTTACTTCATCACTGGACGGTGATCAGGAAAGTTCATATCTGCGATTTATCTAAGAATTTGGTTCTGCTGAAACACTGTTCTGTTCAAGCAGCTCATTTAGGATGGTCTGTAATCTCAGTCAGCATCCTCAGACACGTTTCCAGAGCCTCAGAACAGAGAACACTGCATATTTTCTCATGATTTTGAGAAACAATCTTGTAGCCAATACCGGGTGACTGCTTCCTTGTTTGGTTGGATGGATGGTGACTAACACATTTTTCTGTGATGTCACAAACTCTAAATGCATTCTTGTTTCTGCTTTTGTTGAATTTTAAACCTCATAATAAACACCTTATAAATCATATGTCTAATCTAAACAAGAAACTAAGCAGCATGCTGTGGTTTTACGAGGATTTGGTGTCAGATGTGTGCTCTTTGACTTGTGTTTGCAGAGGATGAGTGGAGAGAAGAGCCAGCTGTCAGAAACAGAGACATGCAAAGCAATTTAAAGTCCCCTGAAATCAAACTCAAGATTCATGTTTTTTAATTTTATTATACGCGTTTTTGTATATTCTTTTTTTTATGCTTGCATATGCTGTGGCTTGTGCTGCAGGTCACAAGATATAAAGCTGCAAATCTTAATAGTGCAGGACTGAAGTTGATTTTCAAATGGATGTATTGATATTTTAATTTCATGAAATGACTCATGTTTACATTATTGCATCTATCCATACCAGAAATAGATGAATGAGTAAATAAGATAAATGACAATCGAGACATATACACAAGAAGGACTGTCTCAAGCATCGCTCAGCCAGTTCAGAAAGTCCTGAAGATCCGATTCGATGGAGGTCCTCCAAATGTACAAAGTAGACTCATTTCAATGGACTTCCATTCAAAACGCATCAGATTCTGTCAAGAAATAGTCAACAAACCAATTTCACCATGAACCTCTAGGGTGTGATAAGTCACTTGTTCTTATGAGCATGTTCACTCAAGTTCACTCACAAAGGCTTCTGATTTTGTGTGTGTGTGTGTGTGTGTGTGTGTGGTACCATCAGCTAAGGGGTAGGCACAAATCTCTTTTCCTTTTTTTTCCTTGCCTGATTATAATTCAGAATCACTTCTATGCTTAGATTCCTGGCCTGCCAGACTGTTCAAGAAAGACAGATAACGCCACATAACCCATGGACTCTCCTGCCTCCGTCTCTCTGATCCGATCAGAACCGAGAGATAGATTCAGCTCCTGCTTTGGACTCTGATAAAGACTTCCTAAAATAAACCTTTTAAGTAACAGATCTTCCCTTCTGCATACTGTAGTTTGGGCCAAACTACAAACCTTACACATGAAAACTTTCAAATTAAAATTCTGTCAATATAAATTACTATAATGCTTTTATCTGTTTAGTTATTGAATAAAGTCTAGATACAGGTAACTGAATATGATGGATAATGATGATGAATATAGGAAATGAGAATGGAAAAAGTTATGAAAATTTAAACTTTAAGTGTTTGTACTGCTTGTTTTGGGCTACTGGTGATGACTGGTGTCCTGATGTTTCAGTATGACAACAATGCAAAAAAAACAAAACAAAACAAAACAAAGAGCCAGTCAAGAAAGAAACAACATTATCAAAACATATTTGTGCAGATGCCTTTAAGGTTAAACTATCTGGTGTTAAATAGTCATGGTCCTTACAAGTACGTCGCTGTTTGTCTTGAAGACAAGCCTGGTTGTGTCCTGAGTAAAGCTGTGCTGGAGTAATTTCCCACCGAGGCCATCGTCGTCTTTTGCCTGGGGGAGGGGAGAAATAATGGCTTCTTTTTATGGATGGACAAAATAAACATGAACAAAAGCAAAAGGGAAACTGAGAAATGGAAAACAACAATGACAAAGAACAGAAATTGTGACTGCAAAATGGGTGAGTGGTTACTGGTTTGTAGAAGAACCAGCCAACAGAATTGTCTGAAACGTAAGTGTGTAAAGGCGTGCGCATGCGTGAGCAGTCTGTGAGGTTAGCTTGTTAGCAGCGCTGACTTAAGATTTCAGACCCATTTTAATTTACATAGAAGTCACACAGCAATTTTTTTTTTCTTTTTATAAATATCACACGAACAGTGAGGATTGTATGAGGTGGAATGAACCATTGTCTCAATTTCTAAAATAGTCAACAGGAAGTTTAAATCCCTTTTTAAACTCAAAATCAGTGTAATATCTGAGAGAAATATAGGTCTATAGAAACACAATATAGTATTTAAATCCATTTTATCTGCAAGAGTCATTTATTACGCAGCAAAACTCTGTGCTTTAATTAGTGCAGAATTAGCTTTCCTTAGATATTTTGTTACAGCAAAGAGGGGTGGACAGTTGGTTGTCATCTGTAACTTCACCACTAGGTGGCAGAAGATCCTACACCTACACATTGGATTTAAAGTGTTGCAACAATCAAAACAATCTCTCCTTTTAAATGTATTGTTTTTTTAAGTAAACATTCACATGTAATAATATGATGATTCTTTTCCCATTCTGCATTTTATTCTATCAGATCATATATTTCCTGATCTGACTCCCAGTTGAATGTGGAAAGTTTTTTCCAGGTTCTTCTTTCTTCAGTGATAGTAAAGATTCTCTCTCTGTTCTGTGTGCTCTGTAGATATCGAGTATAGATATTGTACACTGTTGACAATATGTAGGTGCCTTTATTTGGACAATAACACTCAAATGAGCATGTCACTGGCAGTGTGTGGGTTCAGTGTCTTGCGCGAGGACACTTTGACGTGAGGGGGGACTGAGGATCACATCGCCAGTGTTCCTGCCGAGCCACAGCCGCCTGTTGGTGGGATTTATTTCGGTCACCACAATGGTGTAGCGAATATCAGAAAATGTGACATCGCTGGCTTTAGGTTTTAAGATGTCATTACAATTTCCTTAAAACCTTCCTGCATTGATAGATCAAGTGAAAATTTGTTTCAATTTTGAAACAGCACTTTCTAAAGCTCCTCACAATCTAAGCTCAACTAATACACATGAAGGTGTTTACAAAGTTCGTGGTCTGAATGACTGAAACGTCGCAGTGTTTGAAGCTGGTGATGTAATGGAGGCTAACGTCAGCAACACACCAAAGAGAGAGGGCAGGAAGAGTCAAGGTTTCACTCTGAGAGCAGATGCCAACAAAGGTTTACCGCTGTCTGTTTTTTTATGATTGTGGTTTTTTTGTTTTTACCTTTGCCTGAAAAGGTTATGAACTTTATTCTGACAGTATTTATATAATGAACATTCAAACCACTGAGTTAAAGCTCTCATAAATGGCCAATCGATTGAAACAGTAATGGTTTAAAACATGACACAAGTTTTTTTGGTGAGGTGCTGCATCTTACAGGTTTTTCACTCAATTACACAACAGCAACGCTTGAACTATCTATGAACTACCTACACACAGAGCATTAAGACTTCACTGACTATTAAAAAAACAAAAAACAAAACAAAAACAAACTTAGCCAAAGCAACAAAGTTACTGTTGTGATGCTGCAGAGAACAGCACATAGTCCTGCTCACATGTGAAAAGACTAAAAATTCACATGAAAGATTTTACTGTTTTGTCTTTAAAAAAGAAAAGCTTAGATTTTAAATATTCTCCTTGTTTTTGTCAGGGCACAGTTGTTTTATTTAATCTCTCACTGTGAATGAATATAAATGACATAATGTGCAATAAAGTGTAAATTCATTTCAACAAAATGAAATATTTCATATACTTTATACATGTACATATTATTGTTGGTTATCTGCAGAGTAATAAACACTTAAAGATAAAGCTTTATTTTATTATATTTCATTTGGAGAATATTTTATTTGACTGTCATTGATCATCATTATCCAAAACTGCATGATATCCATTTGCCTAAATATTTGAAAACGTCTGTCTTACTGAAGTACAAAAAAACCTTTAACCGCTGAGAGCAGCCTGGAATGAGAAGCACCTTCTTCTGCTCTCTGCAGGTCCTTCGACATGTGCAGCATTTAAAGAAACAGCTATTCCATGCTGTTGGATGAGACACAGCAACTTTACTACAAAGACTTCTTTCGAGAGGCTTCGTCTAGCTCAATGCCAAAATACTCTGCTGTGTGTCATTAAATGAAATTCACTTTTATATAAAACCAGCCTCAGTGTGATATATTTAATTTATATTTTATAGACACAAGCCAGAGAAATCAAGGTTTAACTTGTCTTCATGCTCATCATCTCGTCTGCAGGTAGTTCCTGCCACTAGCAGGTGAACCGCTGGTCTGAGCAGCTCTCTCACTACTTGACATTCATTTAACAAACACTTTATCCAGACTTACAAGTGAGAAACACCTTTTTGCTCCATATAAATTTCTCTCTGCCGCCTGTGATTTGTCAGATTCATCTGGCTTCCAGCTCTCTTCCAGTTCTTCTCGGTGTTACTGAAGAGGAACTCTGGAGTATATTATTACACGTTTTGTCTAATTGAAGACTGATTGAGTTTGCTTCTGCTCCCATCTGCTTCCCTCACCTCCAGGTTAACAGTGCTGTGTGCTGTCCCGTAAAATGTTGGGATGCTGTTTTGTAACTGAAACAACGTGACACTGACAAAATAAATAAGTGAATACTGTTCCACAACAACTAACTAATTAAAAATGCAGATTTTCAGCATTGCCTCATAAGGGCTGAAGAAAACAAAACCAGAGTTATTCAGATTCACCTGTATATGTCTCCAAAGCAAGTATATAGAAGCGTCATATGTTCAGATTCATTGACAGTTTACTCCACATTATCTGGGCAGGCAGTTACCACAGGCTAACACTTACTGATACACACACGCGCACACGCACACACACCCACACACACACACACACACACTGAGATGCGGCATTGTTCTTTTTTTTCTGTCTGCAGTTTGTGCTCTGACCCTCTGGCCCTGAGCCAGATCATTTGCATATTGTACTAATGAGGTGTTGGCACTGTGAACGAGGTGTGAGGCACACACACACACACACACACACACACGCACACACAGAGCCACACACAGATAAAGGGGATGGCACGGTGATAGATAGACAGATAGACGGACAGACAGACAGATAGATAGACAGATAGATAGATATTTTCTCCTTGCTGCCAGACAACCACAGCTGCTGCCCATCGGAAATTCCTGATAAGAATTTCTGAGCAAGGCAACACCACTGTCCCGAGAGGACGTGACACCAGCTGCCACTGTGTTCGCTTCCATCTGGGCACGCACATGTCCAGGTGTGCATGCCCATCACCTGCCAAAAAGAGCTGCTCTTCACAAAGAAAGAGGCTTGTAGACAGACTTCTCCAAATCCAAACACAAACACAGCCGAGCACACGCTAAAGCTCACCCCAAATCCTGAAAAATCGGTTCAGCCAGGGCAGTCTGCAAACGACAGGTGACAACATATAAACCTTTCAATAAAAAGCAAAAAGGAAAGGAGGAAAAAGAACGAGCAGCCCCGACTTTAGTCCACATGTGCTTCCACTGTATCATGGACATTTACAACCATACCCCCAGAAATGCAATGTGCTTCAACTATGTGTTGAGTGAAGTAACTTTATTATAACTGAATACAACAACATGCTTGAGCACAGTGCTGCAGCCAAAAAACTGTTTCCATTTTATTCCAAGAAAGAACAAGGCAGGCCAGTTTTAGGAGGTCGAACTACTTCTAGAATAAAATCTCATTTGCATACACAGCTTGGCTGGACGGGACGATGTTCAATGAATTATAGTTCCTCCATCTTTTATTCAAACATATTCCACTTATGGCAATCTGATGCATCTCCCACTTGCAGTACAAGTTAAAGAAATGATACAAAAGCATGCACAGCTCATGTTTACTTCTCCGGAGTCTGTGTCTAGTTAGCTGGCATTACTTTAGTCTTTATTTAAGCTGAATGGCTGGCAGCTACGAGATAATCACCTTCTTCTCTATGCCCTGAAGCTGCATAAGACAAGCCTCAAGGCTTCCCAGTCACCAGCGACTGTCAGCTGTATGCAGAGACTTTATACACACACACACACACACACACACTTGTTCAGACATCCTCATCTCTCGTATTCATCTGTCCCGTCATGGCATCTGATGGGGGTGCAAAGTAAACTGCAGAAGGTTAAGGAGCAGGGAGGCAACCACATGGCTGCATGTACTGCAGCAGATGTGCGTGTGTTGGAAGTGATGTGACATTTCTGGGCTGACGTGAAGCGACACTCTGCCCCCTCGTGCCTGGAGGGAGCTCCCAGGGAAAGACACTGATGGAGGTCTGAGGTCTCCTGAGGGGAGGGGAGAGGAGGGTTCGTGCTGTGAACAAAAAGCCGTGTGCTGCCACAGAAACTGCCTGTTTTGGACAAGCTGGAGTTTCCGCTCAACACGCTTCACAGACATTTGAAAGTTGAGCATTGTAGTCATACAGATGACAATGGAAATGTAAAATATCAGCAACTTTCTAACCTAAACTGCCAAACACCACCTTAATTCATATTTAAATCCTTCAAGGATCAAACTAGAGGTTGGCCTGAAAAGCAAGACAATTTCCTTTGGCAACTTTACAGCAGAAATGTGCGTACAGCTCAGTGCTCACAATCACTCTCCTGTCCATGCTGATATTTCTCATCCATTAGAACTGGACAGGGAATGAATTTTAATATACCTCATCACTAAAAATAAACTGAAATCACATATGTATGCGTTAATTATAAGTCTTGTTTTAGGGTCAGGTGAGTGACAGCTGCATTACAGTTTATGATGTCAAAGTGCTGTCTTCTCTTTCGCTACTGAACACATAAAGTAAACTTTGCTTCTTATCCTTATTTCAAAGATATTATGCCCTATTGTTCCCTTAACAGTCCGCTGTGAAGGGCTCTGGGTTGGTCTGGGTTGCCTGGTATCATTGCTCACCAGTGCTGGCTGATGGCTGGTTGAACAATGAGAAGTTCAGCTCCATCAGAGTTCTGGCAGTCTTCATTTCTAGTATCATTTACAGTAGCTATAGGTTTAGGTGGATGGTCACATTAAATCAGAATGAATGTAACGCAGCGTCACTGTTGTAGAGTAGAATGATAAGATATCTTGTGGTAAAGTGTGTCATGTTCTGGCCAAATCCCAATTCGTTCCACCATTTGTCCAAAAATAGGCTTCAAAGCCAGTCTTCAGAAAGACCACGAGTGAAACCACAGCAGATTTGTCCAGTCCTTTTCGTACAGTCTATTCTTATACTGTCATGTTCAAATTGGCATATGAGAAAAATACATTGAAAGGTCAAATCAAAAAGAAAGCAAAAGTGAAGAGACAGAGTGAGGTGACAGACTGGACAATTAAATGGTACAAGTGTTGAGGAGGCAGCAGCGTCCATATAAACTAATCCAGAGGCTTAAGGCACAGAATAGAAACATAACTGATTAGCCTAAGTTAAACTACCAATCATCACTGGCCACACACAAACAAGCTCTACATATTCCAGAGTTATGCAGGGATGTGAAAGTGCGGCAGCCATAGTCATCCAAGGACAGGATTGGGTTTCATGAATGAGGCAGCTGAGGATATTTGATGCAACACAATGCCAGAGCCAATGCCCAGCCCCTTCATTCCCTTTTCCCTCCACATATCCTCTCCCTCTATCTGAATCACACACAGACATGAGATCCTTTTTTTTTTTTTAGCTGGGAAAAGGAGAAAGCCTGCAGGCTGTGTTGTTGTGTCCAACCTTGTGGGTGCATGAGACAAGAAACATGCGGGTATTGGTTACACAAATGGGCCGCATGGACTTGTGAGAACCAGACAAAATATAGAATCCAACCTGCAGTGGCAGAATCAGCCTATTCTGTGTTTATTATATTTGAACATGTGCATTCTGCTGATAGACGAGAGAAACATCCAACATGTCTTACTGGCTAACAACAGGAGTGTGTAAATGTAAATAATAATGTCTACATAAGCTGTGTATGATGTGTTGATGACACCGTCGACTAAATGTGTATATTTCTATATGACAGGCACTCTGTGTGACTCACACTCTAAAACTTTACTGTGCAATGATAGCATGGAGAAGTTAAAGACCATAATTCTTTGCACATTGCCTAATATGCTCCTGAATGTGATCCACTTGTTGAGTTTGGCCCAATGAGCCCCACCCTGAGGTTCCCATAGCTTTTCTTTCAATAAGTTCATCAATATTTAAATACATACAGAGAACTGAAAATGATTCTCTGTCAAAAACAAGAGTAAAAGAAAAATTAGGCTATCATGGAAAAAGTGACCAGTCACAGGCTATTTCATGCTGGCCAATCACTATTAAGTTTGCATAAGCAGGACACGGCTCAGAGGCTGCTCAGCACAGGATGATGATCAAATAAGAAGAACTTCTGAAAACGTCTAGATCTGCGTCGGCAAGATCTTTGCCTGTTTTGTCTTCTCTTTAACGACCACCGCCCCCCACACTGTCTGTTTGAGTTAGGGCATTTATTACTTATTCAAAATAGCTATACATAATTGGATTATACCAGCCAAAACGACTCTGACCATTTCTAATCTTGGCACTGCGCCTGCATCATAGCCAGCTATTAATATCATTTTAAGGGCTGAATGAAACATACGCATCAGTGTATCAATGGCAGGAAGAAAAAAAAAGAAGAAAAAGCAGTTTTGTGTGTAATAGAGACGACCAAAACAAAATAAGAGTGGAAAACCAATCAAAAACGATGACTCATGCTGACAGCACTGATTTTTAATTTATTTTTATACTCTCAATTTTTGATTTTTAACGGCGCCGATGCAGAAGGGACGAAGCTGGATCAGGTCGGTGAAAATGAGAAATCAGCACATGCCTCGCATTTTCAGGGAGCAGCAGAAGCCAGAAGCGCTCTGACAGAGACAACTTTTGAGCACTTGCACAAATGCAGTGATTGTTGTTTATTTATCTTTTTGGCCATGCCATGTAACTGTAATTTTTGCTTCATGTGCCATCAGCATCAATGTAACATCTGTCTCAGGGCACTTGCTCTGCTCTGTTGAGCAGTTGAACGTGTTGAGAATAGTTTTAGTGACTAATTTTAACCGTAGATTTTACATTTTCTCTTGTCTTGAGTCTGAAAGTTTGAACTTTTTAAAACTCTTCCTCACAGGGAGAGCTGCGCTGCATTAAGAGAGCATGCTTTGATATTTCGTTTTAAAATATCTCAGGCAATCTCATAAGAAGAGAGTGAATATTGGAAAATGGAAAGCACAATAAAATATATAGTTTAGGCACACTGCAGTGCTATTTGGGCTTACACATATATTTGAACAAAACACATGTAGAATATTCACTTCCAGGAGATATAACCTGATATAACCCATATTTATAGAAAACGTTTAAATAAACTGTATTTTTTGGTAGTTTCATCTAAAGCAAGCTTTTTCCACACGTATGTTTTTCACAGCCTCCCTCAGAGACCTCCGGCTGATACAGAACTGCCTTGTCAATTTTGTCAAGAGTCAAATAGCAAAGACTTACTTTCTTCCAGACCTCCTGTGGAGCAGGGAGATCAAATTAAAACCTTTATTCCCCGTCTCAGATCCAAAATGCATTTTGATCCGAAACAAAGCTTTTCTAAACTGGCACCTGTCACCAGGTTCCCTACAAGGTTTCAGTATGTCAAAAGCTCCTTGACATCACCAGAACTCGTCACATTTCAAACATTTGGAGCAACTGAAACTACAAACTTATCATTGAAGTAAGGAGGAAAAAAATGTTGAGGTAGAAAATGGAAAATGCACAATGAAAATTAGTACAGCGAAACATTTGGCTTGATTGACATGCTTCGAGGGGGAAAAATGTCAAAGAAAGTGTAAAATAAAGAAATAAATAAATAAACAAACTGTGCAGCACCAACTCAGATGAACATAAATACTCTAAAGTGCATCAATATCTGCTCCTGTTTTAGTGATGTGTTTGAAAAGTGACTATGTTTGGATGAATAACTTTAGGACAGACAGCAGGACAGTAAAACACATTATACTCACGGCACAATTCCTTATATATCCCAGCTTTGGTACAAAAGAGAAAGGACACTGTTTAACCACAGTTAACAGGAGGATATGAGAGGTCAGCAAAAGCCATGATATTC
>JBAMYA010000015.1:16355903-16371709 GCA_037176975.1 Arrhamphus sclerolepis
TCTGGGTTTCTCAAGCGCCTAGAGATGACTTGTCGTAAATAGGTGCTATATAAATAAATTGAATTGAATTGAATTAAAAGAGACATCTGGATGTTGGCACATGTTGCTCTAGAAGCTGTACAACGTTTAGCTCTGGTGTTTCCTTTTAAACTCCACGGTAACTAATGCATCCACATACCATCAGAGAAGAGGGTTCTGTAACTGAGAGCTGTATAGTCCGTCCCACCTGTTTAGTCCAAAAGACGTGACATCCATAGTTTCAAAAAATAATTTTAAATATGGATTCTTCCCACCATAATCTTGGGCAGTAGTTGCTGAGCTTTAACCTCCATTTGTGGATGGCACAGAGAACTGAGCTCTCAGTAGTTTCTGAACGCGTTCCTGAACACATGCAATGATTTCATGGTGCTTTTTACTGCAGTGTTCAACACGGCTCAGAGATCCAGTATTAATGTTCAGCCTTGTCGCCTGTGCACAGAGATTTCTCCAGGTTCTCTTCATCTTCTGGTGATACCATCTATTGCGGATGATAAAATGATGAAAATTCTTTCACTTTTAGGAACATTATTCTGAAATTGTAAACTGTGCTTTTGGAGGCTGGTGTAAAAACTGCTTATATTTACTTCTGACAGACTCCCTTATGTTCATGTCCTAATTAACAAACTGCAAGTTGATTGTCCAGGTGCTTATTTTCAGTACTGCTACTGCCCAGCCTTTTGTTGCCCACGTTCTAACTGTTTTTGAGATGTACTGCTGTCATCAAATTTAACATAAGCACATTTCTCTCACCATTGGATATATTTTCTATATTATATTGTGAATTAAATTTGGGTTTTGTGAGATTTGCAGTCAGTTCTTTTTTTTTTTTTTTACATTTTACACTGAACATCCTAACTTTTTTGAAGATCATAAGAGATTAAGGAATCTCAGGTGAGAGTCCGAGAACAGTACATGCCACTGGAATTTGAGCAAGTACAGACAATCTACAGGATCTTCTTGAATATGAGAACATGCACTTTCTGCAAGAAAATACAAAAAGAAAATAACTAAATAATTCAAAGAAATAACAGCTTCTGCACAGAACATCCTGCTGTGAGCAGCAGCTGCAGCCTGCAGACAACAGGTTTGTCCACTGACTCAATTATCTGACACAAATTCAATAAACAGAGCACCAACACAGAGTGTAGTTTGGTTAGTACTTATAGTCATAATATGCTGATGGAAATGGAAGCAGCATGAGGCCACATGCACACGTGCACTGTTAGGATACAGTGTACACAGAGCCGTACAGAATCAAAATATCTACATATTTGAGACCCTTTAGCACAGAAGAAAGTACTAAAAATAGATCTAAAAATGAATTCTCTCTATAATTAGTCTGGCTTTTAGTTAAAAGAAATAATCCTAAACGGTGTAAAACAGAAAAAGTTTAGATGGATTAAATGTCAGACATTTGGCATCAGACATGGAAGATTTAACATAAATTCAGCATAAATTTCTACTTCATCATCATAGTACAACTTCCAGATCAGTTTTGACTCAGTTTGCTTTATACATACAGAATATAAAGTTTCTTCTTGTCAGTGCAGAGGTGTCAGTGCCGTATACAGGAAGATCTCAGTCTAAATGCTGGGAGGATTTTATTGATGAGGAATGGCAGGAGTTATTGATCCACTTGTTATGAAATACCTCTGTGACATAGTGGTCAGACAGATGTGACACAACGGTGCAGCACACAGTCTGCTGACAGGTAACAGAAAACACCTCGTGCAGTGTCTGCAGGATCATTTAAGTGATCATTTAAGACCATGCAAACACATGCAAGTGAACATCTCGAGTTCTCCAGGATTCAAAGTGAGACTGTGTCACATTTAACATTAACAATGAATGATTCCACACATTCACAATGTAATATTAGTTCTACAGAGCATTTTAAGGGTGGTATTGAGCCCAGCTGATGATATTCATAAGGAGACCTCACATTTGTAGATATAAACCACCAACACTGCTGAAACCACAGTGAATGACAGCTGCGTACACAACCACGCTGTTACTGAAGGTGATACATTTATGAACATGTCTGCATAACATCACGAATTTTATATTGATTATTTGCACTTTTTTTTCTTACTAAAATTGTCCATAGTTCAATCCCTGCTTCTCTTTTAGTGCCGTGGTTTTATTTTCCCTCACAACCCATTTCTTCAGTTATTTTTCAGCAGAACTTTCCAAACTGCTCTCATTTCAGGGTTCAAATGCTGCCACTTTGTCAGGAGCCCCTTTCCTCTTTGAGACATGTATAAGGTCTCCTTTAGTGCCGGTGCACGGATGCATCAGATGCTCCAACCATGCACACTGAGAGAAATGCCTCATAAGTGTTTCTTACGATTTTACAGTCCTCATGAGGAGGTTGTAGGGGCAGTATGGTTGCAAGCCACAGGACCAACGAAACCTGAGTTTGAGATCGGTTCATTAGCTATTTCACTTCCTTCTTTTCTGTCCTCGTGGTTGATAATATATTGATTTATATATTAATTTTCTGTTTTGTTTTGTAACGAAATGTTTAGATCAAAACACTGTAGTTTTGCTGAAAATACAACTTTCACAATAAAAACTGTATTATATGTTTTACCCACCAAATAATTTATTGTGTATTTTCTTGCCTTCTACACTGAAGATTTGAAGAACTGTAACCAAACTCACAAAGAAAACATTTGGATTCAGTCTCATTATGGTTATTTTAAATGTTAAAGAGCTTTCTATTAAAATTAATTGGGTAAAAACCAAAGATTCTAAGAGGGCTACCAAACATCTGTAGGTAATAAGATGGGAGTTAGCAATTCAAATTAACAGGGTTCTGTTAAAAAATAAAATTATTTTCATTTTCATTCGGCCCGCCACTGATTACTCTCTTCATCAATTAATTAACAGTGGGACTAACTAAAATGATTATCCAGGTGCTGCTGTTTTTTCCTGGTATTTGGCAAACTGACTGACCAGTTGTTTTATCTCTGTAGTCGATAAATGCAAATGACTAATTAAATCTGAAAGAAAAGGAGAAAAGTCTTCTCTGCTTTTCTAAGATTGTCACTATAAGTTGTTTTTACATAATAATCAGTTGAAAAGAGGCAAGCACAAGTGCAGCAATTAATCCAACAAAAGGGTGAAACCTTAGAGGGAAAAAAAATCATCCAGGAGACAATCCTCCTTTTGAACAAAGGAGCTGAACTATAACCTCAGACTGAATGTTCTCCTTAGTAAAACGGATGTAGCTATAAAGTAACCACATCACTGAGACAAAAACACAGCATCTCTCTGCGTCTCGCCTTCCTCCCGACCATCCTGTCCTCTGTGTCACCCTACTACTTTGAGAAAGGAGGAGAGTATTAAGTGTGGAATCTAATCCTTGTTGGCAGCTCATCAAAGCGGTAGCACCAACTTTGACAGGGGGTGTACTTTGGAGGAAGCGGCACGCTGGCAGCAAGTGATGCCTACACAACATATACATACACATATATATGCATATGGTTAATCCATCTTCTGCTCTTATTCACCATTAATCGATCATTTAAGTGCGCAGAAATACAGGCTGCTGAAGGATGTTCATGTTAACAAGTGGAAGGAATGTGGAAACAGTAGAGTGCATTCCCAAATCTATGCATCAGAAGTATAACACTTGAAGGAGATAACTTTCAGCTTTGCTCATGCTCAGGGGATACAAGAAACACAACCAGCACAAGTTTTAAAGTTTACATTTCTAGAAAGGACTAAGCTCATCTGAAAGCCGCAGTTCCAGCCTGCTTAGCAAGTTAGACGCGCTGGCTAACTACCAACACTGCTTTTTGTTCCCGTTTTATTTCACTCGGGGAGAATGAAACCTCATCAAGGATTTCAGGACCTTGAGCATCTTGCTAAGTGGATCATCAAATAAGAAAACTGAGGGGCCAGATGAATGGAGGGCTGTGCTTTTCATGACTAAACCTGTGTGTAAATGCAGAAATGTGTAAAAGGAACCTGATCTCACAGGACCCACAATGGTTCAAAAAACATTTGTTTTAAAAAACACTCATGGCTAAAAAACGGTGCATTATTACACTTTCTGAACTGCAAAAACATTCTAGGTTCCCTCCTAAATTGTGACATGTCTTTGTTTTATAATAGGTCACTCTGTCACAATAAATAGATAAGTGTACCTTAAGTACATTTTCTTGTGCAAATGCTATAACCGTTCTTTTTATCATATTTATGAAGTTATGGCCACAACAAAAAAAGAGGGATACACAGATTGTTGAGATGTTATCACCAGAAGACCATCATACTAAATTTTATGCAAGCCTGATTTCCATCCATATCTTTAGGCATGGATAGGTTTTAGACACTTTGAGTCAATACTTTACATATCCCAACATTATTTAGCACAGAACTGTGAAAGAAACAGCCAAAAGGAAGCACTGTTTTACTGAACAGGAGTTTGCGACACCCATCAACGAAGCAGAGAAAAGCTCAACTCTGGAGTCACAAACACAAGAGTGGGATAGGAAACCGTAACTGAAGGAATTAACTCTAGGTTCATTTGGAAAAAAAAAAAAAGCTTACAAAGCAAATGAGAAATAGCTGTATAATAAGCAAGACGTGAAACAGCACATCTGCTCACACAAGGAAGGCATCGGGACTACAGCAGGAGGACCAGTCACCCCTGCTCTATCGGTAATGCATGAACGCATTGCATTTATATTGGGACATGGAGTCTAGAGACAGGCTGCTGAAAGGAGGCACAGATGCAAAAATAGAACATAGTATGTTGGCTGCTTTCTTAAACACCGTTCAGAAGCCTAAAGCAGTTCAGGAGCCAGCTATGAACGTGTGCCAGAAAAACAGAGTATTCTCTAAATATGGATTTACAGGATCTTCCAACACTGACAGAGCAACCATCATTGCTCCCAAACATTAGCGCACAGCTGCAATTATTCATAACAACTACATCTAAATAGACATTTAAAAAGATAAATAACTGAAGCAAGATGAGAATTTTACTCAGTTGTATAGAGTGAAACTGTATGTCAATTTTTCTGCCTGTTTCCCTTTGACCACGTCAGACTGGAAGTACTCTAAAGGCCATGAACATGTGAAGTGCACACATTCTGACCTCCTTTATAAAAGTTTGTGTGTCGGACATTTATTCATTGTTTATCCTTCTGGTCCTGAGAGTGATCCCTGTAACACCATCACTCTGGGCTGGCTCAGAGGGGCAAATACATCGACTCAAGCAAACTCACACGATAAAGATGTTTACTGGAAAAAAGCACCAGCTGCAGAGTTGTGCACTTTTCACAAACTACCACTGTTTTTCAGACAGCATAGTACCATATTCTGAAGAACAATACACACTTAAAAACCAGAAGTTTACATTACAAAATTATTTCCATTTGCTAAATGCAGAATAATGAGAGGGAGGTTTCCATACACTAAGATTACTATGTCTTTAAACAATATGGGAAAGCCCAGAAGATGATGTCATAGCTTTGGAAGCTTCTGATTTGATAGCATCCGAGTTAATTGGAGGCACACCTGTGGATTCTTTTTAAGGGACACATCAAACACATGGGAAAATCTAAAGAAATCAGCCACGATATCAGGAAGGGAATCAACCTCCACAAGTCTGGTTCATATATGGGTACAATTTCCAGATGCCTGGAGGTGCCACGTTCATCTGTTCAAACAATCATCAAAATATCAAACCAAATATCAACCAACCAACCAACCAAATATCAAATCAAAATATAAACACCATGGGAATATCCCGCCAAAATATCACTCAGAAAAGAGACAGGTTCTGTGTCCCAAAGATGAATGTGCTTTGCTGTGAAATATGTTTATCAGCTCCAGAACAAAAGCAAAACACCTTGTGAAGATGCCACTCATCAAGGAAGAAGGCATTACCCAAAAGCAACATTAAAAAGAAAAGTGAGATTAATGTTTGCAAATGTACACAAGGACAAATGACAGCATCATTTTTGGAGACATGTCCTGTGGTCTGATGGAACTAAAATTTAACTGTTTGGCTGTAATAATTATTGATAGATTTGGAGGAAAACACAATCGCAACTGTGTACGGGGGTGGCAGCATCATGTTGTAGGAGTGTGGGACTACTCCATTCACAAAAAATAGATGGCATCATAAGGAGAGAACATTTTGTAGAAATATTGAAGCAACATCTCAAAAAGAATCTGCCAGAAAGTTAATGGAGAAATGGGTCTTCCAAATGGACAATGACCCTGAACATTGAACCACATTAGTTATAATGTGGCTTAAAAGCAAAAAAGTCAGTATTTTGGAGTGGCCATCACAAAGTCCTGATTTCAATAATATAAAACATTGTGGGCAGAGATAAAAAGATGCATGTGAACAGGACCTGACTCAGTTCTGTCAGGAGAAACGGACCAAAATGATAGAAAACTACTGTGATGCTTATGGAAGGAAATCCAAAGCATTTGACCCAACTCATACACTTTAAAGGTAATGCTACCAAATATGAATGATCTAAACTTCTGAATTTGAAGAAACTGATATAAAGAAAAATCTTTAAAGAAAAAAAGCTCTCTCTCATTATTCTGACAGTTAAAATAGAGATAATTTTGGTAATCCTAATTTGTGTAAAATAGGAAAAGTTTATTCTGATTTAATGTCAGCCAGTGGAGGAAAAAAAAGTTATGTGTATTTTTATTCAGTGTATGTAAATGTTTGGCTTCAGCTGTACATGGTCATGGAATTATTGTATTTTAAATATCGTCTTGGCACCTGCCAGCATATTATTGTTTTATTCTGTAAGTTTTAATATTTCTTTTTCCATTTGACTGAGCTATGTTTACACAAATTAGACATGTAGGAAGCTAAAATCAGTTATGGGTGTACCATATCAGAAAGCAGACTGCATGCAGCCAATCCCCAGTCACACAGGGCTACCAGCGTGGCTGCTGCGACTGCCATGACTGACCCTGACACCCATCACGCTGGAATCTGAACATGTGGAGGAACATTATGTCCACCAATGACAACAGATTCTGTCTGTGGCACTTGAGTTGTAGGGTTAAAGTATGGAAAAGATATGGAGAGTGCTTTAGTGATTGCTGCAATAATAGAATAACATCTTTTGGTGGAGGCAGTGTGATGTTGTGGGGAGGTATCTTCCTCACTGAAAAATGAGGCTCGTCATCCTTGGAGGCAATCTAAATGCAGAAATATATCAAGTTGAAATTCTGAAACCAATGGCAACCCCATATCTCCACAGTCTGGGACCAAACAATCCTCCAAGATGACAACACTTGCACTTTCAGAGTGGGTTTATGAGACAGGCAGCAGTCCTGACTTCAACACCACTGAAAGCTTGTGGGATCAGCTTTGTTCAGACTTCAGTCATCCAAAAAACACCAAACAGTCAACAGTAAAACAGTCTGGCATTGGCATAGAATATTCGGCAAATCTTTCATGGGTGCAGCTGACATACTCAGGTCTGCTGCTCATCCAACGCAGCTATGTCCTGTGCAGGGTCAGGGGGGTCTGCTGGAGCCTATCCCAGCTCACTTCGGGCAAAAGGCAGGGGTCCACCCTGGACAAGTCAACTGTGGCACCATTTAAGAGGAAAATAATCAGGCTTACTAGCTGCCTAAGACTTATTGCCAAGAAGCATTTGCACAATAAAGAAATAATCTACCAAACACAACTTCACGTACGTTTTGTGCTTATTTTAGAAATTTATTTTGTGCTTCATTTTCACATGGTGCAAATAAGATCCATCTGTAGGTAGAAACTGATGCGCAGTCGAATAAAACCAACTAACTTCATGTGTTGTATAAAACATGGGGGATGGAAAATGAAGCCAGTGCGGAGGTGCCTCTAAGTGTCTCTGATTGCAACAAAGTCAATACAGTTTTCTCATGGCTAAATGATATGTCAGTCACTTCCCTCCCTCTGCTAGGTGTACTGGAGCTCTTTCCAAGAATAGTTTCATACTTAAAAGCGATATTAAACAGAAAAGAGATATGTTAAGAGATGTGTTTCTTGATTAGGAGGAGTGGGGCCCATAGGTTTGACATTCATGATAGACACGTCAAAATATCAACCTCCTGTCACTTATTTTTATTTATGTCTGTACTGCACCAGTATGTTGCTTGATGGAATATTTTACTCACTTACATTTCTGTACTTATATTATCATTTTACCAACTTATATTATCATCCATGGATTGTTCCAACAGTGAGCATTGCAAAGGACACATTCAGACCAAACTGTTCTAAGGGCTATCTCACACACACAAACACATGAAAACAAAGAGCTGCAAAAAGGCATGGAAAGCCAAGACACCAGCTGAAATCAATCAGTAATTAGAGAGCAATCCTGGCCTTTGTCAGTGCCAGTTAATATCGGCTGGTTCAGTCCCAACTGATGGCCTATAAATCAGTGTCTCATTACCAAGTTGTCACATAAGGAACATCTCATGATGAGTAAGAGCTCTCGCAAGACCTTTGGAAGACATACTGATGGAACTGGTTACAGGAGGATTTCTAAACTTCTGTTCGTATGCTGAAACCCTGGGAGAATATTGTCTGGTCAAATGGGAACAGAATTTAACTTGGATGCCGTAATACACCATGTTTGGAAGACAAATGGCACTGCACATCTGCAACAAAACACCAGACTAACAGTGAAGTTTATGGTGTGAGGCTGTTTTACTGTTCTGACAAACTTCATATCATTGAAGGAAGGATGAATGGAAAAATGTACCAAGACATTCTTGATTAAAATCTGCTGTTGTCTACCAGGATGATGAAGAAAAGAGGGTGGACATTTCAGCAACAAAATGATTCACACAGCCAAGAAAACTCTCAATTGGTTTCTGAGGAAGAAAATAATTCTGCTGGAATGGCCCAGCCAATCACCTGACTTGATGCCATTGAAAATCTATGGGAAGAACTAAAGCTTGGAGTTCATAGAAAAGGTCCACAGAACCTCCTGCTTTGATCAGCAGGCACATGCACTGGCAGTGCAGCTTATTATGTTAAAAGTCAGTTGGCATCCCATCAGATTTGTTGCTAACATGCTGAATTGGATTTTACATGCATCTCCATAGGCCACATTTTATTCACATTAAGGAAGAACTACGTGTAGCTTGACTTGCATGTCCAATTTGTAAACTGGTATTTCCTTACCACAAGTGGTCTTCTTCTTCTTTTTTTTTTTTAAATTACAACAATAAAAGCTACATTTCTCTACTATCTCTGATTCTTTGTGCACTGTCGATCCTGGTGCATGATAATGATGTTTTTCTGTATTCAACTACACTCTGAAAACGATGGATCCATTCACAGTAAAATACCCGCTCTGGTCCTTCAGGAATTGGGCAATTAAATTCATAATGTTGGTTTCACAGAGCCTATACTTTTTTATCACTACCATATTAGTAAGACAGTTAGCGCTGTACTAATGGCAAACCTGAGATACCTTCAGTACAGATGCAGCTCATGCAGTGACACTTCTCTGCCATATTATCAACATCTTATTAGGACAAGAAAAATGTCAAATCCTGCTTCTACATAGTCTTCCTCTTGTTTCCCTCAAGAGACAACCAGACATGACCAGTAGGGCTTGTGGTGAGGATGATGGTGAAAAATGGATACCTTGCGGTTAGAAACCAGAGCAGGTCACAGAACACCATGATAAAATTCCCGAATCCACATGCCAAGTTTCCCTTTGCCTCCTCCTCCTCCTTCTCCTCCACTTTTCCACTCCCCTGCTGCCTCTCTCTCCTCCTCCTCTGCCTCTCCCTCTCCTCTGCTTTCATTCCCCTCTACTTTCCTTGATATCTGATACAGCGGAGACACTCAGGTTACAGTTTTTACAGCTTAGGCAGCCCAGCGCTGTATACATTCCATTCTCCCCTTGTTTCTCAGCACACTCTCCGGCCTCTCCTTTCCCCTCCATGCCCACTCCTCCTTCTCCTTGATTACTCACCAGGGCTCATTTTACCATGGTGCACATTAAGCAGCTAGATGAGGGAAACACTGTCAGACTGTTTGGTTTTTCAGAGGAGTACGATCCCTCACAAGGGCACATTGTGTGTCTGTGTTTGTGTGTTTGTGTGTGTGGTTTCAGCTATGGTTTGAAATATTGAAGATGAGAGAATCTATAGAGGAGAAGGGAACACACTGGAGGCTCTGTTTGTTTGAGCAGTCTGGAAAATTTCTACAGAAAATCAATGCATCAAACTTCACTTACAGGATTTACTGGTCTGAGAGATCCAAGCATCACACAACTCTGGCGTAATGTTAATTAACTGTAACTCTGCCAGGTTTAATGCAATGCTGAGTCTGGGTTTACAGGCTTTGTATCAACTTGCAATAACCTAACCACCATGCATTAACCTTGTGTTATGTCCTACTATTAAGCCAATTTCACAAGTCAAACTTGAAAGTAAAGATAACATTTTTAGGAAAACAGACTGCAGGTGTAACCCTCTATCACTGGATGGGTGCAGGCAGGAGCTTGTGAAAAAAAAAAAAAAAAATGCATAATGCAGTGGGAATTCAAGGTTGCATAATGTGCCACTATTGAGCTTGTTTAGCCCATTTGAAAGTGTTTTGTCACCTTAACCACATGTGACTCAATTAGAAGCGTCCCTGTAGGGGATATTGGTGTTATAACGGGAGAACAGCACAAATGCCGTCAATACAACTATTTGCTGTGCTTTATATTCAAACTGAGAATTCACATGTAGGTGACTTCTTTATTGTGTCGCATGTCTTGAAATAAAAGAAAAAATAGACTGAATGGATGACAAATTATGCAGCTTTGTAAAATGAGCTGTTTAACTGACATGTCACCTCTTCAAAGCATATAATAAAAGATGTCAATTTTCTGAATGATGACCCATGCAGAAAAATCTATTATCAGGAGAAAAAAAACAGACACAGACCTGCAAATAAAAATTGTCTCTGGGTGATGATTGGCATTGTGAAGTTACTTGGCAAATGTGATTAATTATCAGAGGACACATTTAATGTTTTGTTTTGTTTTGTTTTGTTTTAACCTGATAAATGTTGTCTCATCTCAGCTCAGCTTTATTTAGAAAATCAAACTGATATGCAACCCAAACTGCTTTACAAAGCAAAAGCAAAAATTTAAAAGGACACTGGCAAAGAACTGAAACAAAAGGTTGATTAAGAATAATAATAATAACAATAATTGAGAAATACGTTTTCAGATAGCTGTAAAATTTTGACCAAATTATCAAAAAAGCTAATCAACAGGGTAAAAATATGTTTAAAAACAAAAACAAACAAAAAAACAGGTAGTGCTCAAAAAGATGAATAAGGTAAACATGATATAATTTAAAATGTTAAGTTTTCACCTATAGTCTTAAAAGCAGAAAGCGCAAAATGGCAGCTGGTTCCTGCAGAAGCCAGAAAGGTGAAGGATCCACCTGAACCTAAGTAAGCTCGTATTCTGTGAGCAAAGACATCTTCTAGGTGGTGAAAGAACTGACAAAATCACACCTGGACTTGTTGCTCACGAAGATGTTATTGATTTTAACCAATCTAAATAAAGAAAAAATGCATCCATGGAAAGACCAAATCTGACATCTTCCTAACGACACCCAGACCTCCCATTACTCTGCATCCCTCCTTTCTGTCATCAGAACCAAACACCAGGAGGTGAACTTTAGTCGAGGCTGAAGAAAATCAAAAGGTGTTCTTTTTTTCATGTCAGACCTATAATATGTGTGGGTAACAAAAAGGACAACTCTGTTAAGAGTAAAGGCAAGTTATTTATTGTTTATCCTCCGTTATAAAGGCAGATGAGCTCACAGAATCTAAATCACCATCAATAAGGCTCACAGTGTTTTTTCTACAGACGCAGAAAATAAGTAGAGCAAAATGAGCCACATGCTTTGGAAACACCGCACCGAAAAAGGCTTTATTCCAGGGTTGTTTCAGGACTCGCTCCCTGCCAGCACCGTCGCTTTTCCTTTGCCTAAATTCCCGCAGTTATTCCCTGTGTGATCACCTGCATATCCGTCAATGACAGCACCGGCTGCTTCTGCGCCTCCAGCCAAAATGTGTACAAACAATGAGAAGATGCAGACAAAGCGGACTGCCTCACACGTACGCATTCACACACGTGCGCACAAAGACACACACGCACACGCACGGACAGATGCCTGGACCACTTCCATGCTCCGCAATGAACCTCACGGAGCTCAAATATCACAACGTGCATCGAGTCAAAACCACCAACAGAAACAATGTGAGGTTCAATATTCGTGGAGAGGAGTGGGGGGCGGGGATGAGTGGGTGGGGGACTCGCGTGCAGGCAGAACATGAGAGACAATGTGCTCTTGTCCAGCGCGTAAAGCTCACACATCTGGACCGCACGCCTCTGGGCACCTGGTCAAGACGCACAGAGGCGCAAACACAAAAACACACATCGGTAGGAAGAGGCAAAGTCACACAGACCCAGAAAAGCACCGAGGACAGACGAGTGTTTTCCCACTGATTGGCCAGTCGTGCGCTCCCCTCGCACCGTAGTGTACTAGTAGGCTATAGTAATTGTAGACGCGCTGTTGACGCCTTCACTGACGCACTGGATTTTCCATTAACTCTGGGCAAGCCACAGAAGGCAGAGTGCACATACAGTGGGATTATGATACGAAGGAACGCGCACCGTGTGCCTTCAACTTAGCAGCGAGACGAACAGTGGAGAGCTGCCGCATCCATTGTGCGGCACAGCGTGTTGCTGAGACTGACATTCAGCGTGCATGTGACAAAAGAACTAAAATCATAAATCAAAGTTTGTCTATCATGCACCCAACGGCACCCATGTGCATCTAATATTACAACTGAGGACGCCTGGTTAGTGCTTCAACGCACATGCATGCTCCGCACAAGCACTCCACGCGTAATCACATGCAGCTGGGCACGGACCCTCTTTACCTTCATCTCTTCATTTATTTCCCTTTTCACCGGGTGAGCTGGTTTGCGGCTTCTTTTATTTTCCGGAGGTCTGCCCTCTTTTTCCATCTCTGCCATGTTTTCTCTGTGATACTTCTGTGAATATTTGCGATGAGGAGGGGAGGGGAGGAGGGGGATGAGAGAGAAAAAGAAGCAGCAGCGGCTGTTTACAGTCGCCAGAAGGCGGATGTCTTGCAGCTTTTCAGCGGCCCTGGTGACGCTGGTGATGCCGCCGAGGGCTTGCGGTGCCCGGCTAAGTCAGCCATCTTCTCCCCGTATCCTCCACGGTCCGTGCGCCTGTGGTGAGCCGCCTGTGTGAGTCAAAGGAGAGGTTGAGTGAGAGGTGGGGGGGCAGCGAGACAGGGGGAGGGGCGTCCGCTGAAACATTATATGACGCGATGATGATCAGAGGTAGGCTATTTCTTCTCGCTTTTCAGTGGAGTGCAGTCAGAACATCCACATCCACTCGCCACTGCTGTCTGTTGAAGCAGCAAACAGGTGCCCCCATGCTGCCACCCTGCCTCTCCAGGGAATTCTTCTGTTGGAAAAAGTAAGATTAAGTCCTCGAATTCATATGCTTCTGTCATTTAACACCACAAAGTCACACCTCAAGTCAAAAATGTTTCAGTGTGTTAAAGTGGAAAAAAACATGACAACCAGATTGACTGTGCAGGTGCAGCGAGTGGAGAGCCTTGCTCAGTGCTTTTGCTCTTTGTGCCAAATAATACTTGAAAGGTTTCCATGTCTTCTGAATTTTATTTTTCTTTGCTGTATTTCTTTCCTCACCTTACAACATAGAGGAAATATCTGCACCATGTTATTGCCTATGTCTTTCCCTATTGGCACTGTGTTAACACACACCAGAATACCCCAGACCATCAAACTGCCTGAACATCTGAGGCCTTCACACCTGCTGATCAGTTCATCTAGAGCTGATGAACCTGACTGCAATGTACCTTCTTAAATCATATAGAATCTAAAGGGGTACTTTGTATTGCACAAGTTTTTTTCTTTTGTGGCTTTATTTTTGTTAAATAAATATTAGCACAATATTCATCTGAGGTTATATTTTCATATTGCTGAGACTCACTTCCATTTTCTTACACAAATAATAAGATCATGGCTAGTCATTTTTGCGCATAACTGTAAGTAGGCTCATAAGTCAATTCATAAAATCTTGCACTTTTTTTGTTAGTTTTCTTATAATCCAAGGGGGGAATGTTCAGTATAGGAATGAGATCCCACATGGCTCTGCAGGAATTTGACCCAAAGCACCTTAAATGCAAATCAATTCTACAGCCGATTTATGCAATGATTTCTCCACTATGAGATCAATAATGCTTGCTGGAGTAATACTAATACTATCTATTGTACTACAAGCAATAAATCATAGTAGGTCATATTTGTTGATTGATTGTCTACTATCTAATAGAACATATGCATGAGTATGCACGTGGTCACATATATTCATTCGTACTCTCCAGATGTTGGTGCATTAAGTTCACATGTACATCATGTTGCTCTACAAAATTACATCATATTTGTCAAAAGAAATAGGAGCAAAGACTTTTAGGAAATTGTGCTTTTCAAGTGAATTTTCCTGTTTTAGGAATGAGAAACATGCTACTTTCTGAATTACAATGAGGAAAGCTTTCACAAGTGTCGGGTGGGGCTGCTCATGGCAAAATGACATGCATTTGAGCTGGAAAATCAGCAGGAACAAGGGCTGCGAACCATGATTCGGGGTCAGGGTGAGATGACTTGTACTGCTCTTACCATACCTCACAGAATGGCAGAACAGCACCTGCATGGCAAGATCCCTTCTTTAATCTCTTCTTGTGACAGCAGCCTGGCTTACTGTCATTTAAATGTAACGCTTCATCCTGTTAATAAATCGTGAAGTAAAGCAAGCAGCAGCAATCAAGTACACCAGTGTAAAGAAGGCACATGGAAAAATAAAAATAAAATACATACTCATATTCACATGAATGCACATATTCCAGGAAAAAATTTAATGTAAATGAAAATAATGCATGTGCAACCAAAATGGATCAGTTCAAGTTTGCAAAAGCTAAGTATGGCTATATAAGCTTTTTTATTTTAAAAACATAAGAAGCTCTCCGTTTTGTCAGTTATAGTGTATTATTCTGAGAATGTGTTTGAATTGTACATCTATTCTGTGAAGGAGAAATCAGCTTCACATTGCATAAGCTGTCCTTGAGAGGCTTTCACTCCAGTTCAGTGACACAGAGACAGAGGAGCGTTCAATGGAAGCATTGTTTAAAGCACTGTGAGGGTATTAATGCTATTGTACTGTGGAACTGTTACTTTGTCACAGTGACTGTGTTACACGAGTTGAAACACGAGGAGGTTCACTTTTTAAAATTTCAGCAGTTTGACATAAATTGATATTTATAGGGGTTTTTCATCACCTGGCATTAAAGCAGATTTTATATCAGGGTCAGAGGTTGTTTAATTTATGGCTTTGTTATCTGACAGTTGCCAGGTAGATATGATTAATGAGTTGTGATCAACCTGACACAAATTCTGGAGAAAAGTGAGCAAATATCTATTGTCTAAAATAAGAAAATACATGCTCTTAAACTCCTTTTGTAACAATTTACTTAATAAGAAAAATGCAGGTATTTCCATAATTTTATAATGATAATAATCATTTTTGAAAAAGAAAGAGAAAGAAGGAAAGAAAGAAAGAAAGGCCCTGGGATGGACTGGCAACCTGTCCAGGGTGGACCCCTGCCTTTCACCCAAAGTGAGCTGGGATAGGCTCCAGCAGACCCCC
>JBAMYA010000015.1:16371809-16405406 GCA_037176975.1 Arrhamphus sclerolepis
AGAGTCTGTGTTCTGGTTCAGGTCTACAGCAGAGTCTGTGTTCTGGTTCAGGTCTACAGCAGAGTCTGTGTTCTGGTCCAGGTCTACAGCAGAGTCATCCTCAAACACCTTAAAACTGCAGGACTCTTCGATGATGACCTCCAGCCTGCTGTGCTCTCCTAGAATGGGTTTTCCCATCTCAGAGATCCTCCTGGCTTTCTCTTCCTCAGGGGTCGGGTTGCCTGCCAGGAGCACAGATGTGAACTTGAATTTATTCTCTGTAAAATTAAAATCACCAAATCTCATCCTGGTTTTGCAGTCATTCCTGAAGCAGAAGTGAAGAAAAATAAAAGACCACACTCATGCATGTGCTTTAAGGGTTGATAAAGCACTGATTTAAAGCTGCTGTGTGTAGCAGACTGATAAAGCGAAAGCTGGAGACCTCGACTGGCTCATCTCTGCTTGTTTCCAGATGTTTCTGGAGGCAGGACAGCGTCTGGTGAAACCACAGCCTGCAGGTTTTTAGTGAAGAATAAGACCAGAAACCCGACATCCAGCTACAGCACGATGCTGGAACAAATACGTTTCTATTCTCACTAAAGATGTACCGATAAGAATTTTCTTGTCCAATCATCGTTAACTCTCTGATGCTAAAGTCTATTTTCATTAAAAAGAGAAGATACTCTGAATAACTTTATGAATATCTATTAAACCTGAAACAAGTTCTAGCACCTCCTCTCTGTCACCAGAAACCTAAAAATAGAGCTTCAGTCTACAGACTGAGGTGGATGCTGAAAAAAAGAAAAGAAAAGAAGCAACGCATCAAAGTGCTTGTGCTCGGAATTCCGTTCTCCTCATGAAGCCTTTGTTTTCTTTCATTACTGACGTTACGGAGAAATAAAAGAGGCTGTTTGTCAAGTCAGATTTATTTTTGTAGCACATTTAAAGCAAAGTGCTTGAAAAGAGAAAACTTAGTGAAATACATTATATAAGGTGAAATAGTTGAAATAAAATGTGTTGTTGATGTTCTTAATTGACTAGCGGCCTAGTTTCTGAATGTGGGCGTGGTTACACACCGATAGCCCCTCCTCCTCCTCCCCCTCCTCCCCCTCCTTCTCCTCTTCCTCCTCCTCCCCCTCCTCTTCCTCCCCCTCCTCCTCTTCGTCCTCCTCCCCCTCCTTCTCCTCCACCTCTTCCTCCTCCTCCTCCTCCTCCTCCTCTTCCTCTTCCTTCCTCTTTTAGAGATGGCTGTGCCAACAGTTTTATGTATTAAAATCAGTTTTTAAAGAATGAAGATAAAATAAACAAAATAATAAAAACTGTGAACAATAATAAACTGTGTAATAAAGCTCCTTTTGTACTTTTTAAATGTTTTATTGACTTTTAAAAAGCATTGCTAGTAGAAGCCAAATGTTCCGCATGGACATGACCTGGCCGCTCGCTGCGTCTCTACTTCTGACCAGAACATTCCGGGCTTCTACTCTGTTCACACTGATCATTCTGCACCACAACACACAACACTTTATCTATTTTAGAAGACTGCAAAGTTTACCTTTAACACCGTCTCACACACACACAAAAGATTCTTACCCTGGTTTAGTAGCAGTGCTGTGAAAAACGACACAAAATGTTTCAATATTCAAACAGCAGAGACTCTTCCAGTCTTGGACTGGACTGGGTTTAATTCACGCTTTCGTCTTGTGGACCACTTCCCACTAGAATCCACATTCACCCATTCACACACACACACACACACACACACACATACACACTTCCCTCCCTGCCTATCTACTTTACCAACTCTCCTCCCCGTACCTCCCTACCTCCCTAACTACGTACATACCTCACTACCTATGTATAAATGTATAAAATGTAAAAATAAGTAATAAAGTGTAAAAATACAATGATTTTGTCCAATATATATTTGAATAAATAAACAATAAAACAATAACATCCATCCATTTTCTATACCCACTTTAATTCTATGAAGGGACAGAGTCTGACGGTGGCATTTTGAGCTGTTAGGCTATGGTCAAGATGGAGTTGTAAAAGAAAGAAAGAAAGAAAGAAAGAAAGAAAGAAAGAAAGAAAGAAAGAAAGAAAGAAAGAAAGAAAATGTGTAAATTATTTTATTTTATTTTATTTATTTATTTATTTATTTATTTATTTATTTATTTATTTATTTATTTATTCACGCATTCACTCATTCATTCATTTTCTTATTGTCGGCGTTCCCCCGGAAATGAAGCGACGACAGCGGTTAAAGCGTTTCATGACGTCACGTGTTACGTCTGTAAAGATGGCGGCGCCCTGCGGAGGGTAGTGTGTTGTGAAACGTACCTGCTTGGTTTTAGTGTCATAATTCGAATGCTTATGTTTCTTATTTTGTTTAAGTTAATGCAACCCATGTTTGTGTTACAGCTCATAATATGAGCGCCTGAATGCGGTATGTCCTTTCACACACGTGCCGTTTTAAAGAGCTGTTAACTGTTTTAACGAGGAGGATAAAATGTTTCCAGCTACGTCACGACTGTCACGTGCAGCCGTGTCCGTCCGAGGATGGAGGAGACTCAGTCTTTTCTCTCACTCCGGACCCTCAAACTGGAGCAAAGTTGTCTCGGACGCGGAGAAAATCGTTGGTTATCCCACATCGTTGATGAGTCTGCGCTGCCTGCTCAGTGATGAGCTCAGTAACGTGGCCATGCACATCAGGAAGCTGGTGGGGACTCAGCATCCTTTACTCAGCACTGCCAGGTAACATTCACCATCCTTTACTCAGCTCTGCCAGGTAACATTCAGCATCCTTTACTCAGCTCTGCCAGGTAACATTCAGCATCCTTTACTCAGCACTGCCAGGTAACATTCAGCATCCTTTACTCAGCTCTGCCAGGTAATATGCTGCCCGGTAGCACAGCCTTTAATGCCTGCACTTATATTCTCATTATTTATGTTCGGTCTGAAGTTCACACTGAATAAAATAAAGAAAAATATAACAACAAAAACAAAACAAAACACAAATGTCTGAGTGAAAATTACTCAGTGCTGGTAGAATTAGAATTATCTGTCTATGCAGCAATATTTTTCTAAACTGGAAACAAGACAATCTTGTTTCCAGTTTAGATCTGGTAGACGTTCAGGAGTTTGAAACAAGTGACAAAAAATAAAATGAAAATATAATATTAATCTTTTGGACTCGTTATAGCACAGCAACAAATTTGCTGAAAGATTTAGACCCAGGAACATGAAAAATAAATAACAAAATAAAAGAGAAAACAAAGACAGTAAATAAATTAGAAAGAAATGAATAAAATGAAAGGGAATAAAAGTAAAATTATCAAATAAGTATATCTATATTATGCTTTGGGGAGTAAGAAGGCATTTTGGATGGTCTGCAGCTCAAAAAGGATTTTTTTTTTTCCAAAAGTAATAATCAATGTAATCGTTCCCATATCAGTTATTTTAATCTCTTTTTGAAATGTTTATTTAATGACCATAACATATGTTCTCTTTTCATCAACAAAATATTCCAATTTTAATAGTTGATTATATTTGCAGCAAAAGCATTGTAAGCATTGCAGCAAGAAAAAAAATGTAATCGCTCATTAATTGTAATCGAGGAAACTTTTTCAGCTAATTGTGATATTGATTTGGGGTCATGCTACCCAGCCCTACATCCTACATAATCACAGAGAATGAAAAAAATAAAATAAAATAACAACATAGAATATATTATATAAAATGAAATTAATAACCCAGACTCCTCTATATTCAGACTATTGATACTGCTATACATATTCTATACCACTACAGACTAACGTAAGAATCAATCTTCTTTGGTAATAATTCCCATGATATTTGATTAATCTCATAAAACTGATGGTATCTAGTATTTCCAGTCCACCACTGTTCATCTCATCCACCAGAAGTAAAGCCTGCAGTCCAAATAGGCCTGTCCATCAAAGACAGGTCAACAAAATCTGTGACAGTCATCAAGGTCTGGTCAGTTGGTCCAGTCCAAGTAGTGCCAGCTGTGGTCCAGTGGCCACTCTCATACATTTTTATGCCCACTCCCAGAGGCCACTGCCCAGAAAGAGCATGGTTCTTTGTTACTTGGCAACAGCATTTCATGTTTTTGTGATGTTGTCACTTCATCATGCCAATTGAGTTGAGTCTCCCCAGTGGTCCTAAGAACTATCAGACAGAACCAAAATGGTTAACTTCCTATTTAACTTCTATTGTCGTATTTCACTACTAAGCTCTGTCATGTGTCATTTACAATAGTTTTGTTGCGTCCACATTTGATTGGATCCGTTCTGCAGTATTCCTAGTTACCTTTGGTGTGGTCACTATGTGCGGAGATATAAAGGTCGTTTCTGGGTTTTGTGCTGCCAACTCCAACGTGTTGGATCAAAATCAAACATTTTATGCCAAGGTACCTTCTTCTAATATTCCACGTC
Source organism: Arrhamphus sclerolepis (assembly GCA_037176975.1). Lineage (NCBI taxonomy): Eukaryota > Metazoa > Chordata > Actinopteri > Beloniformes > Hemiramphidae > Arrhamphus > Arrhamphus sclerolepis. Next base: position 16,376,246 of record JBAMYA010000015.1, read on the forward strand.
CACTTCCACGTCCAGTTCCTGGGTCGATACTGATGTAGTGGTCGTACTGAAGTGACCTCCAGGGTTTTCGTAGTTAATTGGAGCCTCAACGTCATTGCAGTATAATAGCAATTGTTAGTGATCTGTCATTTCTGAACTGACAGATCAGGACAAACTAATCCTTCAATGTAATGAGATGATTCATCTAGATGAGTTAATCCCGGGCCATTCATTTGTGGTAGCGGGAAGAAAGGGCTGCCTTTGCCAGCCACTCAGAGTGTAGAGTCAGTTGCATGCATCACTCCTGAATGAGTTGTTGGAAAGGGTTTTATTGCTGGTTGACGCAGATTCCAAAAATGAGCATTCATGTCTGGTGCCCCGTGACAATGAGACAATTTTTTTTTGTTTTGTTTTCATGCATGTACAGAGAATAAACTTCCTGGAGGCCACAAGGCTGAGTTCTCACAATGAGAACGCTGTGGATATTGACTATGAATGACCACGTTGGTTGAACGTGTGTAAGAGAGGTCATGTGACATTCATGAACGGCTGGACTGACTTCAAAAACAGAATGAGTGGAGGACCGTGGTGATAGAAACAACAGATTATTGTGTTGAGGGGTAAAACGTGTGTGGAATTGTGGCTAACCTTCATGAATAGATGAACTTTTCATGATGAGCTTTTCACTGTTTTTGCAGCTTTTCATCATACAATCATTTTAAACAAGAATTTCAACTGTTTGGCTTTTCGATACACTTTTGAATAGAATGTCATCAGCTGTATATGACATAAAGCACATTTGCTCCATAGAAGCCAATTAGAGCAATTACATAAGAGTGGAATTATATAGAGCAAGGCTAATGCTGCACACACAGGCTAGGATGTGTGTCGCTAACAAGAAAATAAACTCGTAAATCAGGGTGGATATTACTTAATGTTAGGAGAGTATGTTCATGTGGTTACTTGAAAGAAGATTTTTATCGGGAAAGTGAAAGATAAAAACTGAAATTCTGGTTAATGTTACTTGTTTCAATGGTATTTTACTACATTTAATCTGTGAGAAAGAAACTTATGGATCATCTAAAAAGTGCAGTAACGTCACTAATATAATTATTTCTGACTTGTGTTACAGTATCTTCTCATGTATCATTTGTAAACAGTATTTTAAACATAATACACATTAATAAAAACTCTTAATTTTAACTATCATGGCCCAGTTCTGCCAGGGATGATGGTGAGTAAGCTAAACATAACAAGATATGGAGTTAGATAAAGGGTTAATGTGTATGTTTATGAAAATTAGCAGATGTCTTAGAAAACCAAGGCATGTAAAAGGGAGAATCAAAGAGCAATCTGTGCTCATGAAATGAGCAAATAATCAAAATATAAAATCTATGTAAGTATAAGGTTTTTCACGCATACAGATGAGGAGAAAAAAAGAACAAAATGTCCAGGTACACTGCCTATTTGAGCAAAAATACAAAAACGAGCAGCACTCCTAAACCTAGTACCAAAACAAAACGTGTGTGACTAGTAGTCTGTGTGGCTGAGTAAAGCAGACCCTGGCCCATGCCTCCAGGAGCAAACACAAAGCCGACGAGGCTCGCTTTAGACTAAGGGTGCTTCAGTTCAATAATACTTTATTAAACTGCACATCACAAGGTTAACAAACAAGTGGTTTTAGCTCTAACCCTTGAAACTCCACAGAAGAAATGATCATGTTGAACTGAAACTGCAATCACAGACAGAATGAGGGCGACGTGTTCCTGTTAAATCACTGCCACCAATGAATGACAGATCGGTTCTGTGTTTATGGCAGGTGAAGGAGTGGGTGTGTGGGGGGGGTGTGTGTGAAAAAAGTAGCTGTCCAAAGAGTAGACACTTCCAGGAACCAATCCAGAACAGGCATTAGAACATATACATGTTAAGGACATAATTAAATGCAGTATAATGAAGGAGAAAGCAGCAGACCCAAGGGCTTAAAAGCAAAATACATTGAAAACAGTTTTTTATATATGGATATGTGTATATATATATGTATGTATATATGGTAAATGGCTTGCACTTATATAGTGCTTTACAACTGTATTTCTACAGTGCCAAAGTGCTTTACACTGTAAGCATTCACCCATTCACCCACACATTCACCCACACATTCACACACCGGTTGTCAGCAGAGCTGCCAGACAACCAGGAGCAATCAGGGATTCAGTGTCTTGCTCATATATATGAATGATATGTATATACTCATACGTTCACAGACAAGTCAGCAATTATTGGCCTTGGAGAATAAGAAAGTTTTGATTGTAGATAATATGAAAGCCATCACGTCAGCAGCCAGCTTGTCCCAGAGACAAAGAAGGACCAGAGTAACTGAAATCACCTTCAGCAGACTTGGACCTGAATCTGGGGACAGCCAGAAGACCTACATCTCAGGACGTGAGCAGTCTGATGGGGATATAGACAGCAAGAAAGTGAGATGTATTAAGGAGCCAAACTCTTTAAGTTCAGTTCAATTCAGTTTTATTTATATGGTGTATGTTACAATACAGTTTGACTCTTTATAGAGACAAGTAGCTTGACCCCCGAGAAAATAATTTGTATTAGCAATTTAATTACATATTGAGTAAGAAACAATGGAAAGTAAAACCTCCCCTAGTGGGGGAAAAAAAATCAACTTTAATCAAATTTGAGCAGGACCTGGGTCCTAAGGGGAGACCCTCCTGCTGCAGGGAGAAAAGAGGAGGGAGATGGGACAGAGAGGAGAGGCGGAGATGCACTGCCTGTCCCCAGAAAAACTCACTACATCTGGTAATTTGTTGGACCACCTTTAGTTTTGATTACGGCACAAATTCTCTGTGGCATCGTTTCGATAAGCTTCTGCAATGTCACAACATTCATTTCTGTAAAGAGCTGCATTAGTTTTTTTCACCAAGATCTTGTGTTTATGATGGAAGAGCCAGACCACTCTGCAAAGTCTTCTCCAACACATCCAAGGATTCTCAATGGGGTTCAGGTCTGGACTCAGTGATGGCCAATCCATGTGTAAAATTAATGATGTCTCATGCTCCAGAGTCCAATCTTTATGCTCCCTAGCAAATGGTAGCCTTTTTTTCTGATTAGCCTCACTGATAAGTGGTTTTCTTTAGGCTACACAGCTGTTTCGTCCCAGTCCCTTGAGTTCCCTTCACACTGAACATGTGGAAATATTCTAACTTTTACTGTTAAACATAGCTGTGAGTTCTACTGTTTGTTTTAACAGTTTGATTTCACCAAATGTTTAAGTGATGGCTGATCAACACCACTAAACTTTTTTTCTGACCACATTTCTTCCTGGAAGACGATAGTTTCCCACTATCATTCCAGCTGTTTTATAATGCATTGGGCAGTTTTAACAGTTCTAACCCAATTTTACTGGTTTCAGGAGGTTCCCTAGATGTTTTCGTTGCTTGCATTTTGACCTCTAATATGTTTTAATAACAGCGTAAGTAACCAGCAAGGACAATTAAAGTGTTGAATGCAGTGATTTTTTGTCGAATTATCATTGTCTAACTTTTCACGCAGGCCTTTCTACAGCATGTCTAAATCCAGCTGCTTTCTGATTTACATCTTACACTGATGTGCCAGTGCAACATATTGTGTTGGTGTGCAACATCTGACCTAAAGATGATTATGAAAATAGACTTTGAAATATTGAATAATTTAGCTATATCGTCATCATGTCACCATGTTTGTTTGCTCTTCCGTCGTTGTTGAAACGACTGGAGATTTTGTGAATGAAGCCATTTTCAGACATGTGCTGGCTTGATCTATCTGATAAAGCGATTACCAGTCAGTCATTTGGTCATTTTTCAGTACGTTTCTCTTGCTTCATTCAGACATACATGTGAATGTAATGACGCATGTGTTATTTGTATGAGATTGGAAATGTAGCAGCAGCTGCAAATATCACTTTTCTATGTATTACAGCTTGTTGAACAGGAAGTTTATATAATTAAAAAAAAAAAAGAAAAATGAATGAATAAAAACTCTGTGGAATCATTTATGACAATGCAACTGCTCTACAGTAACAGCATAGTTGCTATGAATCTAAGAAAACATGAAAAAGTATAAAGATTTAAGCTTTCCTCTCCTTCATTATTTAAAGAAAGCGCACTACTTATTTGTTTGACTATAAGAAAAATGAATTTCAAGCTGAAAAGAACAGCTACAGCTAATTATTGTTGGTAAAATCGTGGTTTTGGCAGCCCTGTTACTTATGTGTTGGATAGTGTTGAACATTTTATCACCTCTGCCCATTATTGTGTCTGCTGTTCAGACTGGCGCCATGTTGAGTGACACACGTGTTAGCAGGCCCAAAAAACGTAAGCTTCAGCAACCGTCGCGCATATTCAAAATGTGTCCCTTTCCTACATGGCTGTGCTGAGTGTTTTAGAATATGATAATAGAATAATAATTGGTAAATAGCGTTATTTGTTTCACTGCTTTGTACACGTGATTCTAAAACAAAAAGCACTAAATCAGTCAGAGATCTTCTGTGCCCCATCCTTAATGTTCTCTGAAAGGTTTTGCATCTTGAGCATGGTTGGATTTGGTGTAATTATCTCCTTGGGTCTGAGAAGGAACTTTCCAAAGATCTCTGCATTTTAGTGCAGCTTCTCTGACCTGCTGCAGAGATATTTGGACTTCATCTAATTATTCCTATTGCCACTTGTAGAAGAAACAGGCTTACTAGCAACAAGAGGGCATGAGAAGCCTGCCAGAAACTCAACCCTTGACCGCCTCCACAGGAAACTCCTCAAAGACACATCAAAATAAAACTTAGATTCTCTAGTTTTTTTTAGAGAAGGATTTTAGGGAAGATGGCAAAAGAATTAATACAGAATAAACACAACCTTTATAAGAAGCTGTATGATTAGGTAAAATATTTTAAAGATGACCTCATATTAAAATAGTTACTTAGTTCTTAAGTGTCAAAGAATTCACAAACTTAAAGCACAGAGGAAAGAGAAGTGGAAGACAGAGTCCACAAACTTAAACCCACCATTTGGACGGGTATGATGGAAACAGGAGCCCAAGGGTGTAATAACCTATACGCCTAAATCTGATATGACAATCCATTTGGGTGTTGTAGCAGCAGGGGTTGGGGGCAGCCAGGGGAGGGGTGCAGCAGACCTCTTGACAGTCTGACTCCTCACTGTCAGCTCGGGTTGGCTGGTTCGTATTTCCCACTGTGTCTCGGCTTTAGACGCGCGGTAGATAAAAATATCCACAATGGCAGACAGGCAGACCCTCATGGAGTTGGGTTTCGGTTTTTCCTTTCCTTTCATTCTCAAAAACTGCTGCTCAGCTAACTTTTCCCCAAAGTGTGGAGTTACAGTGAGGGGACTGCAGCCCAAGACAAGAAACTTTGCTTGCTCTAAGGACAGTCCTTGAGAATTGAACTTGTATTAGAATTCCCCAGTCTTATTTTAAAACTCTAGTTTCATATGCAGTCTTGTGTTTAGTGCTCTGGATGTGATTAACAGTCAAAATAATGACTTTAAATGATATATGAATAAGTTTGCAAAGCTACGGCTTCAATATTGACATTGAAACTGAACTTTTGCAAGGGTAGAGCTAAGTCAAGACAAAAGTACCAACAACAGTATACTGCAGAAAGAAATGAAAATGAGCTGTTGTACAACATTTAAATAACTCAACAACTTCTGTAAATGAATAAAAAATATATTAGAAACAATAAAATAAAAAGTAAATAAATAAATGGTTAAATAAAAATACTAATAAATACAAATGAGTAAAGGCTAGAAAGAAAAGCAAAGGAGAAAAACTGGAAAACAAAAACAATGGGAAATAGAACTAAAAAGAACCTATCCATAAAAAAAAAATTATAAAGTAATAAAAGAAGAAAAAATGTATATTCAATAGTTAAACGTCACAGTGAATTTGCTTTGTCATTACATTTATTATGGTGTCATCTATGATGGCAGCCAAAAGTAGCATCCTGAAGAAATCCACAATATAGCGTATATAAAATTGATGAAGGTCTGAGTTTTTTTAGATTATGAAGATTAGCTCCTCTGAGGCCCTGAGTATCTGATAACACAGCTCCCTACTGGAATTCCTGACTGATTTTCTTCTTTTCTTCAAAAAAAAAAATCAAACTACGAAGGCTTTGACTGCAGGTAAAAACGAACTCCCCATGAGTAAATCTTGCTAGTTCTAGGTTGGACGCCCTTTTGTCTTCAGAACTACATGAATTCTTGGTGGCATACTTTCAACAAAGTGTACCCCAGAGATTTTGGTCCATGTGATAACATCATGGAGTTGCTGCACCTTTGTCAGCAGCACATCCACAATCTGAGTCTCCCATTCCACTAAATCTCAAAAATGAACTGAGATCTGGTGACTTTTCAGGCCATTGGAGTTCAATGAACTCATTATGTTCAAGAAACCAGTTTGAGATGGTCTGGACTTTGTGACGTGGTGCATTATCCTGCTGGAGGTAGCCATCAGAAGATGGTACAGTGTGGTCATGAAAGGATGGACATGGTCAGCAGCAATACTCAGGTAGGCTGCTGCTGTTAAATGATGCTCAGTTGGTATTAAGAGACCCAAAGTGTGCCAAGAAAATATCCCCCACACCATTACACCAGCAGCAGCAGCAGCCTGAACCATTGATAGGCAGGATGGATCCATGCTTTCATGTTGTTGCCGCCAAATTCTGACCCTACCATCTGAATGTTGTGAATGTTCAGTATCTCTCAGCAGCAGGTGTATATTTTTCCATATTTTTTGCGATAGAGAATAATTTGCTGTGCAGTAGGCTTTTTGGAAATTTGAGAATCAAATCCTGGAAACTGGTAAAAGCTGTTGGTCGATATTCTAAACATATCATGATTTTAATCTATAACTGTATCTGCTCTGTACAGTTGAGGCGGATGCATTGCATAAAATCTCTACCCAGAAAAAGCCTAGACGTATTGGTCATATTCATTCATTCATTCATTTATTCATTACTTATGAACAAATGCCAGTCAGGTGATCAATATCACACCATGTGAGGTCATGCATTATTTCCATCTCTGGTGCATCAGCTTAAGTTCCTAAATTCCTGCACTGCGATGGCCGAGCAGAAGGCGTGGTGACCTGTTCACAACCCTTTAAAAATGACAGCAGCCCATTTCTCTCACTGCTCGCCCTCTCCTTTGCTGCAGTCCTAACAATCTCTCTTCTTCCACATCATCGTTGTGCCCCCACCCCTTTGCAGGAGGGCGGTTGTGATTGATTGATGTACACTGATGTGCATAGTGACATAAATATTAATCATTTGTCATCTTCAGGCCACTGGCTTACCTGGACTTTCCACGTAGAGAGCAGCTTCATATTTGTAGCTGCTTGGTTTTCTTCAGTGGGCCATGCTCCTGCATTCAGAGTCTGCCAGACTAACAACTATTTTCTTCCTGAGTATAAATTAGAACAGACTGTAAATATATCTCATGAAATGAAACGGACAACTCAACATAATGTCAGCTGTATTGTAAATTTCACATGTTTTATGTGACAGGTTTGGTCTTTTAGGAATGTTGTGAATCACTGGTATATTTCCTTTGTCATCTTTTTGTGTACTCCCATTTCTTTGTCCTCTTCCTCCTTATTCTCAATCTCTAGCATCCACTCTTCTTGGGTTCCTCCACCACCTCACCCTCCCCATTCCATGAAAGGATGGGTCTGCAATGGTGGAGGCATAGGTGGGGGCTCAGTGTTGGCGTTGGGGGTGTTTAGGCCTATGTCTGGGCATCAAGCGGAGGGGGCGTGACCGCTTGTCTGCCTCGGAGCTCCTAACGAGTACATGATTCATAGCACAAGGGGCTCCCACGAGGACAGGATTAAAGGTGTTCTGCCTAACTGCTCCCCAGAGAGTAAAAAGATATTTAATCAACCCACCATCCAGGCAACTACGCTTGGGCCCAGTGCGAATGTGTACGACTTTTATTGCCAGGGTGGGCGGGAATACCCCTCCTTCAAACCCGTAAGGAAAAATACAGTCCTGCAGCAAAACTGATCATTTACATTACATGTATACGTTTTCACTAAATAAAATGAATTCAGTCCTACCAACAATACTCAAAGGTTTTGTCTGCTAATTAAACACTGGGATGAAGCTGATGTTAATGTGAACTACTGAGACTTGCAGCCTTTTACAAAAGATCGAGAAGAACATGTTTTATATTTCTTTTACTTAAATTCACTTTTTCCTCTTCTTTCGCCTCTGCATTTTGATAAGATTTTCTAGCTCATTAAACTCATTCAGAGTCATTTAAACAGAATAAATAGAAATGCCTTTGAAGCCAGTGACACAAATGACAGTGTGTTTGTGTTAAGTATTGTTCACACACTCTTAGCTTCTCCCACGAGCTGTATAAAAGAGCTGGACACAGCCACCGTAACATGCCCATTTTGCTTGTGATCTATCATTTTCAAACATTAAATTTAGAATTTGGACATCATCATTATGGCTGTTTTGCAGGACTATATTTGGAGAAAAAGGTGGATCTTGATGCGAGAAGCCTGATTGGACAGATATGCATGTTATTTATTGAAATGACACCCAGCACACTAATCAGAAGGGTTGAGTATAGCCAATGGCACCCTAATGAATTGTGGGAAAATGTATTTCTGTTTCTTAAAAACCTGAGGGAAGTTGACATTTTTTGATTGGGAGTTTATTAGACCCAGAAATTGTTTTGAGTTTGTGCCAACTGCTGGTGAACTGCAATGAAATTCATTCACTTTGGTTTAACTTTGTCAATTAACTTTATCTCCTTTTTATGCCTAAAAATGATAACTTTTCATATTGTCAGATATTATTATGTACATCTATATGAAGACTCATCAAGAGTTTTGCTAAAAGCTTAGAAATGATTATGTCAAAGCTTTCATCAAAGGTTTGACTGAAGCTTCATCTACTGACGATGTTTCTTTGCAGGGGGTTTGTCTACGACAGCAAGAACAACCTTCAAATGAGAGGACTGATAGTCCTGCTTCTGTCGAAGGCAGCTGGACCCTGCCATGCAGCCTCCGATCTCCTTGCCCAGGACATGGTCAGTGGGATCTACCCGAGGTAAGTGACCCAACGCCGTGACTCTGGGTTTTTAAGTTAAGCCAAGCTGCTAATTCAAATCCACAGCTAGTAGTCCATGTCTTCTTCTGTTTTTCCACACAATTTTGTGTTCATTTACATTATTTTTGGAGAAGAAAAAAAACAGTGTGCAGGGAACATCTGTGGCGTTGCAGTGTTGAGGCATAAATGTGGATGTCAAGCAAATGCAGAGAAGCCGTGGTATGTTTGTCTCTGGTCTAAGGTGGTGGAGGGATAAATAGCGAAATACAATCCTCTTGTCTGGTCATTTTGCTTGTTCTCTGTCACTTCCTTTAACTGAATCGCTAGATCATCTCACAACTTTATTTACTGTATTACGGGGCCACTATAGCCACAGTTACAAGATGGGTGGTTGTTTTGTCTTTCCTTAAAACATTTTAGAAACACAATTTTAATAGCTTGTGGGACTGCATTGTACCTTTTATTTACAACAATTAAACTAATATTTTGAATTCAATATGTTACTTAACTTTGCATTGGACAGAATCTGAAAAATCACCAAGGATCAAAATATAAATAATCTAGTAGGACTGAAAGATAAATTTTAATTCACTCAAAAGCCAGAGCATGGAATGAGGACAGGCTCTTCTCTCTAGAAATAACATAATAGCACAACTAAGATTTGCAAGGCTTCATCTGGACATACTGCCAGTGTTGAGAAATGATGTCCTGTGAACAGACTGGATTAAGATGGAGATACATGGCTGTAATGCACAGAGCGGTATTTGATGAAAGCCAAACACAGCATGTCAGCACAACAGCTGTCAAGCACAGTGGTGGATGGGTCATAATGTGGTGTTGCTTGAGTTTACCTCTAATTCACTCATGTAAGATGACAATAAATCCTGGTACATGAGAAAAACTGCAACTGTAAATCAGAAAAAGTTGGAATGTTACAGAATATACTAGAAAGATACAGTGATTCATTGTATCATTGTCCACTAATGTTCACATTATGTTTTCTCTTTTAAACATAAAACCTTTGCTAAGGTTCTGCTTTGCATCCACACTAATTTTGTGAGGTATAAACCCCATTTCAGTTTATAAATGCATCTGCTGTGGCCTAATGTGGATGAACGTAACTAACCCAAACACACTGGGAATCAAAGTGACTTGCACTGATTCAGCTAAGTTAATTTGCAAAATCCATATCATGTCACTGAAAGAGGAGACAAAGTTGCACCTTAACAACAAGGTTTGGATGGATGTGTGATATGTGTTTTCAGTGGAATGTACATGCATGCATGTGTCAACGTACATGCATTTCTTTTACATGTAAGGGTGACAGCCTCCCTAATTTCTGATATTTGCAGAAAATTTGTAAATATACGCTAATGTGTAGCACTGTCATAGCCAATGGCTTTAAAAGAAAAAATATCTCTTCCTAATCATTCATTTCTGTGAAAATGGTCTTCAAACACATTCAAAGTCTTATCTTTTTAGATTGTGAATGTTAGGAGATTTACGTGAACACAGACAAACCAACTGTGATCATTTGTATAGGCTTGTTATATTTAAAACTTTAAAGAACCAGTGGGTTCATCAAGAAAAAACAGAATTTGACTACAAGAGTTAAAATCATCAGTATAAATGAAATATGAAATGTGATATAGCGTAAAGGTATCCCAGCCACAAATCCAAAATGTATTCTTCAGTTCAGTGAAAATTTCTCTGTTAACGCTGTAAAATATGAAACATCTACAACATCTGTTGCTTCATTGTACACGTTTAAATATGAGGCATTTTATCTTGTATGTGAGTAGTACAGCTGACATGCTTCAGATAAAACTCTGAGGTCTCCTCAGGACTCACACACACATTAGCTGCCAGCATATGGCTCAAAACAGGGATGTGGGTGTGTGCCAAGTGGTTTCCAGAAGTGACTGCTGTGTTTGGCATGGCTGTGTACTTGGTGCCTGAAAGGCTTCTTTCTTGCTGTGAGCTGGCACGAGTGTTAAATGCAGCAGTGTCTGTGCAGAAACATCCTAATATTAGAACTAATCGGAATAAACCAGACATCGTTGAGGTGCTTGAGCTTAGTCGTTGTTCACGCAATGTAGCCATGATACTTAATACATGATGTTAGGCACTACACACTCACATTAAAGCATGACACACACATGCCTGTGACATCGAAACGCTCAATCCGACACACAGCATTCCCTCAATTGAGAGATGGATCACACACACGCAGAAACACACACAGCATGACTTGATCACCTCATTTGCACTATTTTTCTCCCTCTCTGTCTCTGCTCCCACCTCTCCTGGGCTCATTAGCACCTCTGCTGATGGTGAGATGGAATAATGGAGGGAGTCGGGGTGGGGCGACAGGATTGGGGGGGGTGATTGAAACCTCCGGGGGTTGGTCTCCTCCCTTCTGACATGCAGCATTTGTAAAACATTTCCCACTATGCTGCCTGACACTGATGATTCACCAAAGCACTACCATGATTTATGGATGGATGGATGGATGGATGGATGGATGGATGGATAAAGAGAGAGAGAGATGGAAACACAGCCACACTTACAGGTAGTCCAACTTGTGTACAGTACACCTTTTAATTTCTTGTCATAAAAGCCATGCCGGTGAGCACATCACACAGACTTTCTGATGGAAAGGCGAGCTCTTTAAATCACACACGGGGACATGGTCAGAATTGCAAAGCTTAGTTTGATGGCAAGGCAGACTGTGGAGGGAGGAAAATGGAACAGAACAGTCAGGACAAGGGGCGTGGTAAGGGGCGTTTCAGCTCTGCAAGATGGCATCGGTTGCTATGCAACTGGGAACCAAAGCTATTTATACACCAGCCCCGTTGTCCCCTTTTTCTTCCCCAAGCTCCACTACTACTGATCTGGACTACTAGACTGAAGGAGCAGGTTTGGACTGTGCACGCACCGGGGTTCGACTGATGGGCGTTTTTAGAGACTGGCACCATGTGCAGCTTCTTCACTTTACTGTATTTATTCAGGAGGGCCATAAAAAACACACAGTTTATTAACCCGCATACTTTAAAATGTATGATTTGCCTGATTATAAAATTGTTCAAATGTACTATAAAGTACATAATCTGTTTCCTGCATGCAGGAGCTGTTTGAAATCAGAGTCTGTGTGAGCTGAAGAACAGAGGATTGTTCAGAAAACATGAGTCAGAACAAACAAAGAACAGATATGTCTCTATTAAAGGAATGAATTTATTGAAACAAGTGTGAGTATGAATTTAGAACATGTAGTTTTCACTTCTCTCATTTAAAAAAATATTTAAAGTATTATGTTAATTAAAACTAAGACTCAGCTGTGAGCACTTTGTTTAATGTAGATTTAATGTAGTTGGGTTTCTGTTATTTTGTTTATGACCATACTTTGTGCGCTTAATGTCTTTGCTTCTGCAGGAAGAGCAGGTAAAATAAGCTGTTGCTTCAACCAGTATTTTTGTCATGCTTTCATTGTTGTTGTCTGTTCTGAGCCTTGTGACCAAAACTAAACTAAAGTCACGCTGAGAAGGGTCTGATTTCTCCATTTTCCATTTTGTTTCAGAACCAACTTTTTCACACAGTTCTTGTGAAGTAAACAATCAGCAGTGCTGATGATCTTGAAATAGAAAATAATTTTTCAGATGCTGAATCGATCTATCTCGAGGATAAAGCCTAGAAGCCACACAAGAGAATTCCTCTGATGGATCTTGGTGCAACCCATCATGAACTGGTTATGGTTATAACCAGTTCATGATGGGTTTCTCTAAATGGTTCTAGATCAATGCAGCAGCAGAGAAATTGTCTTTTGTATTCTGTTTTTCTTTCCTTTGAAATTCAGTGTCTTCAGTGCACCACTTAACCAGCAGTTGAGATGTCACTTTGTTTTCTTTTTTGTTGATAACAACAAATATAGCCTAAAATATTGAGCACATTTATATAAAAAAAAAAGATGCAGCTGCCTGATAAGAGCTACAAACATTTGGTTGTCAGCACAAACTGTCACAGTTTTTTTTTTTGTATTCAGAACTTTTTTCACATGTAGAATCTAAAATGCTACATGTGAAATCAGTGACATCAGCAAAATGTTCCTCTTACATCACAGATGTGTACAATGTCAGTCAAAAATAATTATATTAACATTGCATATAAACATCTGCCATATTTCAAAATTTAACAAAAACTAAGAACCAAGTGCATCATGGGATCAGTCCTTCAGGCTAAGCTCTTCCTTAGGGAATGTTAGGTTTTTGTTTTTTGTTTTTTTACTTGTGTTTTCAATGTTTTATATTGACAAAAAGAAAAGTAAATCCGTCCAGGAAAGTCATTACATCAACATTCATATATACCAAAACTGTAGTATAACTTTGAACATGGTTGGGATTATGTTTTCATAATTCGGGTTTGGATTATTTACTGACATTTTCTAATCCTGGCCACCTGTGAAGTGCAGTTATTTGGGGATCTGGAGCTGCACGTTGGTGTGATGCTTCCATGGACTTCATTCACCTGTTTGGGTTTTCTCTGGAAACTCCAGCTGCAAGATTCTCTGTGTAAGGTTGACCCTGAATCCACTTTGTGTGCTTATCTCTGTGTGGGAGACTGCTGCTGTTGCCTCTTCCCTCCCCTCAGACATGATGACATGATGACATTTCACCTTTCATGTGAAGCATGAGTGGATGAATTGTGTTTGTCATAAAACTCTTCTGCTGTTACTTTGGTCTGTGGAGAAACAATCAAATAAATGGTCAACAGGAGGCAAAGTTAGGATCAGATTTTTTTTTTTTTTTTTTTTTCCTTCAGCTTTTATGACCCAAAATAAGCTTGGCCTCTTTGTTTTGTTCCTCTTGTTGGAACAATGCATTCTGCTCTCATTGCATAGCCATCAGTCTGAGGCGCCTCAAGATCATGCAACTGTCAATCTATTAATTTCCTCCTATTTAAACCCTGAACTTATTAACTCTCATTCGGGGTGACGGTGTTGTTGCTCTGCGTCACCGAGCAGAGAAACCAACCAGACAATGGGTGTGATTGAGAGGCAAAATAGATGACATTATTGAATTTTAATCACATCTTTTCCACACCAGCCCTGAACACGGCAATTACCATGCTGCAAGTGTGTGTGCGTGTGTGTGTGTGTGTGTGTGTGTGTGTAGAGAAAGGGGTTGGAGCTCACGGCAGACGACCGGCTCATCAGGTTTTCATAGCAGTTGAAAGAAGGTCGTAAGTGGCTATCAGCGCAGCCGACCCTGTCTGGATGGATTTCTTCTGTCGCAGCATGGCGAGCTCCTTCCATATGGAGAGAGGTCTAATTATCCCTCACCAATGACTGAATCAACATTTGATTATATCCTCCCTTAGGCTGCTCTGAAAGACTATTCAAATACCAATGTCTTTTTTTTATCCTCCTAATCAGGAATGGCTGCTATCTAATAATGATAATAATAATAAGCTTTTTTTGTTGTTTTTTTGTTAATGCGACCTTTGACACACTGTGTTGCAAGATATCTAACATTTCTGCTCTTTTATACTCTCGATGGTGCTTGTTTTTAAATGTTTTATCCAAATTGTAGTGTAGTGAAGAATCTTACTTTTTATTTCAAGTAACAATAATCCTTTAGGTATTTCATGTTTCTGGCTAAGCTTGATCCTTCGTTCTTTTTAGTAGAATTTCTTATGTTACATAAATGAAAAGCAAGACTTCTGTAGTTTTACTGCACAGATACAAATAGTTGTGAGTCTGTTGCAGAACCTGCTTATTTTAAAAGAAGTTGTCAATCAAGTTATGGCTTATAACTTTATTCTCTGGGTTTGTTTTAGCCAAAGGAACCTGGCAGAAATCACAGAACTGATCCACACAGCCTTCCTGGTGCATCGGGGAATTGTAAATCTGAAGGAGTGGACCGTTTCTGATGGCCCGCTTAAGGACATGGAGTTTGGGAATAAGATGGCTGTCCTGAGCGGCGACTTCCTCCTCGCAAATGCTTGTACTGGACTTGCTCAGCTCAACGACACTAAGGTACCCTGTCTGTTAGAAAGAAAGGATCATAGAATTTGTGAAATTGCAGCTGCATGTGCAGTAGCCTGACATTCAGCAGCTTAGTAAAATGCTAGTGAACTGTCTACATGGTTTTTTTGTTCTCCAAATTACCATTGATGGTTTCCACAGCGCTTCCCAGATATCTCCTGAAATTATACATTTGGACCCTCAACCATAACCTTGAATAAAATGATATGACCATCGGTAACAGTTCCCACCAGAAAAGCTGTCTTTTTTTTATTCAAACCTTTACTTATGTAAGGATCGATTTTTCAGAAGGCTTTCGTTTCTTCTGCCACAGTAAATATTATTCCAGTGTTTGTCCAACCAGTTCATCCCCACTCTGTTTTCACTGGTAAGATTTTAGAAAAGTTAAGGGAGTGTCTAAGACTCAGTAAAAGATGAAGCAATGTGAAGTTTAGAAGGATTTTGCAACAGCCCCTTTATGCAGACATTTCCTGGCTCCATATTCTCCTCTGAATGTTGGACAGAAGACGCCAGCTTCATGCCCACCACGAGAATCCTTCTAACTGAGTTTTCAGCCTTGGGTGTCTGTGTGATAGTGGTCCTGTAGGTGTTCCCCAGCTTCCATTAGTTTTTCAGCCTGCTAACCTGTTGCTGACAGATGCTGTCACCACGCTGCTCTGTCAGAATGCAGTTGCTTGAGTGGATCAAAATAACCTTCTCCCCACATGGATGCCATCAGCTGGACTGGACCTTATTGCTTCCCTGTTGCCTCCTTTTCTGCACACACACTGCAGTTTTATGTCGGCTTCATGTCAGCCAAGAGACACCATATGCATTTTGGTGTTTCCTATATGAAAAAAGCTGGTGTGATATGATTGTGAAAAAAGAAAAAAAAAAAGGGTGAAGCATTTTCTTCACAGGACTTTTTCTGTCATGGTCCACTGAGGACCAACACTGTTTTTAAGCTATAAACTAGTGTTATGGGTTTGTTTTTAACAGTAATGAATTTTAATCAGATGTTTTCCCAGAAGATAAGGAAAGAACAATGAGAATGAAACAACTGGAGATTTAGTGACACTTTAACCATAATCCAGTTAAACATTTGGCACCAAATGGACTGAACGTTTAGAGCATTTTCTGCTTTGGTGTGATTCATTTTCAAGGTGAAAATGACATTCAGTCTCTTCTGGTACCAAATCAGCACACGTATAATTCTTGTTTTTCTCCCTCAAACTAACCTGGAGTGCTGTTTATGAGCAGCTTGAACGTAATCTGAAGCAACCACAGGAAGCTTCCTCACAGTGAAAGTTTTTAATGGTCATCTGATAGCTAGCAGTTAGTCATGTTTGAAAAGGTTAGCAAAACAAAATAAACCGACTGAGGACTACACCACAGCAGGCACTGATGCTCTTAATTTGAGACTGAGAAGTTTCTTTTTGGTTGTGTTTTTCTTTTTTTTCCTCACAGGAGGTTGTCTTATTAACAGGAATGTAAATTTATGAAAAATCGTGTCTTCTTTGTCCTTTTACGGATATGGTTTGGAGACCACTCTGTATAATTTAATGTAAAGAAAGCAGATGAAGTGAATTTGACAAGCAAAGCTCGTCATTTTACCGTGCTAAAATGGATCAAATTATGAGAGAATTCTTATCTCAGTAGTGTTATCAAACCCTGAGAATCATTGAAGTACTGAACATAAATCTTTTGACTATAAATACACAAACTCAGTCTGCTGCTTGTAAATGGTTCATTTAGTGCCTTTTAAGGTTAATTTGGTTATACAAAGCAGTTTGTAACAGGTTTTTATTTTTTTCCATCTATGTTCACAAGTACTCAGTAAATTACTTCTGATATTGATGAGCTTTGCATATGAAAATCTGTGAAGTTCAACAGAGATCTGGTGTTGGAGTTTAACAAGACAGAAAGTTTTGAAGACTGAGCTGCAGGTTTCACTTCAGGTTTCTTTTAGTGTGAGCTAAGTCATTGTGTCAGGTTATTATTAATAATTTAAAGGCCTACCTTGGGTTTTTTGAAACTAGAAGATTATTTTAAAAGAAAAAAATGAATTCATTTAAGTAGCCTCCAGCCTCCGCCCCCCCACACGCACCTTTGATGCTTCACTGGATCAAAATAAACATTGAAATGAGTTTATTCAACCCAGGATTTTGCTAATTTTCTTCACCTTTCAAAAATCATTTTAAAAAAAAAACCTCATTTTCAGTATGACTATATTTTTCTAAAACCTTTCATTTCTGCATTGATATGCAGTAATTATGAACGATGCGCACGTGTGGGTGTTGTTGACTGTATTTTCTCCCAGATAGAGCATTGGCCTTGGCAGAGCACGTGCTCTCTGAGCGACCAGTTCTCTGTGTTACAGTTTTAGAGAAAATTATCTAGATCAAAACAATAATCAAATTGGTTTTTACTTCTGGCCATGCCTCTGCACCATCTTCATGAAAAAATAACTCGGTACGTTTTTGCATTATTTTGCTGACAAACCGACAAATGACAGTACAAAAAAAATACTTCCATCTCTAGTGTGATTGACGCCTGTTCTTCCAAGGTTGTGTGGTAACAGTGACAAGTTTAGTTCAGAATAGTCTATGATAGTCAAAGGTTTCAATAGGAGGACCTCTGCAGATGAAATGTAGAATAGGTTTAGCTGCTGCACATGAGGATTACTTGTTGAACAAGCGGTCTAGAGTCATTCACAGCTGATCTGACCCTTCTAGTGCTGCTTCTGCTGCTTCCAGCTTTGGAAGATGAAAAATTACACCAACTTGAACCTTCTAGGATGTGGTTGACCTTCATCTGCTGAAAACAACAGCAACAACAATAAAAACAACTGCCACAGGTAGAAAATTTCCCCAGAAACCCTTGATACGCCATGATGAGCTCCATGTGCACATCCTCTTTCACCGCATCCCCCTTTTCTGTGGCTTAGCAACTCCACCTCCATCTCCAGCATCCTTCTACCGGTGTATGACATACTTCTGCTTTGTGTGTTCAAACTATCTCCGTTTAGCCTCTCTTGCTTTGTGTCCAAGATGTCAAATCCTGTTCCTCTATTATTTTAATTTTTAATTTTTAATGTTTATTTCATTCAATTGTAATGGATTGATTATTAAGTCTGACTGGTAAAGAAATGTTAGGAGTGGATATATCACAGTTAAGACCCAACTTTGGGATATGATTGTATAATCAGTAGTAGCAGATTTTAATTTCCAGCATAGAAATGCAAACAGGTGCTGTTATTAATGCGTCTTATGTTGTCTCGAGCCCCTGATGTGCGTGCCGGTGGATCACTGTCTGCGGCGGCACACGGCGTAGCGTCGCTGTCAGTCGAAGCATCTGACAGGACACCTGTCACTGCCTCCCCTCCAATTATATTTGAATTCTTGCTTGACAGCCACCTCCTCCTGTCCTCCCCTAGTTATCATTATGGAGAAAGTGACTTGTATGGGTGAAAAAAAAAATTGTACCAAATAATTTTTTTTTTTACAATAAAACCTAATTATAATTTTCATTTTAGTACTCCGAGTTGAACAGCATAATACAAAGTTGGGCAGAATTCTTTCTATTTAGGTGAAATTCAGCAAATAAATCAAAATTTAAGGAAAAATTAGGGTTCAGATCACAATCACCTTTAATCACGAGACCAACTTTTTTTTTTAGCTTCTCCCTTTAAAGGGGATTCCACAGTGGACTAATTTTTCTAGTTTTTCTCTTACAACGGATACCCTTCTTAACACAACCCTCCCATTTATTTGGGCTGAGGTAGGGGTGTGTGTGTGTGTGTGTGTGTGTGTGTGTGTGTGTGTGTGTGTGTGTGTGTGTGTATATATATGGGGTTCAGTGTCAGTCACAGGAACACTTGGGGACATGCCTGAGCTGGGCTGAGGATTGATCCGTGACCTTCCAGTTGGAGGACAAGCGACTCTACCCCCTGCGTCACGTCCCTATGCCACTAACTACCACAGCTGTACATCAAGGTTGATTAAGTAGAAGAAAATCTATAAATTTGGCTGCTTTGTGCCACACACACACCGCCAGAACAGCTGCCACAGCACAACTCAGGATCAGGGATAATGACACACACTCAGAGAGTGGCAGCTGTATTGTTCTTGCTGCAGTATTAGCGCACTGAGCTGTCGCTGCCTCATGACACCTATCGCTACATGAACTTTACGTGAGCACCAACAGTATTCATACGTTTAAGTCTTATTTTACATAATGTCGGATCATAAGTTTAAGTTCTCAAACATGTTTTGTGTATTCATCCAAGACTTTCAAACTTTTTTTTAAATTTCTCTACCAAATCAAAAGAAGGCATTATTCAATGATAGAGTTGTCTTCCTAATAATTAATAGATGAAGCTCTGTGTATGAGATGTGTGGCGTACCCATTAGACACTGCCTCCAGCCTAGTCTAGCTCCTCAGCATGAATAAATATATTCTGTTGAGGCATTGAACTTCTAATTACCTCAAATAAAATAAAGGCTGTTAGAGATTTCCTTTTCGCTCATTAAAATCTGATAATTGCCTGATATTTCTTGACTCGTGTATTAAAAACTGACCGTCTACTTAGCAGGTGATTATATTTCTTTTCATGCAGTGTTTGGTTGGTGCGCCACTTCTTTTTAATACAGTGACAAATGAGCAGTTTGTGGAGATTTGGACGGTTTTCCTCATAAACCAGACTTATTCCTTTTTTTCACAGCTGAGATTATATGTCTTGATCTTGAGAGGAAACTTTTGCCGCTACTTGTATAAACTGTAAAGTAATCTAATCATGTGCCCCACCTCCCACAGGCCCTTCAGCAAAACACAATCTAGATAAATTTGGAGATGGAGTTGAGGAGGGAACTTATCTGATACTTTCTCAAAGAGAAAAAAAATCCTTCCACTGGCCCTCACTTCTCAAAGCAGGCCAGACAGAAACCTCACATCTGGTAATACTGTAGGCACATTGTCCTTCCTGGTCTGTTGGTAAAGCTCTGGTTTCCTCAATATTTTCCTCTGGTGGATTCAGTTACCAAAAGGGCACTGCAAGGCTGACAGAGCAGCTGGCGTCACCAGACATTTTTGATGCACCAAGGATGTCAGGGATAAGCTATATGAGCACTAAATTTAACCTCATTCATTTAAATAGTGCAGGCGTGGACTCGTGTCTTCTGTCCACGTTCTTCTGTCTCTGTGAGTGAAGGACAGAGAGAACAGCTTTTCTTGTTTTAACTAATTCAATAGACTAAGACTTGAATAACCATTTCAAAATGTGCAGCCTCTCATCTTGTGGCGCGGTAAGATAAAATGTAGGAACGCATGCCCCCTGTAAGAGGAAATGGGCAACTGCAGGCCTTAACAAACAAAACTGAGAAGTAAAGCACAGCCAGACAGTTTATAGCTTCCAAAAAATTGAGCCCTACAAGTAAGTGATAAGAAAGGTCCAGACATGCAAGTTAATCTTTCAGTCGTTATTGGATTTAAGGAAAAGTGGGAGGAAAGACGACCTTGAGGTCAGATCATTACTTTGAATCCTTGTTAACCCTCCACCCTTTGAACACCTTCTTATTTTGTCTCACCATCTGCCTTTGAGCTTCATTTCAGCCCCTCAGACCCGACGGACACCTGATCTGGCTCCCGTTGCTGGACTACCCTATAAATACAAAGTATAATGAATGAAGGGATGATGTATCTATGAGTCTCCACACAAACCGATAATGAGCAGCTGGGCTGCCATTCACCTGACGTCCAACACATCTAACCACATAAGTAATCCTCCAAAGCAGCTGTTCAGGTGCTCAATCCTCAATCAAAGGGGAAATGGTTGTTTTCAATTACAAATGACACAAATGACTTGAGTATTGGTTTTGTTCAACCACATTTCCGTCAGTATTCTAGTTTAAAGGGATGTATGAGTGGGAGGCTCTGCAGTTTAATGCTTTAAATGAGCAGCTGCTGGGACAGCGTGATATTTTTGTAGCCCAGACTTGTAATTTTTATTTTAGAATATGTTTAGAAAACATTGCTTAGTCCCAACGGCCTCATTCGTCACCTGAAACTTTTTCACATACTGAGCACCTGTTGGCTTAATTGCCATGTTTTAGTAAAACCATCAGTGTTGTTTTTCAGGTGGGTGACTGTCATGTGATGCAGGACGTCTTTGCTCTAGTTCTTGCTGAAATGCTCCTTCCAGAGCCCGGAGACGTGTAAACTTGTATGGTTAAAAAGCAACAGTTCCGCCTTAAAAGATGCATTGTGCTGCTTCTCCCAGCAGTTGAATTCTGGGAAAAACAACAAAAAAAACCAAAACCTCCCGAGTCAGTGTTATTTGACTGACTGGCTTTCAGATCTTAAAGTAATAGTGGGCTGATGTTTATGTTTACTTAATTGAGCCACAATGTGGCTTACTGCAAATATTTGAATGGAGCTATTTTCTGTGCACCAACATCACTTCAATATACACAACTCATTACCTCAGACACATCGGGAACATTTAAAAAGGTTCATGGTGCTTTGAAAAACCTTGGTTTTAGTAAACTATTATATAACAGAACTGATGTTGGGGTGGGATATCATAAGTAAACTTCTTCCCACTCCTTTTCCAGCCGTCTGGTAGAAACCAGGATCATTTTGTGTTTGTGTGGCTCTGTTTTCATGTCTGTCCCTTTTGGTTTCTGCAGAGATGGAAATTAAAAGTAGCGCTCTTCAACAGAAACCAGAACCAGATTTTAGGCAAATCCATAAAATGAAACTTAGTTTGGATTTACAATTTATTTATCATAACTTTTGTTTAATTTATCCAGATGTTATCTCATAGTGCTGATGTTCTGTCATCAGTAGGAAAAAAAAACAAATCATAAAGAAAAGTCCTTAAATAAGTCTGTGTATCCAGACCTTTGACTAATAACACCATCTGGGTTTTTATGACTTAAACTCTCTAATTTATGATTTAAAAAAAAAGAAAATGTGGCAAAATCAGTTACTTTAAACTAACATAAAAATAACATGAAAGAAGAATTTGATTTACATGGTGCATATAATTTAAATATTAAAATCATTTACATGTTTGAGGTAGTAGGAGATGTTTTTTCTTTTTTCATTTACAATAAAAAAGATAAATGGATTTCTTTAACAGAGCATATAGCTCATCCACACAGACGTAGAAATGAACGCCATGACTGAGCCTTTCATGTACCGTGTTTAGACAGAACCCCGCAGCATTTGGGCTTTATGAAAAGATGAGTTTAACAAGGAAGGACATGTTCAATCTGTTAACCTGGAGCAGGTATTTATGTTAGCAGAGCTAGACTGACAGGAAACAGAGAACTGGGGCGGTTTGAAGTGATAACCACCTGGAAAAAGAGTATAATTCTATACTTTATTTTCTCTCTTTTACCAGTATGTCAGCTGGATCTGCCAGTCACTGAGGATAAATGCTGCAACCACTGCTTTATCTGGATCATGTTGTCTCATGTCAGATCGTGCTTCATACTTTTGACCAGATTCAGTCAGATTAAATTGGATTTTTTATTATTTTCCTAATATCTTTTTTTTATTTGGAATTTTTTAAATCAGTGTATGTATTTTTTCTGTTTGACAGGTTGTTGAACTGATCTCCAGCGCCATCGGGGATTTAGTTCAAGGAATCTATTATGAGAATCACAACATTGCAGAGGTAAATCATTTATTATTATTACAGTTTAGTCTTGATGCAGTTTTCATCGGAGCAGCAAAGACATATCAGTCTACAGCTAATAGCGTCTGAGTTGCATAATTGAGTTGAAAAGTTGCTGTGCTAATCTGTTGTTGAAAAAAAGTCAAGTTTTTCAAGAATTTGAGTGTACAGTTATATGTAAAAGAACTTTTTATTTATCTTTGACAGCTAATCACTGGCTGGAATATGGTCATGCAACTGGAAAATGATCCCTGCACAGAAGTAACTCTACAACAAAATTGGCTAGGAAAAAAAAATAAAGAAAATTATGAAGCTGTTGTAATGGTCTCGTCAAAGCTACCGCCCTCAGTCCAGCTGACATGTTGTGGCGGGTCCTTGAGAGAGCTGTGTGTAAATGAATAAATGACTTTGGCCACCAAATCTCATGATGGATTTGATGGGGAAAATAAATAACCAAATATAACACCAGTATCAATCCTCAACATGTTAATGGTGCAGTTGAATTAATTCAGACATCTCTGGAAAAAGGGGAAAAAGTTTGCTCAGACCGTGAGTAAAATAGGAGACAATTGCTTCTCTTTGATTGGTTCTGACAGTAGGTACTGCTAGCTGACTGTTAATGAGAAAAAACCAGAAGACTTCCAGATAAATAATGACCTAAGGGACATTGTCTTTATTCAAATGGAGTAGCAGTGCTGTCAGCTAACAGCGAACAAGAGTTTCCTTTAATCACTCTGCTTTTAGGTTCTACTGTGAATTCACAACTTGTTCACTTTTACCAGTTTTTTAATGGAAAGGAAAATTACAATTCAGAAAAATTGTCAGTGTAATTTGTTCTTTTGTTCACCACAGAAAGCCTACAAAGTAATCTTTGTTAACTCAGGCCAAAGTTGGTAATCTTCAGAAGAGGTTGTCTGCTCTGTATGTATATTGCTTCCTTTTCCTTCCACCTTCCCTCCTGCTGTAGGAATAAATGAGCTTTGCTTTGCCTTCCCTACAAGGCTGCAGACACTGTGTGGAATAACTGTGTCAAATGTGCTGTTCTTCATCAATGAAAAAAGTTAAGTTTCACAGCAAGGAGGAGTTTTTGTTTGAAAACATTGAGTGGAAGTAGTGAAAGTTCAGGTCTGTGGTTTACGCTACAGGATGGCCTCACTGACGGTGTTGACGTGGCGACGTGGGAGGAGCAGACGTTCTTGTCCCATGGGGCGCTACTCGCCAAAAGCTGTCAAGCTGCGATGCAGCTCGCCAAGCACAACAAAGATGCAGAAAGACTGGCCTACCTGTATGGCAAGCACCTGTCCCTGGGCCACAAAGTAAGTCTGATCCCAAATACCAATAAAGTTGTAGTTCAGAGGATATCAGCTGCCACACCAATGCAGCTGTTCCCTCAGACCAGTCTGAAAACCTGGGAAACAGCAAGAACAGACTATTTTGAGTTAAAACGCCGCTAGTTATTTCTGCATTTCTTTTTCCCCCTTGAGTTGAAGGATTAATTGTATGTGTGCATGTATGCGCGCAAGAGTGAGAAAGTTTCTTTGCATTGTAAAAGTTTTTTGAGTGGCTCCCAGACTAGAAAGGCACTATATAAGAACATTATTATTGTAGATTAATCCATAAATATGGCCTTAAACTTGATCTCATCCTAAAATGTGTTCAGTAGTAAAACCCTCTGAAAAACTTTAGATAAAAATCTTGATCAATATTTTTAAAGAAAACCATCAAAATGACTTGATTACCCTACTTCTCAGTTTAGCTGACCATTTTTAGTAGGACTAAATATAGTTTATAGTTAATGAAAACTGAAACTAAATGAAATAGAAATGTCGCCTTGTTTACTGACGTTTGATGACATCTGTTTTTTTCGCGCTGCATTGTAACTAGGCGCTATATAAATAAATTTAATTGAATTGAATTAACTACCAGTGCCTTCAACACATTTTTATAATTACTAAAAGTAAAAAAATAAAGGGTTTTTGTACTGTATGACATCATTGATGGGTAATATTCTTTAATTATAGACAACACCTCAAAAGCTTTCAAAACTAAAAGTTAAACTGAAACTCCAGATACACTTTTTAAACTAACTAAAATCGTACTGAAAATAATCAAACAAACTGAAAAAAACAAATTAAAAACTATTATAACTCAGGTGGTCACTTTTACATATTGTGCTGTAGACCTCTAGTAGTTGGTCTAAGCCAGTTACCAGAATAAAGTAAAATCAATATATGCCAAGATAGATGTGGAAAACCACAACATCTTTTAAATCTTAGTAAAAGGTAAACTTTGTTTGAACTCGTTTGAGCACATTTGTTTTAGCTGGTGACTTGTCTTTCCCATCAGAACTCCAAACTGAGGACAGCTGGTCACTGCAAGTGAACACTTACGTGCTCATAAATACTTCACAAAAGGAATCTCAGTAAAACTGAAACATACCTTGAAGTTAAAGTTCCAGGAGACTTTTCATTCGTCTGCTGTTTAATTTCTTTGTGACAGAAAGAACATGTTGTGTGAGGCATATCCAAAACTCACAGGTCAGTGTAAACCAATGTGATGCAGAAACTTTGAAATTGAGTTTATGGATCTTTAATTGAGCTGATGTAACTTTGACCTTCCTGTTCTGTTTCATGACTGTGATCAAGTACATTTGAAACTGTACAAAAGGAGCTGTGGATGTACTTTTAATAGCATCTGATTACATGAATAATTGGCTCTATTTTAGTTTACGTTATAATAGTGTCTTATCATTTAATGATAAGACACTATGGAGCTGATTTAATATTTAAAAAAAAATATATATATATATGTAATGATGAAAGAAAAGGGTGATATTTTTAAAAAGAGAAGCAGACATCAAAATGAAAATGAAGAGTAAGGTTGGTTTGTTCTGATGTGAAATGTCATTAGCGTGTCATTTTCATCCACCACAAAGCCCAGATGTTCAAACTTTTCTCAAGGTTCCAAGGTCTTCAGCTGAATACTGTTGCTGAAGTCAGTCATAATGATGCCCTCCACAGGACTGCAGTAGCATGTTGTCCCCCGCCGAGGCTCCCTGCAGCTGCCTGCCTGCAGGCTTCAGCAGCTACAGGGAATCCCAGCATGGGAGGAAACAGAAATGAGTTCTTTGAAGGAGCACTGTCCTCATCAGGCCAGTTGTGTCTTCCACCAAATTGTTCGCTTCGCTGCTCATTAGTGGAACTTTTCTGAGCATAGGCAGGCGAAATGTGGACTCCACCTTTTTCCCCACTGGGTTGGTTTAATTCGTAATGTGGAAGTTATGGAGCAAAATACCAGTTTCATTGACTGCTTATGTTTTCTCCCCCCCCATAGCTGAACTCTGACCTGCAGCCATTTATGAAAAGTGGGATTGGAGAGCCATTAAAGTTCAGTTTGAGTGCCGCCCCGGTCATTTTCCACCGTCACATTGTCGGCACAGACAGATGGCATCAGCAGCTGCAGCAGGTAGAGGTCAAATTTCCAATGCACCACTGTAGCAGCTGGATCCAGTGTTTCAGTCTTGAAAAGATGTGCCTGTGACTGTAAAGAGTAAAATGAAATCCAAGCACTTGAACAAAATAAGATGAGTTTCAAAACCAAGGAGAGTTCACATTTAAAAAAAAAAAAAGAAAAGAAAAAAAAGAAAAGGTGTCCCACAGACCTTCCTCTGTGGACGCCCAAAGGATTACGGAAAAGAGGAAAAATGATACTGATAGACTTTTAATGCTGAATATCAAATGCCAATTTTCAGGTATTTTTTTAAAGATGAGAGGTAAACTAAACCCTGGTTGTACAGCTGTTGTGATTCAGGTGGACAGTTTTGTGGGCAGCTAGATTTGACTGAACTGATGAAAATGAGTCTTTCAATGTTGCTTACATGTTAAGTTTGGATCAGAACATACTATCTGGACATGAAAGGAAAGGAATGGACTGGAAAAAATTGATTTCGATAATTAAAAAAAAAAAAAAAAATTTTTTTTTTTAGACGTGTGCTTGAATGGAATTCTGTCTACAAATCCTACAGTGATTATGCAGGATTTAAGATAAGTTAATTGATTCTGCCTTTAAACATGATTTTTACAAACGCTTATTGTAATTGAATACTGCAGCATTTAAGGCATTTTTTGTCTTTCTGTCTAGTGAACAGCATTAGTGAATGAAATGATAAATTCTATAATTTGCCTTGGATGAAGAAAAAGCTAATTGTGGAACATGATGTGGACAAAACCTCAGAAACTAAGGTAGTTTAACTGATGACTGTCTTTTCTGTCCTCCTGTGAAGGCGAAAACTTTGAGAAACCAGCTGGATCGCTCAAAGGTAAGTTCAACGGCTCCTGTATTCCTCCATTCAGAAACTGCTTCCTTAGTGGGTTTGGCATCCTTAATAAATTGCTGATACAAATTTAAAACAAATGTTATACTTCTAGCAGCCTGTGTCTCGTTTTTTGTATTTCTCCTTGTTTCCACCTCTTTGCTCCCCCGTACATCATTTATTAGCACCATCATAATGAATAGGATGTCTTTTCAGCTTTATCAAAGTTTAGAGCTTTCCAAAGTCAATGTGTGAATGAAGAAGGGGACAGATCAGGGTGCAAAAAGACACTGAAGCAACAGAGGAGGAGTCTAGTAGTGTTGGGATGGGAGGGTTATCTGGTCCCGTCTGAAATCAGAGCTGGAAGGATTAGTTACCGAGGCCTATTTGTGGAGGAGACACCAAGGCTCTGAGGCAGTGGCATTGTGAGAGAATCTCCTTCAGCTGAAAAGGAAAGAGACGTTTTTAAGGGGAAAGAGAGGTTACGGGACACAAGGAAGAAAGCTGAGGGCAGGACAGATGAGGGAAGTGAAAATTTGGGTAGCACAAAACATTGCTTTCATTCAACATGAAGAGAACACAATTAGGGCAGCTACCTGTGTATTTATCTGCAAACCCACAGCGTAGACATGATCTCCAAAGGGGGATTCCAGGATCGTCCTTTGCAGATTCTGTTGTTGCTTCTAAAAAATATTTAAGGAAAGAAAAACTGGAAAAGGCAATGCTACAGAAGAAATTGAACTAACTATCCTATGGGATACTTTAAAGGCCATAATTAGAGGGAAATTAATAGCTAAAACATCACAACAAAAGAACACAGAAGATGAAACTAAAAACAAGCAGAAACAAGAAACTAAAACAAGCAGGTTGTTATGAAATTGGTCCCAAAGCTACTGGACTATTGGCAAGGCGGATCAGGAAGCAACAGGCACTAAATACAAGACACAGAATCAGAGACCCCTAATCAGGCC
This sequence comes from Arrhamphus sclerolepis, assembly GCA_037176975.1. NCBI lineage: Eukaryota > Metazoa > Chordata > Actinopteri > Beloniformes > Hemiramphidae > Arrhamphus > Arrhamphus sclerolepis. Next base: position 16,404,332 of record JBAMYA010000015.1, read on the forward strand.
AATTAAAATATTATACTCATGAAATAGAGAACATATTCAGTGATTTTTATACACAACCACCTTCGTCTAGCGAAGAAGCGAAAAGACAGTTTCATTTACCAATTTAGATTATTATATTTCTTTCAATCTCTTCCTGTCAGGAATCCAAGAAAAGTTTAAAATTTGGGATAAGATGCTCTCCAGATTTATTTGGAATATAGATGACCACGGATAAAATACTGTACACTACAATTGGGAAAGGACAAAGGAGGTATGGCTCTTCCAAACTTGAAAGACAATTATCGGGCAGCAGAACTTAGACTAATAATCTAGTGGTGTGACAAAGACTATAGTACGAGGTGGAACAACACTGGGAGCACAGCAGTGGATTAGTAAAATCATTACAGGAGTCAGTAGACCCAATAACTTTCCATACGTTGAATATTTGGTTTGATTTAATCAAACAACTAGAAAGACAAGTAAAATTGCTAAGTCGGTTTGTTCATGATGACAGATTACGTCTAACCTCAGTGGTTGGAAAGGGCTCGCAGCAATGTGTGCATTAACAAAGAATGGCTATCTGATGAATTTCCAAGAGTTTAAAACAAATTATGGGTTAGAAAATAGGGACCATTTTATACCTACAGTTAAAGGACTACTTTGGAAAGGAAATACAAAGTGTTAAAAACTTGAATGATGTCCTCATTGTAATGACCGGGACGCACAGAGGAACCAAACTGGAGGCCGTCTCACTATTGTTCCTAAATCTAACAAGCTCAGAAGCTACTTCAACTATGTACGTTAAAGAGAGGTGTGAGAAGGAACTTAACATCTCCATTACCCTGGAAAAATGGCATGATATATGCGAAACACAACACACAACCACACTCAAGAACATGGAGAACATTTGGATGGAAAAAATCTTAATTCATTACTGCATTACACCCAGAATAAAGAGTTTGCAAACTGGTTCCCACATGAATGCTGGCGGTTGTGTGGAGAGAGAGAAGCAAACCACCATCCTCTGGGAATGACATAAAGTTAACACATTCTGGGAGAAAGTACATAACACAATCAAGGACATTTTAGGATGTGT
>JBAMYA010000015.1:16405506-16415599 GCA_037176975.1 Arrhamphus sclerolepis
TTAGGCTAAAATAGAAGGCTCTAAATGATACTAAATGAAGAGCCATTTGGGAGCCGTAAGAGCCGGTTCTTTTAAGGAAGGTGAGCCTAAAGAGCCGAATCTTTGAAAAGAGCCAAACTTCCCATCACTACGTCTCACGTTAACCACGTTCCTGGTCTCTGCTGATTGGTTAAAGGCTGTGATGACGCATACCGTAATGTAGGGGGATCTTTGCTGATTAGCTTGGTGAAAGCCACATGTTTGTTGATCTCATTGACAGAGAGCACGAGGGGGAAATATAGCATGTACAGAAGTGATCAAATATAGTCACTTTCCCTATAAAGGGTTGAACACTTCCACTGCTCAAAAGCAAAGAAGACATATAGGTTTCATGGGCAGAAATTATTATTATTTAATTTAAATTTTATTTTTTTATTTATTTATTTGCTTCCCACCTCCCTTTGAATCATATTTTCTCTTCAAAGTTTTTTCTTTCTTGAACTTTCTTAACCGCAAGACTGTTATAAGCATTTAAATAATATGTGATGCTGCCACCCAGTTGGTAGAGGCCATAATGCTGCTGCTAACAAAATCAAGATATATTGTGAGATACAAAGTTATGGTCCAGTTATTCCTCTAAAAGAAGACAGAAATGTGTTGTAAGAGCATAATTAGGCCAGAGGCCAAATCTGGCCCGTGACTCCATTTTATCTGGCCCACGAGTGGCCAGATAAAATGTGACCCGTGGCCCGAGTGTGCAAAAACAAGATTTCAATACGACTGCCTCTTTGATTCAGTACTGACATAAAAAGTGGAATAACTGAGATGGAGACCAGCTGGTTTACTTTAAAAAGATATGAGATAAAAAGATATATAGCAAATGTTTTTACCTCTAAAAGCTGATTATTTTGACTTTGAATCTTTGTAAAAAATTAAGTTCTTTTATAACAAAAATGTGTGATTTTATGACTAGAAAAAATTGTGATTTAATTTAAAAAATCTCAATTTTATGATAGAGGTCACCGTTTTAATGTTATGTTAGTTTTACTATCATATATTTTTTTTTATATGTTAATTTGTTGTTATTGTTCTTTATTTTGTTTTGTTTTGTCACGTCTCCCAGCGCCCCCTCCCTGTCCAGCAGATGGCGCCCTATATGACCGGCTCTGGTCATCATATTAATAATCAACGTGTTTTTCCCCCCATTTTATTAAATGCAGCGTTGATATTATTTGTAGATAATAGGGCTCTTGTATTGTTTACACTGTGCACTGAGTCTTCAAAACGTTTTCAACTGTATCTGAGATTTTTCTTTTCAAGGATTAGAAAATCCTATTCATCCTATCACGCACTGCCCTCTCGGAAATAAGCGCTTATATGTGTTTTTTTTTTATTTATTTATTTATTTATTTTTTTTACTTATATGACATTTTATAATGTGAGGTAAACTTCGGTGTAACAAGATTAGATTTTCCAACAGCGGGGCTGTGCGGAAGTGACACAACAGGCGCGCGCCCAAGTCACGTCACGCGATACAGCAGCGAAGCCGAGCCAAGAAAAAAAAAGAAAAAAAAAGGAAAAAAAAAACATCAACAAGAAGACAGCAATTTCCCTCCAAACAAACTAAGGTGACTCTCAGCAGACATGCACAGAGCTTCAACACCGGTCCTGAAGAATGACATGGGCTTGTGAAGGTACGCTCTAACCGCCGTTCACGTGCGTTTACCGTTATTAGACTCAGCGGTGGTGGAGGGGGGAGGTTGGGGAGTGGGGGAGCTGTCGTTCACGCAAACGTCATAAAATTCACAAACAAATCGAAATGGCATCAAAGAAACAATTTAGTGGCAGTGAAAGTCCAGTGAGTCGCTAACATGTCGGTCTGTCTCCGGGCTGCTGCTGTTTGGTTCAAGGGTTCATGGGCGGAAGAATGAGGAAGTAGCTGCTGGTGGACGCTGGAGGGGAGCTAGGAGGAAAAAAACAAAACAAACAAAATCCTAATTTATATTTGTAAAACAAAGTAGGTTGCCTGGGCCATGCATTTTTAAATCAATTAAAATCCAGTCTGGCAGAAAGTATGCCACAGCAGCACCAGGTGAACTAAAACTAATACTTTGTTCAGGATAGCTGAATTCCAGCAGACATAAGCCTCTAATATAATTAACCTGTTATAACAGTGTTATAGCTTCTATCTTTGCTAATTATTTTTTATTTGCAATAATTTATTCCATATATGTATATACATATATATATATATACATACATATATACATACATATATATAATTTACTAAATTCAGTACTATAAATGTAGTATTTCATCACTATCCTGCTTTTTATCTCGGCATCTGTGTTTCGGGTTTGCCCCCTAAAATAATAATAGTAAATAATAATGATGATAATGATAATAATAATAATGAAAAGGCGTTCCAGGTTTCAGAAACTATGGAAACACCTGATGAGAAAGAAAAAGACATATTTGTGTGAAGAACAGCATGCCTCATGTCTGCTTTAATCTCAGATGTGATTTTAAAGAAGGCAAATAAATTACTTATGATGGCATTGTGCTGAACCTCAAGAGTCTAATTAGACTTAAATGAAGTTATTCACACTTATTGCGTAATAATTGCACTGTGGGGCATTATTCTTAGAACAATAAACAGCAGATTCTGTCTTCTTGTCATCTATTATTAAGACTTGGTCACAGTTTAGTTACCATGCTTTCAAGCATTAGTAACCTTCGGCCACAGAATAATATCTCATTTCCACACCAGACTAGACAACAGCATTTCTGTCCCATGTTTGTCACTGAGAGGGTCCACTCCTCACAGAACATCAGCTTTAAATATTATTTCAGAAGATAGTCTTGAATCTTAAAAGCACTTTACCAGCAATTATATAGGTATTATATATTTAGCTTTTAAAAAGCTGTGATAGTTCTGCCACATCACTAAACCATTTAAATGTGAGTTGGCTATAATAATTGGTTAGATTCCCAGTCTTTTCACATGTCCAAGGGTCCCTGGGTAAGACACAGAACCCTTTCAGCAGCAGATCTCCACAACACTGCATTCCAGTGCACCAGAAGATGTTGGTGTGAACTGTAAATAAACAGTTGGAGACGGTGCTTCACTCTACCTGTAGATAGTTTTCTGTCATGCTCTCATTTATTTAGAAAACTGTTATTTTACGTATCTGGTACAAAAACATTTCCCATCTGGCAGTGATTAACCCAGAAATCGTATTGCACTGGTACGTCAGATATTTCAACAAATTTCATATTTGAAAGTGTTTGAGCTATACCTGAAGCTTCTGCTCTCTCTTTCTGATTACATGTCATAGTCAACCGCTCTGTTGAACACGATGAAGCATTCTCGTTATGACAGAACTCTACAAGCATCACGGAGTTTTATCATCTGACAAACAATGGGAAGAGTACAGACTGTGCCCTTTAAGCAAGTGAAAGAAAAGGGTTTTCTTTTTTTGTTTTGTTTTCCTGGCATTAACAGCTGCATTATTGTGCAGAGAGCTAACCCTGCCAAAGTTGGAGAGCAAAAACGTATAAGCTGGACTGGATTACTGACACTGATGCACAAGATCTGCTGTGCTTATTATGAACTAAATTTGACCACTGAGTGCTTGCGCTTTATGACTTTAAAAGTTGGAAATCCCCAGATGATCATGGACATCTTTGCAGTGAGTGGGAGCGAGATCTGCTAATTAACTAACTGATTCTGTGTTGCATTCTTATCCACTGCATAATCCACCCACACTTTTTGGTCTAGGTAACAAATTAAACCACTTATTCCAAATATAAAACAAGTGATGCTTTTCTTTAATCATTGGCAGTTGGTTTTAGTCTTTACAACGTTTTGACACGCAGCGTGTCCTCAGAAACATGATGATTGATAAATTCATACAAATATTCATGGTCCATCCATAGAAGACCGCTTCAGTGCCAGTTGGTCCCCTAAAATACAGCCTGTAAAAAAAAAAAAAACAATATCCAAACTTCAATACAGTGTGTCACTTTCTCTACAAAACCAGAAGTGGTGCAGTGTCAGAACAACGTTTTCTAACTAGAACATCCACTCACGTATGGTCTAAACGTGGACATTTCAAAAACGTCTTGCTACTGTTACTGTTAGATCATGTGTGTTTTTTGCACATTGATTTCGCATGTATGTCACTGATCTTTTTAGGCTATGAATTCCTGTGAGCATGGAGAGATTTCAGATGAAGCGATGCTTGAGAAAGGCAAGTCCAAACTCTTTTCTGTGTCCATTGATTATTTGCATTTTAGCATGGTTTAGTCAGAACAATAATAGAAGTAATTCAGGAAAGAAATTTTGCCTTGAATGCAGGACACACACCTCCCCTGGATGTTAAGGAGGAGACAGAGAAATTTGCTCTTTGTCATTCTGCTCAAGAACATGAAGGCAGAATTCTTGGGCCTACAGAGGCCAGTAAAAGATCATCCACAGAGATGGGTCCTGACGCACATCAGTCCACCAGCAACAAGAGAGCCAGGATCTCTAGTGAGGTAAGAGAAGCTCACATTATGGTAATTGAAGTGGTATTTCCCATAATACACTTGCTTACATTCTGTCTGTTCGTCTTCATATGGTATTCATTCTGTCTAGGTGAGGCGGTGCGCTACAGAGGACAGCACCAGACATGAACCTCTTTGCCTGACAACAACTGGAGAAAAGCGGGACTCCATCCAGGAAAAATCTAGTGTCTCCTACAGAAAGCCTCTTTTCAGCATCTCCCACAGGATTTCAGAAAAAAGGAACACTCCAAGTCTGGAGCAGCAGGCCATTCATGGTGGCTTGAATCCGAACAACTTCAGCTGTATTCTTTCACCCAGTCTCCTAAGTCTGGAGCAAAACGGCCCAGTAGAGACACCCCCGAGCACAGTATCCTTAGATCAAACTTCCACAACGGACTCTAGCCTTTATCCAATGATTGAGAAAATGTTTTTCATTCTCAATACCCTGAATTCAAGCATGACTCAGTTACATAGCAAAGTAGACTTGTTAACCATAGAAGTCATGCGAATAAAGAAGCAGATCAAACCAGCAGAGAGGGTGACAGAGTTCCAGCCTCCCCCTGAGTATCTGCTAACAAGTGATGAATTGAATCAGCTAACGGAGCAAACATCCACTGCAGGAGAGCTTGGCTGTCGGCTGCTTGTGCATCTGTTCCCAGAGTTGTTCAAAGCCAGGGAGTGCTCTCATGACTGCATAGCAAGCAAGAGAACACTGGAATCTCTACATCTGCAGCTGATCCGTAACTATGTTGAAGTATGCTACCCCTCAGTCAAAAACAATAGTGTCTGGCAGGAAGAATGCCTCCTTCAGATCAATGACTTCTTTAATCGTTTTTGGGCGCAGAGGGACATGGAGAGTGTCCGGCTGCTCAGGAAGCAGGCAGACATGGATGCTGGGATAAAAGCAGAACATCCTCAAACCTATCGTTTCATTAATGAGCAAGGTCGGGAGGAGCAAATATCTTTAGATAGCCAGCAGAGCAGTCTGGCAGTCTCGGACCTCAGATTTAGTACTCAAGCCACAGAAGAGTTAGATGAGTTCTCCTCGCCTGAAGACTTTGTCATTTTTCTCATGCATCGTCTCTTCCCTGAAGTTTTTGAAGAGGGCAAAATGCCAGAAGGCTCCAGCAGTTTTAGTAATGTTGGGCAGGTGATTCTGGACTCTGACAAGATGGAAATAATAAGAAAGTATATGGAAGCAAATTTTCCTGATATCCCTGAGGACAGCTGGCTTCAAGTATGCATTCAGCATATGGAATATGCACTGGAGGGTCCTCACAGTAATGGCAATGCTAGTGAACCTGACAATATCAACGATGACCTGGCCAGCCTCACTGATGAAGTGTCTACTAACAAAGTTCCAGAAGTGAGTGAATTTGATAGACCCAGTCGCAAGTCCAAGAAGTCACTGCTTACACCTGTGGATTTTGACAATCTGGAGATCCCTCTACCAGATTTTTCTGTTCCTCAGGAGTACATCTTGTCCAGGGAACAGCTGAAGAGCAACTATGAATGTAGCTTGTCCATTGGCAACTTTGCCTCCCGGCTGCTGGTGCTGATGTTCCCTGAACTGTTTACTCACGAGAACGCTAGGAAACAGTACAACTGCAGTGGTTCTCTTGGAAAAAAGCAGCTTGATCCTATCCGAGTAAACCTGATTCGTCATTACGTGCAGTTAGTCTACCCTCGGGCAAAGAACAACAGAGTGTGGATGTTAGAATTTGTGGGCAAACTTGATGAGAGGTGCAGGAGACGTGACACGGAGCAGAGGAGATCCTACCTGCAGCAGCGAAAAGTGTATGGTCATGAGTCAGAGCAGGACTTTCTCTGCCAGGTGAACCAGCTCCATCCCGACAATACAAGAGAGGACTCAGATATTCCCTCTTTACCTCCCGAGAAAAGCAGCAAAGACTTTTGTAAAATTCCCCTCGATGAACTGACTGTCTCCAAACCGGACTTCCCTGTACCATCCGTGTACCTGTTGTCAGACACTGAGATACGAGAAATTGTCCAACAGAGTCTTTCTGTTGGGAACTTTGCTGCCCGCCTGCTGGTGCGGCTTTTCCCTGAGCTTTTTACCCATGAGAACTTGCGGTTGCAGTACAACCACTCAGGGGCCTGCAATAAGAAGCAGCTGGACCCTGTCCGGTTGAGGCTGATCCGTCACTACGTAGAAGCTGTGTATCCTGTGGATAAGATGGAGGAGGTGTGGCACTATGAGTGTGTGCCCAGCATTGACGAACGCTGCCGGCGTCCAAACCGCAAGAAGTGTGACATTCTTAAAAAGGCCAAGAGGTCAAGTACTGTGTCCTAGTTACAGTGTAGTACTTTGCAGCTAGTCAAGTCTTTGTCGTTAAAGAAATTGTGCAGTACATGAGCTCAAACCGCATTGTTGAACTTTTAAAAACTGTCCTAAGTAAGACAAAGCCAACTTATTACAAGTTTCTTTAGTACTATTCATACTCATATTTTACCATTTTGGATACAGCAGCACATGTTCCTGTTTATGTAGTTGTTATCATCGGATTAAAACATTTAAACTGCTATTTATAAGCCAAACTGTCATAGCTTGTCTAACATACTTTGTCGATAAATGTAGCCTTAAGAATAACAAAAACTATTGTAGCTAACAGCATAAATCACGCAACCTCTCTATTAACCACAATGATGGGATGTATTTCCATTGAAGTTACTGATGTAGCATTGTGCCACCACTGTTTTAATAACAATGTGCTTACAAGTGGGTCCATGAGTATTTGTACAAGGAGGTATTTTCAAGATTTTTGCCTGTTTGCATCAGCGTTGTGGATCTATCATGAAGAAGTTAAGGTGTGATTTAAGTGTAAGCTACCAGCTATTGTTGAGGGAGAATTACAAAGACATTGTATTAACCGTTTCAGTATTACAGTTCCTTTTTAAAAATGATTATTTTAGCCATTTTCCGTTTAAAAGGTGATGTAAACACCTTCAGACCATAGCTTGGGTCCGTCACCTGCTCCGGAGGTTCTTTCCTTTTCATGCTTTGCCGTCAGTCTGTCTGCCTCACACATTGTGTGTACATTAAAGCATGGATTGAGTTGGATTAAGGTCAGGTGATTTATTTCATAGTATCACGTTTCTTAAAAAAAACCATGGTGTTAAGTTTTGTTATTCATCTGTGAAGAACCACCATTTAGGTTTTGCTACATTTGGCTGAATCTGAGCCTAAAGTGTAGTTTCATACATTTCAGAATTCATCTTGCTACTTCTCTCAAACTAATTTGGTTCCCGTGGCAGCCATACATGCCTGTGTTCTGAGTTCCTTACCCCAATTATGATACAAGTCAACTTGTAGGAGATGTTAAAATTTATTTCAACAACTTTTCTAATTTCAAAATAGTCCGAGTAGGGCTGGGCGATATGACCTCAGATCAATATCACAATTAATTTAACAAGTTAACTCTGTTACGATTAGTGAGAGTGTTTCATTTTTTTGTCCTCGTAGATCACTTACAAGCTTTTTTCTACAGATGTAATGAACTATTAAAACTTGGATATTTATCTAATAAGAGTAAATGTCTTTGATTTTAAAGTGAAAGAAAGCACAGTTAACTATATATGGTCATTTAATTAATATTTCAAAGAAGAGAAATATTTGACATAATTCACAAGCGAGATTACTTTGAGTTCTGAATGTTGGTTTCAATTCATTTTCGATCATTTATCCAGCCTTAGATCAACCAGTGCTGTTCAAACTTCCTCAAAGCTGAAAATCTGAACTTTAATCACACCCTACTTACCCATTTTAAATTCTACTGTGATGATGTACGAAAGCTAAAACTTAAATATTGTCCTTGTCTAAATGTTTACGGACATGACTGTATGTTAAGCCTTCTTATAGAAGTTCATAAATATAATTTAACATGACAATGGCTCATGATAACCTATTTCTAATAAAACAATAATAAATATGCTGTGGATGGACTCTTTTACTGTTTAGGGTGTTTAACTTGTGTTTTTGTTCAACTGTTCATGCCAACTATACTGCATACTGACAAAAAAAAAAAGCTAAATCCTGTACATTATGGACAAGAAAGCAGAACCCCTTTCAGTTCAGATGTTTGTATCATTACATAGGGGAACAAATCCCATGGTCCTTAGCGTCTTAAAAAAATGAGTAAATACAACCTGAGAAGAGCAACACCTCATGACGTACAGCACACATTCTACAAAAGCTAAAAGCTTTAAGCTAAAATGTGGAACCAGTATGTGAAAAATTAAATTTACCCATATTGCTTCCATATGAGTTGAGAGGGTAAGTATCGACTGTCTTGAATGTTTTCCATTTTTAAACAGTCTTTCTCAATGTAGAAGCAGGCCAAACATTTGGGGAGCAGCCTTTTAATCATTTGAATATAACACTTTCTGGTTCATGGGCAATAATAATCGCTACTCAAGAATACGAAGGCATTTCTTCCACGTCTTAATTGCTACAGAAGCAGTATGAGTGTACTTGTACTACTACTACTTTCTTTTTCACAATTGTAATTAATGTTCAGATTAGCACTGAACATTCCACATCTTTTCCTCAATGGAAAAACATTAGGCACAGCCAATATACCTCAAAGTTACTCATTTAGATATAAACTGATAAAATCATGAAGATTTCACGTTCAGATTTCATAACCACAGTGCACCTTTATTAGTAGATTTTCACAGAGTGGACAGAACAAGGTACACATTAAAAATATTTCTCTTGAGTCAACTGCTTAATGTCAAATGAAATAGTAACAAAAAGCTTTCGTAATCCCTTCTCAATCCAACATTTTTATGACCGTTTAAATTTCAGCCATCCAACAGCACTCATTTCTCTGTTGTTGACCTCACTAACCAGGAGGACTCAGCAGCACCATCTCATGAAAGTTCAAGCTTTAAAGGCCTCATTCTTGGGGAGCTCGAGATTTTTCCAGCGCCTTATAGAAACTTTGGATTTCTCCGGACTGCTGGATTCACCCAAAACTCTTCGGAGGATGACTCTCATCAGTGTAACGGTGCTTGTTGCTTGGTTCTCTGACAGGACCAGGTCCAATGTATCCCCAACTCTGACCTGAATATAATCAACAAAATATGAATTATGAACAAGAGAACAGCCGACAAAAACATTAATCTCAGAAATGGATCATTTGACAGCAAGTCACACTCACTGTTTTGCTTTTCTTGATGAGCTGATGTCCATTTAGTCTGAGCTTGTTTTGGTAGAAGGCATCTTCAATTTTGCTGTCATGAGGGAAAAAAAAGGAGATGAGTCTGCACTTAGGTTCAAGGGAGGAGCACAGCTGTGCTGTCTTCTGTTAGATCTAAGTGTAGATACACTGCTCAGTGTAAATGAGTGTACCTCCTTTGAAAAGTAACATTTTAAACAACATCTCAATGAAAACAATTTCCAAAATCTTGACAAGACAAATTTTAACATAACATCTGTTTAACTTATAACATGAAAGTAAGGCCACTAATATAACTTAGATTACACATGTTTTCAGTTTTACTCAGGTTGGGATGGTGCAAAAATGAGTACACCGCACAACAA
>JBAMYA010000016.1:0-23350 GCA_037176975.1 Arrhamphus sclerolepis
AGTCCAAGTCAAGTCTCAAGTCTTGTAAGGGGAAGTCTGAAGTCAAGTCTCGAGTCTTTGTTTGTGCAACTTAAGTGTGACTCGAGTCGAGTCATGTGACTCGAGTCGAGTCATGTGACTCGAGTCTCCATCTCTGGGTAGTAGTCGGCATAAGTGACTACATGGACACCAAGGGTCAGATTTATCAACATCCCAGTTGCGTGTAGTAATTTTTACGTCCAATCCAGAATTTTGTGCGAGAGGTGGAACCATGGTTTGCGTGTCATTTACTAAGAGTGATAAGAGATGCCCTGTGTAAATTAGGGTTTTGTGTGTTTTCTTTCTGGCCTGTAGAGCAATGCTCCACCAGTACGATCCAAACAACCTCCTCTTCAGGATTCTAACAACGTACTTCCCAATATTCCTTGTGGGGGCCTCGTTGTATCTTATTTCTCTGGCATATGTGGTTCTCATATGATTTTATTTTTCTCAAAAAACATGAATGAATATGGCACATGCTGTTGTTTATAATGTAATAAATTATTTCATGAAGGATTTCAAATTAATTTTGCCACAACGTTGGTAATGATGCCTTTGGCATCACAAATGCACTATTCAAGCTCCTATCACTCTGAGAAATGCAGTGACTGTGAAAAAAAGAAAAGCCTTGTTTGGTGTCATTCAACGACTGCAGAGCGCTTGGAAACCTAATCACCTCGGCCATCTGGCACCACGTGACGTCACATCTGACAAACAGGATTGGGAGCTCCCAGCTGTTACAGCTAACGTACACTTAAAAAAGTGTAAACAAGAAAGGAGTTCCTCTAACAGCTCCAAGATGTCAACGCTGAATCAACGATATGTTTTAATGATCATTTCATTGTTCATCCTAAAAATGTTCACGAGGGTAAATAATGGGTTCTCTGCTTCTCCTTCCTTCGTTTGATTTCACATTCTTGTGTCAATAACCACAGACATGCGTGCACAATTACACGTACAGACGGTTTGCACGTCCTTTTGAAGCATGTTAAATTTAGATGCAATTTTTATGAGCAGAATTACTTTCAGGTTTGATAAATCCTAAATAAATCTACATATTCTCCTCCCAACACACGTAGAATTGCTATTCATTGCGGCAAACGTACTAAGTGGATTAGACATGCTATTTTGCATGCAAACCGTTGTGCCCACTGTTAGTAAATCAGTTTGTACGTTTTTTTTTTGTTGTTGTTGTTGTTTTTTCATGTGCACTTGTTTGCACTTGTTTTAATACTCGTAAACCTTTAGTAAAGCTGGCCCCAAATGTGCAACACCTCAGCTTGCCCGGCTGAACCTACATAATGTATGTGTTTGTGTTAGCTGATAACAGCTAATGATAATAAAAACTAATAATCTTGGTTGTAAATTCATACAAACAGTAAAAGACACAGAAGTCTACAAAAGTGAAGCTCACCTCAGATTTTCTAAATCTCATGTGGTTGCACAGGATGTGGAAGCTTCTCAACCTTCCACTGCTGACACCTTCAACAAAATGTGAGGAAAAGAGGTGCGGGTAAAACAACTGGCTGTGTTTCTTCAGAGGGAGGGCGAAGGTTAAGTTCCTGCTTTCTCCATAACGATATAAAATGTTTAAGATACTGCTGCTTGCTGTTTTGTGCGTCTTGAGGAAAACAATGTGAGACGTTGGTGCGCATGTTGCACTGGGATGAGCCTTCAAAGTGGGAGTGTGGATGAGCGTTTTGTCAGCCAGCGTCTTCTCCAGCTGCAGAGGTGTAAAGCTCTTCCCGTCTCGTTCTTTTGGCAGAAGCAGCTTCCCAGGTGAAACCCTACTTTCTTCCGCATTAAAGCTTATAGGAAACTGGATGACCTTTTTCTCTACACCTTCCAATGGCATGCGGTTTGCAGAGTCTCCATTTCCCTCATTCTGATGATGAGGATTTGCAGTTCTTTCCATCTGGATCAAATCCTTTTGCATTGCCAGAGGAGAAGCAGAGTCGAGGTTGTCAGAGGATCTTGAACGTAGGAGTGCCATCAGCTTGACAACCCTAGAAAAAGTCAGTAGGATGTTACATAATTTAGACCATTGCAGTGTTCTATGACGGTCAAAAACAAATAAATATGAACTCATAACTTAAAGGGACTCTGTGTAAGATTTTCTCCCATCTAGTGGTGAGGTCGTATACTGCAACCACTCTTTGTCCTGCTCCTTTTCCCAAGTCTCATTTCCATCTACAGTAGCTGAGAAATGTCATTGATCCAGGAAACATAGAAGTCGTAAAGCAACACAACTTCTAGTAGTATTCTCTCAGTTGATTGAGTTGGTTAGTTATGTGAAATAGTTGTTGTTTTCATTTAGTAATTTAGGCCAAAAAATGTCATGTATGTCCATCCATCCATCCATCCATTATCTATAGCCGCTATGTCCTGTGCAGAGTCACGGGGGTCCGCTGGAGCCCATCCCAGCTAACTCCAGGCGAAAGGCAGGGGTATAACTTATAATGTTGTCTTTTTTTATTTTTAGATTCATTATTTCAATGCTAATATCAGCCAGCAACAACTGAAAATGAAGACAAGCTAACCTTGTGATATAGAGCTATCTTCGTAGCCACTATATTATATTAACAGTGCAGGTAGAGGCTCACAGAACTCGGGAGGTGGCGGGTTCCCTGAGGTTGGTACCTGGCAAGAACCCCCCTGCTGACCCACATCGCTACTGGCTCCAATCCTCTGCTGAGGGCCACCCACCACCGCCAGAGACCACCAGCCAGATCACACATGTAACGCGGTCAGGATAGAGACGTGAGAGTTCACTGGCAGCCACGCCCGACTCATGCAAGGATGGGGCCGGACCAGGGCCGGAAAAGAGGGAGAGGGCTGGGAAGCGTAAGGGGTTGTGGCACTTGGGGCTGCGCAGACCCAAGCGCCACAGCCGGGTGTCCAGACCGGTCTGCGATAATTATCAAAACAAAACAGCAAGTGCTTCTTCTAATACCTTGTAACTTTGACAGGGAAATGTTCTTTCTAGACTCTGACATCCATTTTAGAAGAATCGACTACTGAGACACGGAGAGGGAGAGGAAGAAGACCGCAAGGTAGGGGCAACAATCGATTGGAGCTGGGCGAGAGTTTGTAGCCAGTTACCAGCAGTGCTAGCACAAACGCAAAACGCAAAGCTGTCGTTTCCTGGATGTTTCCTGCTGTGGGTCATAGTTTCAAAATGGCGGCGCACTGTGGCGATCATCATTGAATACACCAATGCAATGTATATATAAACTGCAAATTCAAGACCTACCAGAACACTGTGATTTGTTGATGGAAGTAATTACTAATTAATAAGGTCATACTTTTGAATGAAACAGACGTTTTTGTTAATAGACAACCTGTAATACTACAGTGTCCCTTTAAAGGCCAAGACGTACACTCTTATGCTTATTGTGATAAAAAAAAAAAGAAGACAGAGGCATGATAAAACCTTAAATTCTTTTACTTAAATTAAAAAAATGTACAACACATTATGGTTTACAATAGACATGTCATTTAAAAACTCATTGGTTTCTTTTAATTTACATTTCAATAACATTGTATACAAATTCCTCTTTGAGAGAGAATAAAATGAAGAGGCCATTTTGGCTGCTGTCACTGATAAATTCCACACCCACCCACCGACTGCAGGTCTCCTAACACTTCCATCACTGTTCTAGTCGTTAATTACTCAAGTCAGTTACAACGTCAGATTTAAGGTTTTTTTCTAGCCTTAAGAAAAACTATTTGCGATTTGCCCAAAATGAGACAGTTAACTAGTGTACACTGAATATGTGAATGTCGAAATGCCTTTGGAAAACTTCCATCAACACCGACATACAATAAACCGACGACACATTGAATCAAATGGTGAGGACACAAGTTTCTGAGGATCAGACCTTGGGAAGACAACGCTGCTGTTTTTGACAAAGTCCTAGTCAAAGAATTTCCTAGACACTACGGACATCCTTTAACTGCTCATCTTAGAAAAATCTAGAACAAACTACACGTAGACTACGCGATTCATGAACCGAGTCGGAGCGTGATCGCTGCTATTGTCTGCTCTCTTGCTTATACTTAAAAACTTTTGAGATGTAAGCAAGTGTGTGTAAAAAAAAAAAAAATTGAGATAATTTTCTAAGTTTGGAAGAAAATAAAGCTGCTGATCAGCTGTGAATTCATACTGACCACCGTCATAAATACTGTTGCTGTACACGCGCATTTGCTTACCAGCTGACGAGTCCTGAGGGTTCATTCGAAAACGAACGTCGGAGTCACGATAGTAACCAGCATGCAAGCTGTCCAGACCCGTCACATTTCCTCATCTCCCAGCTTCTATTACGAAAAAAGCTACGAACCAGTCAGCAAACAAAGAACTTTAGGAATTCAACTTGAAAGACGAGGAAAAATATGACTTACTAATCCAACAGTAGCATGGTGAAGTATTTGTATGAGTTAGGACAAACTGTCAACAGCAGTGATGTTGTCATTCCAGCCCTGCGTGAAACGTGTGAATCTGGCATCTACAGCAAATTCCACTGAAATATAACCAAGTACTGCTAAATACTGCTCTGATTGGCATTTTCCTACTGGTGAGCAGCGAGTCGCGTGAGTGGTACAGAGTCAAAGAGAGAGGAGGCATTAATTCACCAACAGCAGTCCAGTCTTCATAACTCCAGTCAAAGGACTTCAAACTGGGTTTACTTAAACAAAAAGAGCATCAAATATTTTACATACATTTGTAAACATGAGCATAGGCAGAAAATGGCAGACAGAAAATCAGTTTTGGCAAAAGAAAAAAGAAAAAAAAGCTAGACATTGCTATGCTAGACAATGTGATACATTCTGTGCTTCATCCGAGTGGAGCCTTGCCAGGGTCTCACAGACCCCTCGACAGCCACTCCACACAGTTAACAGATTACAAAAAGGCTTCAGGTAAAAGCTTCAAGGCTATGATGAGCCATCTAATCGCACGGTGAGTCAGCAGATTTCACCTGCTCAAATATCTGAAAATTGTCCCCATTACTTGATTGATTTATTATTCTATGAACTAAACTTTTTTTTTTCCTTTTTTTTTTTAATCCATGACTGGGAAGGCAGCTGAAAAATGACTTAAAGCGTACATATGGGGGGAAAAAAAAATACAGATGAAGGAAACAAACTTTTTTTTGAACTGGTCTACTGCGTCTCTGGCAGCTTCATATCCAGTACGGCTGTTTCAGATCAATGACAACGACTGAAGTATTGATAGATACCAGTATTTAAGAGAAGCCATGACATTCTAAGCATGAGGACAGCTAACAATGTTGATTTTACGCGGGAACAATCAAGTTTAACAAGCTGCTAAAAGCACAGTAAAAGAGATCAGTCAATTTAAAAGAAAAAGAAGAGCAGATTTAAAGAAAAGGCTTAACAGTGTTCAATGAAATTCAGACAAATGTGCTGTTGAAAATGCGGAGGTGCAACTCTACTGTTACTCTCAGCGATGGGTCGCACTCATCTCACACAACACGGTAACGCGTCTCATGGAGTTTGGCATTCAACTGTCCGTATGGAGCAATTCTGCAAGAGTAAAGACCAGCTTCATTCTTGTAAACAGAGTCTCAAAGTAAAGTGACTACAAAATATTCTGATCGGTCCACACACAACAGACTACGGGTTTGAAAAAAAAAATCCCTGTAGATGAGCATGTCGATGAGCTGGAGAACGAGGAAGGGTGCTCAGAGATGAAGAAAGTTTACAGTGCATAATGGTTTTTTTTTTTTTTTTTCTGTGGGAGCGCTGGAGAAAGGTGAAAAGAAAAGCAAGCTCTCATTTCAAATATCAGCGTACATGATGTCATCCAAACATGGCTTAACCCCCCTTTAATCACACTGATTCTGTTTTGTTTTTTTTGTTTAAATAATCAGCATTGGTGAACGACTGACAGGCAGGAGCATGTGAGAGGCCTGTTTTGTTAAACGTGACATTGCACTTGTTTTATGTAAATCTTATAATCGTATTGTCTGAAGCTGCATAAAGGAACTTTTGCGATTTTCAGCTCAGTTGCCTTTATGAAACTGGTTCAGTCTTCTGCCTGGTTGCTCTCATTTCCTCTTTTGTCATTACTTTCTTTCATCTCTGCCATGATGTCAACTGTAGCTCTGCGGGGTACTTTCATTATTGGACAGGAATTTTGGGAAGTTTTTGTAAATAGCAATTGTGACAGGAGACGTGATGACGTTTCCTAAAAGTGATTAAATATTCCTTTAATTAGAATCAGCTCAACATAAAAGAACTGACTGCTGTCACTCGTCCTTTGGTTGTGATAGCAGGAAGAGAAGACCACGAGAGCTGGATGAGACTTCCTAAAAGTAATCAAATATTCCTTCTAAGAGAATGAAAAAAAAAAAGGAAACTGATTTTTTTCACATTTAAAACTCATTTGTGATACTTTAAAGGCTGAACTGGAGATGCTAGAAAAAACAAAACAACCAAAAACAATAAGAGCCATTGAGATTTTGAAAACGAGTAGTTAAAAAGGACAAAAACCTTTCTTCTGATCCGCGTCTGAAGTTACACCTTCTAAGAATTCAGACGTGAAAATGCCTGTTCATTGGAGCAGAAAATAAATCTGACAGACCAGCTAACAGTTCAATAACTCTGATCAGGTCTATTTCACTTATTAGTGACAAACTTTGTTTTGTGTGTTGACGTGAGAGCATTTAATTAATTGTTCTCTATCAGTGTGTCTTCGCTATATTTGTTATACTACTATCCCAGGTAATACATTATCTGTGCATTATTTATGTTACATTTGTTATACAGTGCTGAAAATCGTCCCGAAATATCGACTGACGACATATCGGCCAACAGCTGACTGGAACCAGAAATATTTGACGACAAGCAGGAACAGGATTTGTTTGGCAGCTTCCGTACATCTGCTGACAATAAGGTCACAACAATACTCAACAGTTTCAGTGACGGGTTCGAGTAAAGTGCAGGGAGAATCATTTAAAAGAAAAAGAAAAAGTTCTCTCAATATACATGCAGTTGTTGTTTTGAGAAGTGGCAGTTTGAACGTGGTAGACCACACGGTTGACCACGTCAGCGTTGTGCTCAGTCAGCAACTCTCCAACCATATTTTACACATCCTGCAAGGATGTTAACGACAACAAAGACAAAAAAAGTTCTGCATATTTCATATATGCACATCAAGGAAAAGCAGACGCGTCATTTCTGTTCGTTACTGACAGTGACGACTACCGTCCTCGCTGAAATGTGCCTGAGTAAAGCTGGAAAACTGGAGGAAAACAAAAACAATCAAAAATAAAGCAGCAGTGTAAACTAACAAAAAGTCTTCATGTTAGTCAAGTAGCAATATGGCTACTAACATCAGTAAAAAATAAATAACAGCTGCTGACCAATCAGAAATGTTCACATTTTAACCTTTGTTGGGCTGTGCTGAGAAAGCACCAGCGAACCAGTGAATGGTTTCTGCCGCCAGTTCTGAAAATCTAAAATGCACATTTGTTTCTACATGTCAGAAAGCAAAAAAAAATTTTTTTTAAAAATCTGAATTTTTTTCTTTTTAATGATAACGGCTTTACATCTATGTTGAGAGCTCCTAAAAGCCTCGCTAAAACAGTAGATTTAACTCCACCGATGGTGGAAGAAGGAAAAATGGAGCCACGTGACAACTACACACACACACACACACACACACACACTCACACATGCAAACACAAACGAGTAATCCAGCCGGTCGGTTGGTCTGTGAGGTGGAGAAGAGAACCAGCCCCTCTGCAGCCCTCTGTTGATTGATAAAAACACGATTCTCAGTCCTCCGTCTGATCATGGCGTCCACCTACTGGAGCATGGCGACGATTCCCACCACCAGAGGGCATCAGCTTCCAGTTCAGGTGAAACTCAGGATGTACTTTCCATCCACCTTTTAGCCTCACTGAAGACACGTGTGGGTGGAATGCACGCGCTCTAGAGGTTTGCACTGGCCGGCGGTTTGGAGGTGGTCATGATCTTCATGTACTGAGTGAAGATGGCCTCGAAGGCCTCGTCTCTGTGGATCATGGCACCAAACACTAATGGCTGGAAAGGACAAGCACACAGAAATTAATATGTACAGGTTATACAATTTTCAGATCCGACGGGTAATAAAAGGCAAAAACAAGGGTTTGACAGAATAACAAATAATATCCCTTCAGCTATTTTGTTAATTTTCTTTTCTTAAACATTAGAAATATCTGAAAATCCAATCCAACTTTATTTGTTAAACACTTTAAAAACAACAGCAGCTGACCAAAGTGCTGTACAAATTAATAAATAAAACATCATGAATAAAAGACAAAACAGTCCAAAGGACATAAAATCACCCTTCGACAATGTCTCTAAAAGTTATTTATGTCCAGATGGTGCTGAATGTGCACCAATAGGCAAGGTAACGCTCCCATGACATCATCGCTGACAGCAGATTCAAAGGGTACAGACTGGAGACTTGGTAAAGATGTTGTGGTAACGTCTTCTGGTGATGGAAAGCATGAAAGGATTTTCTCCCAGAGTAGTGAGTCTTGCAGTTTTGGTACCATGTAATCGGTATATTTGTAATCTCTGTAATTAGTCCTAATGGGTATCATAACTGCATCAATTTGATCATAAAAATCTGCATTACAACAATAAGTGGTGATAAACAGTAGCATTTTTTTATGCAACCTCTGTATACGTGATAAACTAAGGGTCTGAGGTGGGAGGGTGCACACCTTTTGATTTTAACAACTTTCTTCTAAATCGCAGGGTAGAAATGAAGACCCAGGATGGAGGAGGACACTCTGACTGGAGACTTCTTGGCAGGTTTGTTAAAGGTTAAATCCATTTTTAATTTTCCTTGCAACGACTGGACTAAAGATCTGAAGACAGATTTTTAATGGGCTAAATGTTCGACCTGGGGAGGCCCTTTTCCCAAAGCTTCATGTCACCCTTCTAAAGGGTTTGTGAACGTCTGCTGCACTGTGGTACAAGTGGATCGTAATAGAGAAGACTGGACGTCTACGACTTCCTTTCCATCTGCTCGCTACTGAGGTTTGCCAGCGATCTGTGCGAGCGATTTGGCACTGATGCCCTTCCCAGTGGAACTGGAATTTGAATCTGGAAAGCTCTACCACTAAGCCACTGGGAAGGCAACAGGGAAAAATTGGCCATAAAAAAAGTAAATGGAAAGAAACGGGTCAATAAATTAGTTTACTGTGACAATTTACCAACAGCTGCTACTGTTGTGGTATCATTTGGAGCTCATTTATTTGAGATCCAATGATCTCATCTGCTTCCTACACTGAGACGCCTGACTCTTTTCTTATCTCGTTATTGGTGTGACTGCGTTAACGGCGCAGAAGTTCAACAGTTAAAAATATCGAGGCGTACAGATACAGTTGAAACCAGAAGTATACAAACACATGCATAACCTTTTTTTTTCTCACTGTTCGATGTTAAATCAGACTAAACTTTTCCTGTTTTAGGTCAGTCAGGGTAATTTCTTACCAGAAGGTGGCACTATAGAGTTAATCCAATATTGTCCCATACGGTTAGTCATTCAGAAAGACAAGAATTATCAAATGTGTGAATATTAGAGCAGCTCGGACAACACATATACCAGTTAGAACTATTAACTCATGTATGGTGAGACATTTCAATTAGCCTTTTTTTTTTCACTGCAACAGTTTTACACCAGAGTATCCTCTGTTTTAAGGATTTATTTACATAATTTGAGATTAATCCCATCATCCCAGAAGCAGCACCTCAGAGTAAAACCTATTAGCAATGATGGGACTGTGACTGACACTAAATATAGTCCCCAAAAGTCTTCCCGCTGGCTTCGTGGTGGTGCTTTTGCCTGGCCTGCAGGATCCAGTTACACCAGGAAGGGAATCTAGTCTAAAAGTTGTGCTAAATCAATCACGCGCTGCAGTGAATCAGAATGGGGAACAGCTGAAAAAGAAGTTTAGATCAGTGGTCTCCAGGGACTGGTCATTTGGTACCTGGCTGCACAGAAAGTACAAATAATTTCTTTCATTCCCATTTTTTTTAAAACCGGACGCCCTTGTAACAACATCTGGCACGCTCAGCCATCTCGTTGCAGTGAAACAACCCTCATAAATCTAGTTATTGTTTTCTCTGCACTCTCTATTTATTATTCTGGTTGTTACGTCATTTAATTTAAATATGCATTTACTTGAAATTAAGAAAATTTTTCACATTATTCACAGTCAGCAACTAAATCATGAATAAATGTTTGAAATTACCAGTTAAAGGCAACGTAAAGGTTATTTATTGACGCTGTGCATTTAGTCAAGATTCAATTCAAGAATACGAGTGTCTGCAGTTTTTGTTTTAAATGACAAAAAGTGTTTTGAGTCTAGTTCACAAAACATAGTAAACATGTAAAGTGGTCTGTACCTTCTGAGTGGAGGGCGTGGCTATAGAGATGCCCATCCCACTTCCTGGCAGGACTGACAACACTTTGTACTGTGAAAGAGAAAATGGGATATTACTGGGATATTACTGTGCTGTTTAACAAATCATAACTGCTTCTGAAGTCATAAACTCAATGAATAGTTAATTACAAGCATCCAATCACATTCTTGCACGTTTCTATGCATGCATATATGCACTAATATTTCCAAGAGAAAGTGCCTTTTGTATGTCTGTGATGTCCACCAGTTTGATGACTTTATTCTTCTTGGAAGAGCTGGATCTGGAGCTGGAGCTCTCAAAACACAAGTAACTGGCAGAGAGAAAGAGAGACACATGAAAACGAGTGCTGGGAAAAACAAGCATGGTGGCAACACAGAGAGCAAACTGATACGTCCAATCAGGTGGAAGCATTTAAGTTCAGGCAATCTCTACTGCTCTGACTTTAATGTGAGCTTCTTCCTCTGATGTCAGATGTCCCACTTACTTCTCTGTGACATAAAGCACTCCGTTCCTGATGTAGTCTGTGGGCATCTTACGGTCTCGATTTATTAGGCAACACCTCCAACCGTTCTCACACACTGAGAACACACAGGGCGGGCATGGTTTTTATCATAGAACATATGCTTTAAAACTGCACAGATTCTCTATAATTTGCAATCAGCTCACAACAATGATCACATCTGCAAGCAGGTGTGTCATTTCTTGTTTTGAAAAGCTGTAATAACCCATCTTACCCGCCAGAGGGCGCTCTAACTCCGGCAGGTTAAAGATCTCGTGGAAGGCTCCCTTTTTGGTGCTGTGAGAGCGACCAGTCTCCTCCTCCCTGCTCATGCCACACGGGATGGTGGCGAGGCTGCCCCGAGACGCGACTGGCTGAACCTGGAGAGACGGGAGGGGGGGGAGAAGAAGAAGCAAGAAAAGAACAACAACAGGATGACAGAAGGTCAAAGGAAAAGGAGAAGAGGGAAAAAAAAGAGGCCATATTAATATAAAAATATCGTCACTAAACTCTATGGCATGTGAATAACTTACAAAAAAATATACAGAAATAAAATGAGCTTTTTTTAATGTTGCATAATGTGCATCGCTGCATGTGCACTTCATTGCATCAGGCACGGGTGTAACGTGCAAAGCTGAGAGTGAGGTCATCATTCACTCAGCATCCGTAAGCATCCAAACAGAAACATTTGTTAGTTCATGGAAAATGATTGATTATCTCTCCAAAAATATATGCTGGTTCACATTCTCTCAGGTCTTTCTAGGATATAACTGAATATAAAGTCCTTCAATGGGAGCTAACAGTAAATTATACTCTGGGGTTAATTGTGTACTGGAAACTGGAGGGTTTTCATAAGCTAGCACGAAATCAAGTTGGTCAATGTGCATCTTAACTACATAGTAAGTACACTTTCACCTCTCACATGGCATCTATCAATGGATCCAAAATGTCAGCAGTGTTGGAGCACTTAACGAACATGTAGTGAAAAAGCATATCCACTGTAGAGTTAAACATCATACAGAAGTTATGAATTTGCTGACTATTTGTTGACATTTTGATCCATTCCATTTACAATCATAAGGCACATCACGCACTGCACACCCAGGCACAGGAGGGGAACCAAAGGGAGGCACACCAGAACCCCTACCTTCTCAATGCAGGAGAGCTGAGAGAAAGAAACAACAGAGCACACCTGTGACTGGGGCCACAGCAGAGACACACACAGACACGTTGTGGTACCCACACAGCAAGACCTGACAGCGAGTGGCTGCCGGGCGATGTAATATTTGAGAGGGGCGATATCATCATCATCATCATCATCATCATCTGGGTGCAAGCAGACTTACACCAGGAGTATACTTAAATAACTTTAACAACACTCCAACCCCGCTAATGTAATTATGAAAATCAGAAATCTTTAGTCTATACTCCAGGTCTGGTGTCTGTAAAATACAGTTTCTCTGCCCAGACCCTTTTTTGGGAAGGAAAAAAAAAACAAAAAAACAGGAATATAAAATCCTTACAAATGAGACCGGGATCCAGCAGCTTAGGGCCCTTTCAGACTACACCATTTAGTCCTGATTCACCAGTCAATGAGCTCACTGGCAAGTAAGAAGATGGTTGGTGGTTAGGTGTTGGCTCTTGATTGTTACGTGGGAACGACCTAAAGATTTGTCGCTGAGCCACTGCTGATGGCAAACTGTTATTAAAGCAAGTCTAATGCCTTGAGCTGTCCGGGGAATTCTTATTTTTCCTCCCTCTTGTACAAAATCTCTGCTAATCCATACTTCAACCAATGTTCTTTGTCTTTTCCTTTTTTTATTATCTATTTTTTAAATAGATTTTGTGTTCTGAAAAAGATGATACATAGCATAAATAAGCATAAACAGCTCGCACCATTTGCCTTCTCCCTCAGAACTTGTGTTTTGATTGTGGTTATGGCCATGTGTGTTTTGCAGATAAAATGTGGTTTTAAAGACTAGTCAGGTGACTAAGTGATTGTCAGAGTGTGACTCTCAATCAGTGATCAATCAAGTAATGTCAACAACACAATGACGTCTGCATACAAGACAACAAGTGATGCAATCGCTGAACAGCCCAGGAATATAGCAGCTCTCAAAGTCAGTGTGAAATAGACCTCAGTTGGTTTCACATTGTAAACTGGTGAGGCAGTGAATTGAAGTCACATTCATCTCATCTATTTATTCAGGACAGAGAGAGTTTTCAGGCACCACCAAGATTTCCTGGCCTCTCATGATGACTGGCTAGTAGATCATTTCCCTTGGATTTATGTGCTGAATGGGCTCCAGTGTTAAACATACCAACCTGCTGGAACTGGCCATTTATGGTAGAATGTGAATGTGTTGGCTGGAATATGTGGCAAAACCACCTGTGCAACCTTCTACATGTAGCGTGAAGGTGCACGCTTCCCTTCTCTGCAGAAGGGAAACTGCGTGCAAGTGTCCGCATGCACTGTCACATTATATTTTTGGCTTTTGGGTGTTCAGAAACTTGGGTCCTATGAACAGTTTTATAAATGAGTACTCAGGTTTGGTGACCAGGACAGAGACTTTTAAGGCATGAAAAATAATAATCCTTACAAATATAATAGGATTCCAAAAGAACGTTCCATGCTCTGAGGCTAATGTTTTTAAGACACCGCTAACCACATGTGTATAACCACCATGAAGCAGGTTTTGGCTTAAGCTCTGCAGATTCATCGGTGGTACTTAAGAGTCACACTAGAAGACCAAGAAGCCCTGAGAGAAAAGAAAATAAAGAGGTGGTTAAGGTGCCCCCTTACCCGTCGTGACAGAGTGGCATTGGTCCTCTCTTTGAGCTGGGGGTCAGTGGGAAGGTTGTTCCACACTATGTAAGGTGTGTCATATTTGTCTCGAAGCTTTGGACAGCTTTTAAACAGGAAGTCTATGATGAAGAACTTGATACCAGCGTAGACCCCTGTGTGGAGGAAAAAGAATAGAAAACGTTTCTAAATAAGAGGAAATTCTCAACACAAAGAAGCACATTGAACTTTTAATTCCTCATTTGTTTCCGCAAATAACCTCAATTTTTAAGGGCTTTCATTTTCAGTGCTAAGCCTCATGTCTTTACCTTTATTAGTATTCATGCTGCAGCCTTTTGTATCCTTGACATCCTTCAAAAATCAGTTTAGCTGCATTCATGAACATATTCAAAAGCAGATGGATGGTTGAGCCATCATATAAACATATAATCACTCAATGTGACACCTTTTTAAATTTTGTACTTTTCCATTTCCAGTCTCAACAAGCTTTCAACCAACAACAGTTTATTACTTTGACCTTCTGTCAGAAAGTAATAAAAAACTTCGCATTTTTCTGTTATACTTTTCACAAATGTGGCAGGACAGCTAGCTTGGGGGCAAAATTAAGTCTCCATTTTTGATACCATCTTTTCACTCATCCAGTTTACTTCGTTCTTTGAGAGTAATCAATCAAATCTAAGATGTAGTAAAGAAGCAGGCTGAATATTTGTGACATATATGTACACCAAAAAATGCTTTATTCCTCAAATCTTCTCTGTTTTTTTTCCTGATCCTACACCAAATTTAACACCAAACTAGACCACAGCTATGGTAAGACTGAAAATGATACATTGTCATTGTGGCTGTCAGTGTAAAGATTTTGGTGATTACAGTTGTTATTTAATTTAAAAGAGAAATGACATGTATGTATAAGCTCCAACTATGTTTGGTTGGTTAAATAAGCCCAGACTTTGTGTCACCACTTATTTGGGCAGCACAGTGGCTTGGTGGTTGTTACCTCACATCAAGAAGGTTCTTGGCTTTAATCTCAGTAAGGACCTGGCTCTAAATTGCCTATAGGTTTGATTGTAAGTGTGTGTGGCAGTTCATCTATATGAGGTCTTTGTATGGGATTAGAATACTGCCACAAATCTTGCGCGCACATTGAGACTCACGAGCAAGCAAATCACACATCCACACATGCATTTTTATCCCCCGAGCGCATTTTCAAGCACTCGCGAGCCATTTTATATCCTGCATCTCTGCCCCCTGGAGCAATAATGTGGCCTGCGAGGAGAAAAACAGCTTGAGCGTGCGCAGAGTCTGCTCGCAATACTTTGCCCTGCGCGCTCGCCAAAACTTTCCCTCTGCTTGTGCGCGAGTGTTTGTTTTTAGTGGGTGTTTTTGTCAGTAAGGGGGCGGGCTTGGGGGCATGCCAATCACCACTGTATCCCTGAATATACTGTAATTGGTTGAGCGTATTTGCCAATCGGACAGCGGGTTAGGCAACACCACCACGACATATGGGACAAACCACATAGCCGTGAATGCCTGACTGACTTGTGATTTGGTGGTTTGTGCTTGAATGTGCTCGCAAGTCTCAATGCGCGCACGAGATTTATGGCAGTATTCTAATCCCAAACCTTTGGAGGTTTGATTCTAAGTGTGTGTGTTGGTTTGTCTGTATGAGGCCTTTGGAGGCCCAGATCTCCCTAGTAAAAGAGATCTTTGACCTTTGTGGGACTAACCTGATTAAATACAGGCTAATAAATAAACAATTTATGCTAAGGGAAATCAGAGTCAGACAGTCTACAGATATTTAGTTTGCAAACTAATGTTTTTCAGCTGCTTCTCCAAAGTATGGTTGGAGAGTGGATATAAAGTTTTGTATGAATATATTTGCTTGTGCATGCTAGATGGAGTAAATCAATGTCCTAAGGCAGCGTGTAAAGAATTCTAGTTAATAAACATGCATCGTGTCTTGTTTCTCACCTATCATGAAGCCCATTAGCTTATAAGGAAGGACGCAAGAGAAGATAAAAGCCATCCACAGGCAGATGTACAGCTTCCGAGTGCTCTCAGGTTGCACCC
Organism: Arrhamphus sclerolepis; assembly: GCA_037176975.1. Taxonomy (NCBI): domain Eukaryota; kingdom Metazoa; phylum Chordata; class Actinopteri; order Beloniformes; family Hemiramphidae; genus Arrhamphus; species Arrhamphus sclerolepis. The sequence goes on from JBAMYA010000016.1 coordinate 15,834, forward strand.
ACATGAACAGGCTGATGGAATAATGCACAGAAAAACATACATGCACAACGGGGAGGACAAAAACAGAATATCAGCCAGAGCTTCATGAATATACATGTGATGCTGAACACATGATCTCAGAGGAACATACAAAACTTACTTCTTAATCTTTTCCAAAACATCTGCCATCTTACCAAAAAGGTTCTAGAGAGAGAAACACTGCATCAGCATGAAGAACTTCCTTCAGTAAACTAACTCGATTAGTGTCATGGAGCTGTCTATATACCTGTGCTTTTTGTGCAACATCAAGTACAAGCTGAAACTTTTCAGACACAGTCAAGTCTTCCTTTGGAGGCTCCTGCACAAAACAAAGTTTAAACAGCAAATAAACCCATGTGTTGACCTCCCATGGTGAATATATGTCAGTTATACGACAGTTAAAGCAGAAAGAGGGAAGTTGTCTCACCATAGGTTCAGATACCTCAGGTACAATGCTCCACTGGATCCTCCAACCTCTGACAAAGAGGACAAAGATGTAGATTTATGTGAATTTCTTTCACCAAAGTGCTCTGATGAAATAACTTTTGAAAGAATATAAAACAATCTATTCTATTATTAGATATAAAGGAGTCTAGACTGTCATAAGGGGCCAAGATGACATGAATAACAGTTTTTAGTGAGGAAGTGTATGTTTGCAGCAAAATGGCAATCAATGTTAGCACATGGGACAAATGACCTACATCAGAATAAATTTACCATTTTAAGCCTCTGACAAGACTCAAAAAATGTAATTTCATGTCAATGATAGTGGAGGTAGAGTCCCTACAAATCAAAGAAATCTTTGCAAGTGCAAAAACGTAATAATAAACAATCATGAACATGAATGGTATGGTTTACAAAAAAAACATTTCCTGTGTGACAACATATATTTACCTATAAAATAATACTAATAATCTGGTAAAATCATTATAAACATTAAATAACGGATACATCTTTTACCTGGCAATGAGATAATTTAAGGATAAGCGCAGGATAGCCAGGAAGAGGAACATGGGAATAGCCCAGCCGTGCCAAGCAGCATTCATGTAAATCTGGAGTCAAGAAAACAATGGTTTATTGATCATCTTTATTTGGCGTTAACAGCTTTCTGAGCTAAGAAAAATGACAGCATACAAAATAGCGCTTTCTAAACGCTGTCAATGATTCAGATAAAATTTTAATTCAGCGTGCTGATTGACTTCCATTAATCAATGAACAACAGTCATTCCATCCATTATTTTTATAGAGAGCAGTTCTTTTTATTTTGAGCTAAACAACAACTTGACAGTTTCATTTGGCCCAAGAAAGTTCTGTGATGTTACGCGTGAGACTGAAGAGAAGCATGGAGGGCTTGTTCTAATCCTGACTGGAGGCACTTAACTTCAGCTGACATAAAAACGTTGAGACGCCATTTAAAGCATTTTGGTTGGCAGCCAAAAGCTAGGACTTGGCGTGCTGACCCCTAACTGCTGAATGTCAGCAACCCATCTCGAAAAAAGTTGAAACAGGGGCAACAAAAGCCTGGAAAAGGAATTAGTGCAAGTCAAAAACCAATGGAGGAGCATTTAACAACTAATCAGCAACATGTCAGTGACATGACTGGATGGGCAGCGGTTCACCCATCTGTAAAAGACTGCATAGTTTCAGAAAAATGCTCCTCGATATGAAACTGCAAGTACTTCCATGATGCCACCATCAAAAGAAAAGAATCAAGAGGAACTGCAGAACTCATTTAAAACCAGTCTCCAGTGTTTCCTCTAGGATGCTTTTTCAGCAGCGGTCGCAGGCTTTCCAGAGAGCTGTGGCGCGTTAATTTTACTTTTATAACCTATGTATTGAATGCCCAGTTGAAAATAGCTTTATAAAAGCTGAATGTAAAAATAAAAAATAAGACAATAAAATTGAATAAATATTGGCATAAATAAATTATGGCACCAAACCCAATTAACTTAAGCTACCAACATGTTATGTTACGTTAGCTGGCCATTAATATTTTGCTAATGTCTATTTAACCCTTTTACAACCATAATAACAGTCCACCTGGTTCTTATTCTCTTTTTTCGATCGATAAATTTCTCAAAACATGTCTGAAGTTAATTCTTTCGCCCATTTTTTCAAGATAAATTCAACTTTCAAAATCTCTCAAGAAATTGTCATTTTTGTGTGTTATAGATTCTTTAAACTGTGTGAAATAGCAAAAAAAAGAAACAATATGTTTTGTCTTTATAAACATTGTAGATGACCAGATCCAAAGCTTGAGATGACAATAATTAAATTCCAACTATAATACAACAACACAAGCAGTTCTGTTTGCCTGGACCTTTTTGATTTCACTGATACTCGATAAAAGTCCAGAAATGACCAGGGGTTTTTCTCAGGAATGATATTTCACTGATGTTTCACTTCACTCTGAAAATACTACATAGCAGGAAAAAATCTAAAGACCCATAAGACACATAAAAACCTCTAAACATTCACTATTTGCACTCACCCTGTTTCCTTTCTTGCTGCTATATAACATAACTTAAAACAGCACAGACATCGCTGCCACAACCATGATGTACCATATATCAACGCAAAACTGGGTTTCTTAGCTTTCAGATCCACTGGAATGACGTCAATAGTGTAAATGGTTGAAGAGTTACAGTAATTTGAAAATTGCATGTCTTCCTGGCACCGGCAACAGCTCCGGTTGTTAAATCTATTATGAGTTATCTTAAGCTAATAAGTTTAGCTTTTCTCTGGTACGTTGCTGCCCTATTTTCCAAGAGGACACTCCTCTGACTCTCTGACTTGGTGCCTGACGTGATGTCACTTTCAAGGCCTCGCTCTCGCAACTAATTAACATCGTATAAACACCCCACTCCCTCTTCACCCCCCAAAACAGCGAATACTGAGCAAGACGCTTAAATGTGGTTTACCTTAGTACTCGTGAGTACCAGAATCAGTGCAGAACTCTGCTGTGAAGGTGGAGACATACAATGGTGGTGTAACACCCCTCTCAGAAATTTAAAGAAATGAATGTAGAGGGAAACACTGGTCTCTGTTAAAGCTGTATCTTGCATAGAGGACATATGTAAAAACAATCCAAAAATGTGAACATCTCCTCTGAGGCAAACGGATGCCGAAAGAGGAGTGGCACCATCCTGCTGGTTATCAGGAGACAGTTCAAAGAAACCTGAATCTTTGATGGTATAGGGTTGCATTAGTGCCTGTGATGTGGACAGCTGACACACATCTGGAAAGGCACAATCAACACTGAAGAATACAAAGAGGTTTTAGAGCGACATCTGCTCCCATCCAGACGTCATGTCTTTCAGGGAAGGTCTTGCAAATTTCAACAAAACAATGGTAAACCATATCCCTGCATCCATCACAGTGCTGAAGTGGCCCGACAGCCGTCCAGGCCTTTCACCGACAGAAAACATCTGCCACATTCTAAAACTGAAATCCAACAAAGATGAGCCTGAACTGCTGAGCAGCTACAATCCTGCATCAGACAAGAATGGGACACTTCCCAGACATTTACAGATGGCTCGTCCAAGGAGAGCGAATGCTCCACAATGGTAAACACTGCCCTCTTCAACTTTTTTTGAGATGTTGCCATCGACCTGTAATTGAGCTAATATTTTTCATGAAATCATAAAATGTCTCAGTTTCAACTAGAGGCGGACAATTAATTGAAAATTAATCAAAACAGACATTCAGAACCAATAACTGATGCAATCTTGCTCATGTCAATTATTTCTCTTATTTGAAATATTCATCAAATTACCACAGATAGTTAAAACTGTGTGTTTTTTTTTTTTTTTAAATGGGCTCTTTTTGTAGAAAAACATCACAGCTTCAACAGTGGATCATATTTGTAGCAAAAACCTTCTCAGTGCTGTATAAAGGACAAAGATAGAATGATACTAAAATATCTGTTCATCAATCGTAACTGAGATAACTTGTTCAGTTAATTGTGATATTGATTTGAGGTCAGTTTAACCAGCCATAGTTTCTACATCTGTTATGTTCAATTGGGAATAAAAATATGGGTTCCTTAGATTTGCAAATTATAGCATTCTGGTTTGTTTTAGTTTTTTCGTTTTCTTTTTCTGAATCCAGTCTGTGGCTGATTTACTTTAATGCAGAACTTCTAATACGCTTCAACTGGTGATCAGCCACCACGATGTTATCCTGCATTACTTTTAATAAAGTGTTCGAGTCAATGATGACTCAGAGGCAGCAAAGCAGCTCTAAATCATGATGCTCCATCCACCTCTATGTTCTATATAGTGCTGAGGATTCTTGAACAATTCAACTTTAGTTTCATCAGTCCAAAAAATATTTTCACAGAAGCACTGGAACTTGCAAAGTGCTCTTGTAGCTTTGCAAGTTGCAGGTATGTAACATTTCTTTCCTTGTCATTTTTCTATTGGGAGCAGCGGCTTGTGCACAAACAAGCCCAGGACAAATATCATGACTCAAAGTTTTAGGTAATTAAAGTGTTTCACAAAACTCAAGGCCTTAATGACACATCCAGGATGTCTCTGTATGTTTAATATCTGTAATTTATAGTAAAATGCAGACTTTGCTGGATGGAGCTTTGCTGCTGATGGAGATCAAATCACATTTTATGCCAAATTAATGGAAAAAGACAGTTAATTCCAAAGAATCCACATATTTTTTCTTACCACTACATGATTGAGTCCCATATCAACACTAACAAATGGTCATCTTTAGATACCGAGATGATCCTGGCATCAGGGACTGCAAATCAATAGGTTGTCGATGATTTGGCATAACCTTTTTGTTAATGGAGTTCTTATTAGATGTCTGCAGTCTTTGGCAGTCAGTGACACTCAGAACTGAAGTGCTCGCGTTTACTTTACTTTCATTTAATTTCCTGGACATGCGCCAGGACGGAAAGACAGTATGGGATCAGAATAAACTTTTATAGCTTACACAGAGACTTTATAAACACAAATCGGCATCAATAAAATGCTTCATCTTAAGAAAATTTAAGGATTATGATTCAGAGATTGTTTTTTTTTTCTATTTAGATATGATGAGGTTAAAACATAATTTACACTGATGAAGACGAGTGTTCTGAAACTTTTAAGTTGTAAATGCGAAACTCACAATGAAGGCAATAGCTGAGGTGTAGACAGAGTGCCAGTTAGATAAGGCAGAGAGGTTCCTTAAGAAGTTGGTGACAGGTCTAGCTCCTCGCTCTGAAAGAAAAAAAACAAAAAACAGTGTTTAGAGGGACATTTTCACAACAGTCCAGTACAAATGACACTGCTGATGTTTTATAACATTGTTAATTCTGTTAATTAATTAAGTGAATCCATGCACCATCTCTTAGTACATCGCAATTAATTTGAAATTGAGTGTGCATGCATGAGCATAACACTCCACCCCGTCTCTGCCCTCAATAGAACAATTGTAATATGATATTGAATGTGAACAGTGGAAAATGCTTATCCAAACATGAAAATGGCAAAACTAAAAGGAACAAAGGACGAATTTCACCAGGTCTTAAGCTGAGGCCAGGAAAAGGCTCATGCTATTTTAATATTTGAAAAATGACAGATGCCTCTTTTATCGCCTCAATTCAGTGTTACATATATTTTACAAATCAAAATCCAAAATGTGAGATAAATCAAAAAGAAAACTCAGAATCTGAAACCAAGAAATCTAATTGTGTAAACGAGAGCATATCATTGGTTTCACTTTTCTTTTCTCTCCATTAATTCTAAAACCAAAAGTTTTGAACCGTATTTCTCGGTTGGACAGTTTCTGTTCTCGCTTTTGAATTCTAATACGAGTTTCAATGATGATCCTTAACGATGAATGATGACTCTTGTAAAGAATTACATTTCTTAGTGTTCCTCCTCTAATTCAGGCCTTTGATGCCCAGATTTTAGATTCTGATTCACAGTACATCTGACGCTGAACTGAACTACACATGTGATGGGATACAAACGGCCCACTCATGGTGAAACGATTCCTCATGTTTGGAACTTCACTGCATCACCTCCTACTGTCCCCGTCAGACAAAAGCGTAGAAATGTGTCAGCACGGGCCTTGAAATGTGCGTGTAGGACCGCACATTCTCAAGTTCATTTCACTTTTAGTACATCTGAATGTGAAAAATGGCGTGTGTGTCTAAGTACTCACTGAGGCGCCTCATGTTTTCTGTCAGCCTAAAAAGGGACCACAAAAGGTGAAGGTTAGAAAACACAGGCAAAGAAAATGCAACTTTTCGTGTGAGTGGATGAAACACTATGGCCTTCATCAGTGTGGCATGACTCACTCTCCTTTATGGAGGAGGTGAGAAAGAAAAAAAGAAGCTTGGGGGGGGTCCAACCTCCTTGGAGCTTTTCAAAGAAGCCTTGAGCAAGCTAAAGTATATCTGCAGCAATTGTCTAACGTGAAAAAGCAGAATATGAATCTCTTTATTATTTGCAACAGTTATTAAAGATCACTGAATCAACAACTTACAGCTAAGCTAGGGACATTTTGTCCAAACTGATGTTGCTTTGCTGTCTGGGTCAATACCTTCCTCATAACCTGCAGAATCGATCCCCAAGCACTGACACTTCTGTTTAAGACCACATCTCACTCACCTTTTAGCACTTAGTGGTTCCTCTGCCTCCACGGTGCTTTCTTCTGGCTGGAAGCGAAAATCTTCAATGTACACCCCGAAGCGCTCGTACAGCCACTTCTGCAGCCGTGAACTCCACACCTCTTTCTGCTGTTTCTCAGCTTAACAGAAAATATATAGCGTTAGGTCATGTTAGGAGTTTATAATCCCCTTAGACAATTACAGTACATGTTGTTAAATTGTCATTTTTACATGTTGTAGATGCTTCAAACTGTGTGAAATCACAAGAAAAAAAAAACAGATTTGTATTTTCAGCAAGTTTTCTCTTTATGAACACTGTAGATGAACAGGTCCAAAGGTTTGCCTCGACATTTTTTTGCTTTCACTATGTAATACAATTAATAAAAGAAGTACTGATTGAAGTTTATAAAAACAGGTGGAAAATGTCAAAAAAAATAAGGCAAAATGACAATCAAAACCTCTAGAAAGAAACCACTAATACTATTATTTCCAAACAAAGAACATGCTATATTCAAAGAAGACACTTTCAAACACCACTAAACACTCTCTCATCCGCTGCGTCTCCCCTTCATCCTCTTTCTCACCCTGTGAACAACTCAACAGGCGCCGCTGTCACGACGGTAATGTCCTGTATATCAGCCCGAAGCTGCGCTTCTCAGCCGTTGGAATTATGCTGATAGTATGAACGGTTGAAGAGTTACAGTATATCAAAAAAAAGTTTACGGCATATCAAAAAAAAAAAAAAAAAAAAAAAGTGTCATTTTCTGTTGCTGGCGTTAGCATCCGTTTTTAAAGGGTAATAATCGATTTTTGGAGTCAGAAAGTCCTCTCTGGACCAAAGGTCATTTAAAATGGACTTCAGCAAAGTTTTAAAACATAATAG
>JBAMYA010000016.1:23450-60008 GCA_037176975.1 Arrhamphus sclerolepis
ATGACTAACAATAAATCAATCTCCTTGGTTCAGTTCCCTCTTGTAAATGCATCTGTGAGGGAGCTGAAGACACCCCCTCACTAAGCAGGTGATCAATGTTTGGGCTACATCATTCATTCATTCCTTTCATCCAGCTACCATTTATTTTGTATCAATTGTTTCTGGTTGAGGGATTGATTTGTTTTCAGTATTGTTGGTTTTGTTTGATTCTAACCTCTCTCTCTCTCTCTTTCTCTTTCTCTTTTCATTTTTGGAATAAAGAATATCTTTTCTCCATGTTTGTTTTGGTGGTACACCTCAGTAGACACCTCCATCCTGCACTGAGTAAAGGTGGTTCCCTCTGGTTAAACCTTACAGCATCTCTTCAAAACACAAGAGAAAACAGGTTTTGGGGTGTATTGAATACCAGTCCCAACAAATGGAGAAGAGAACTGGAGCCAGGAACAACCCAGTCCGCACCTCTGCATCATGGGTCAGTTATGGAAAGGTGATGATGAACATAAGTGGTGACTCTACGGAGAGCAGACGGGGGTAAAGGTGGAGCAAAAGATAAGATTTGAGGAGATGCAAGAAGGCGGCTGAAAGAAAACGGAAGAAAAGGACAGAGAGTGAAGATAAGAGAAGGGGAGATAATGAGAACAGGGTGGAAAGGTGAAAAGAAGGTTGAAGAAGTGGTTAAAGAATAGAAGAAAGACTGATGAGGGGTTGGAAAGGAAATAGGTGTGTTATTGAAAAGACAATGATGGAGTGAAGATGATAGAAAATGAGGCAAGGAAGGCAGTTGAAGAGAGGAAGCTGAACGAGAAAGTGGGCAAAAGAACAGATTATATCATTTCAGAAATAAATTATTTCACCTTGTAAAGTAGCAAAACTATCTGGATATGTTAGCGTATTCAACACGTACTGGATGTTATTTTAAGCTGCAGTCATCTTGACATAGACCTCTAATCATCAGCCATCAGAATTTAGAAAAAAGAAATAAATAAAAGATTGTTAGACCAGATATACACGTACATGTACTAAATACAAAATAGTTATTCACTCATCAACCTCTTTATCAGGTTTACCTGTTTAATTACATGTTGACTCAAATGGCTAATCAGCCAATCACATGTCAGCAGTTCAATGCATTAAGGCATGTAGGCGTGGTCAAAACGTCCTGCTGAAGTTCAAACTGAGCATCAGAATAGTGAGGGAAGAGGATTTACCGTGTAGTTTTGCTGGTCCTGCTATATATCAAAAATATACACCATGTCATCTATGACCACAAGAGGGGACGGTCTACACTCGTGACAACTGAACTGCACCTGCAAATGAATGAGATCACAAACTTAATGAACTTGTTTGCCTGTTATGTTAATATAGAAATATAATATAGTATATATATATCCCAGTGACACCAGGATGACGACAGGCTTCTAATACTGCTGCTTTATTCCAAACCTGCAAAACAAACTCACAGTTCAGGCTGGGTCGCTACAATGTCTAGCCAGAGTTCTTTGGGTGTAGCTGAATAGTCTTTACAGATTAATCGTTTGTTCTTGGATTCTTGTGAAATAAATGCTTCAAAAGCACATGCGTCTTATAGACCGATGCAACTCATATATGTTTTTTTTTTCCTCTTCACAAGTTTTTTTTATTTTTAACTAATACTTTGGTGTGACATATAGTCCAGAAAATACTTTGAATGTGTAATAGTTGCTGCTCTGAGTTCTTCCTGGGGGAGGAAACGGTCCTGGCCCGGTTTTGGTGCTCAGTGCTCTGTTGAACCTTCCAGATGGGAGAAGTTTGAACAGTTTGTGTGCAGGGTGTGAGGGCTCTGCAGAGAGGTTCCCCGGCCCCGGACCTCTGGCCCTGGACCAGTACACGTCCTGGATGGAGAGAAGATCGGCCTCTCTGCAGACTTTACCGTCCTGTTTGGTGGCTGATCCAAACCAGACACTCATAGAAGTACAACAGACCATATGATGGCAGAGTAGAAGTTCTTCTGCACCTTAGTGTTTCTGAAAAAAAGTTTTTAGGCTCTAGTTGCCTTTATTGACAGTAATCAGAACGGAGAGAAGGGGGAGGACATGCAGTGGAAGGTCGACAAGCCGGGAGTCGAGTCTGTGACCCGCTGTTGAGGCTGTTGCCTCCAACATGGCCCATCCTCTTCAACCACTCGACCACGCAGAAGCCCTGCTGCACCTTCTTACAGACACCTTCTACACATGAGGTCCACTTCAGATCCTGGATCCCAGAAACCTGAAAGTGTCCACAGTAGATCCTGTTTTTGAGGATGGTGAGGGGGAGGAGTGTCCACCATCATCTTTACAGTCTTCAGCAGCAATGAGGCCAGCACGCAAGAACATTCGGGGCGTAGCCCAGACCAGTTTCTAAGAGTTCATGGATCATCACTAAAATCTTTTTTTTTTTTTTTGCATACTTGGTTTTTGTATATCTTTGTTGATTTATTGTGCACAAACTACAGTTACATAATGTCAGACAACCAACATTTCAAGTTTCTTTCCAGATGCTTCACTACAATAATAAAAAAAAAAAGATATCTAATGTTACAGGTTGTGTGTTGGAATAAGTCTAACAAATGTCAAACAGAGTTTACTTTCTCGACTTTCCTTCTCTTTCCATCACCTGCTCCTTTCTCTTTCTGTTGTCTTTGCCATCAGTTAGTTCTGCCTCTCTCGCTCTCTCTCTCTCTTTCTCTCTCTTCCTCCTTCCAGTAGAAGACTATCACAGACAAAACGTAATATTAACATTAGTTTACAAAAACTCTCACACACGGACATTATATACTTCATAGAGTATTTAGCTGCTATGCTATATTTCAATTATATTCTTATGTTTAAAAGACATACTTCAAAATATTGTGAAACTACGCGTCCATATAAGAAGTTAATGTTGTAAATTCAGAGACTGGCAGCAGTATTTCTGTGCGCTCCTCACGTCCACCAGCTCTGGTCAGAGGCGCGAGGTTCAGGACAACTAATATTTTCATGGATTCCTTAAAGGAGACAGAGAATCAAAATCTGTTTTTCCCTTGTCTTTGTTGAATAACGATCGTCTACCCGCATTCAAAAACATACGTAAAGTCCTCGACATTCTGAGCATCTCTGTGTCAGTGAAATTCTTGCTTTAGAAATGTTCACCAGAAATCTGACCAATCTGAACAAAGGATACAAAAAATATCTCCCTCCCCACTCCTGTTCTGTCCAAACCCGAGTTTGAATTCTCTGTCTGAGCCCGATACCTGACCTGAACTCGGGCCGGGTCGGGTTTGGACAGAACGTACACAAGCTCGGGTCGGGTCAGGACAGATATTTTGGGCCAGATCTTAACTCTAAACTCTGTGCGTCGGCCATAGCTGCCGAAAGTTCCTCTGGCCATTTTCTGAAGCCGGACAAGTTTCTTTTGAGTGGCAGCAAAGGCAGCCAATCAGCATCAAATGCTTCCATTTCGTAATGAGGTTGCCAGTTAAACCCAAAAGGACCCAAATAGATGCAAAACTGCACGTTTAAAATCTTCCACCTTACAGAGCTTTCTGAGAGGTTTTCAAGAAACTTCTGAGGCGTTACAGACAAAACCAACATTTTGTTGTCTATATATGACATCACAGAAGAAGGATAAATACCCTGTTCAACCGTTCTATGTCACCATCCATCCATCCATTATCTATACCCGCTATTTCCTGTGCAGGGTCACGGGGGTCTGCTGGAGCCTATCTCAGCTAACGTTGGGCGAAAGGCAGGGGTCCATCCTAGACAGGTCGCCAGTCCATCACAGGGCCTCTATGTCACCTTTAAAGCATAAATTTAGCCCTGCTCACAGTTTATCCACAAATCTGTTCAGCTCACATTTCATAAATGAAGCCCAATTAACATATTGGGAAGGAAGTAAAAATAATGGAATATGATGCTTTTTAACATGAAGAGTTAGTGTGGTATAAGAGATCTTAACCTAAAGTCAAACATGCAGTATTTTAGTCTAATGTACTGGCACAGAATGACACTGGTCTCTAATGAAATTTGCATCTAGCCAAATGCTTTTCAATGTACAAGCATTAGAGAGGCATTTCAATCAAAAGCTCTCCTCTTATTAACTATCTGTCAAAGCCATACTGTCACCTGTTTCCATGCATGATTCTGACTGCTTCTTTTTCTGCTCCTGTGTCTGTGGCTTCTTATGATAAAATGATGGGATTAAATTAAAGTCAACTTCCTAAAAATAAGTGACAAAAACAAGACACGTAATGTAAAAAACAAGAGCAAAAGCGAGATACAAGGCCTCAGCTTTAATGTACCTTACTTTACCGACTATAGATCGTCTTCTAGGCTTATTTCCATTTTGCTATTTCATCAACAATTTGAGTGATGTGTATGAGGACATGCACTAAAATGAAATATCACCACTTCGGTCATCAGTACTGCGTTTACAAATGGTGTATTTGTTACTTTAAGAGAATTTTAGGTTCAGATTTTGACCTTGACAATGCATTTTTATATCTGCCTGGATTGTTAACACTCCTAAAGTTACAAGAACCAGATAAAATTAGACTATAAATAAAGAAAACCTACCATTACATGCATCTCTTGACAAAATGAAACTATAGTCTTCAGATGTGTTTATGTGAAGTTTATGGTTAGGGTTAAAACCAGAGCTACAGGCTGCACTGAGTGAATGAATAAAAATGAAGAGACATTTCCGAATATCGTGATTTTGAGCTTGTTTCCTGCTACCTGCAGCAGGAACAGTGTTATAATACGCAGACTTGGATGGAGCAATGTGATGAGCACTGTGATCTGCTAGCATCTAGTGCACGTTATGGTTAGTGAGATTTGTAAAATCATTTCAGATTACATCTTAAATAGCTTCCTTTATTGTTAGCGCAAGTTTACCAGATGTCTTTTACCATTTATAAATCAGATGGACCTCATCCACCATAACCTCTAAGAGTTTGTCACAGACGTCTGTAATTAACTGTTGATGAAAAAGCTGATTCAAATTTACCCTCCAGACTACAACTCCTCCGCTCTCGTCTAAACCCTCTCAGAAACGCTCTACAACGGTAAACTGATCTGATTGGCTCCTTCAGCGGCGGGTAGTTAGTCAGACCTGCTGAGAAAATTCTAATTTGCCTACATTCACTTATCTTTAAAAAGTATGGCTTCACTGCAACCCTTGCTTGATTGTCTGAAAGACATTAAACTTGGCTGTCTTTAAATTTTCTTAAACTTAATGAAAACAAGACAAAGGCCATTGTGTCTGGTCCCGCTGGGCTGCCGGATGCAGGCATTCTTGGCCCTCTCTCTCATGAGTATTCCCCAGTCAAGACTCTTGACATAAAAACTGATACTGCTTTTAAATTTCTAACTGGTGCAGAAGGCAGCTGCTGGCCTTTTTTAAGGGCAAGAGCAACAGGGACCATATGGCAACAGGGTTCTTTCCACTGGCTTCCTGTTCAACACAGGGTTGATTTAAAGCTGTGAGTGTGTGTTTGCACCTCCTTATAATGAGCTGCTTTGTGCAAATGCTCCAGCTAGAGCATTAAGGTCATCTAATCAATAGCTTTTAGAGGTGCCCAAAACAAGATTTAAAACTGAGTGTGATTAAGCTATTGAAGTGGCAGCTCTGAAAACTATGGAACAACCTTCCACTCCACTAACATGTGCTCTCACTTTAGCACCTTTTAAATCATTACTGTAAACAGGTCTGTTCAGAAGTCCTGCTTTTTTTTTCTTTTACACTTTTATATCAATACAATTGACTTGACTTGTCAGCTGATCACAAACATCTGCTTCTTGGCGTGTATAGAAAGAACCACTGAATTATTTTGTTTTCCTTTGTTTTTTTGTCTCTGCCTGCTTGTCTTCTTTTCACCTTGATCTCACCTCACATCCACTCAATGTACGTTGCACCAACTGTCAAAGGTTCTCAGTCTATTTTGGTGTGTGTACCCTTTTGATTATTTAACAGGGATGCCTTTGTGAAGGTGAGTGGTTCCACCTGAGTAGCTGCTAGAGTTTTTTTTTTCTTTTTTCTTTTATTAACTGCAGCATACAATAAAACTGTTCCTTTGAACTTCACTTTTTATAAGTTTGCCAGTTTACTACTGTCCACTATAACCTCAGCAACAGACAAGTTATAAAATCTTAGAAGAGCAAAAATGCTGTCCTTTATTATTTGTCGTTACTGGTTTAACGGAGTCTCTTCAGTGAGGTTTGCATTTATGTATTTCTTAATTCCTTTTCATTACATTTTAGTCGGACTGAAACCCCTAAGCTAGCCACGCATTTTTATCCAGCTACATGGACAGCCTCAGTTAAAAAAGAGCAAAAAGGCTCATCCCTCAACTGAATACAAAAGACACAAAAGATGAACAGACCCCCTTTCCTCTAACTGGCTTAAGGCTTCCTAGACATGTATGACATGTGATATGTTTTAATAACTTCAAGACATCCATGGTTATCTCTCCCCCGAGGGAACGTAGTTTATTTGATCTCCTTCTAGAAGCTAATTTAACTCATACAGGAGCCAGACGCTACCTACTGTTTCGCAGTAAGTAAGTAAACAGTAAGGTAAGTTTATTTGTAGAGCACAGTTCGTACACAAGGTAATTCAGCGTGCTCTACAGATACATAAAATCACAAAAATCATTACATAAAACATTAAAATAATTATTCATTAATTAAATTAAAAAGGAAGCGTGAAGATAAAATCCTTCCAGTTGTCATCTAAATAGAACTGTTTTCAGCCTGGACTTGAACATTGTCAGAGTTGAGACCTGCCTCACATCCTCTGGAAGTCTGTTCCAGATTTTAGGAGCATAAAACTGAAACGCAGCTTCACCTTGTTTAGTTCTGACTCTGAGAACCTCAGGGAGTGGTCTCCTGCTGGTGCCCAGAGTCCCAGTTGGTTCAGCATATCAGAGACGGACTTTGGCGCTGGACCCTGAAGAGACGAGTACACAAGCAGAGCTGTTTTCAAATCTCTTCTCTCAGTCACAGCAGCCGACGCCTCATGAAGAAAGAGGTTAGGATTCCATCTGTTTTGACCCTTCTGGCAATGTGATTTTTTTTTTTTCCAGTCTATGATTCTCAATATAAGGTAACTGAAAAAAGAAAAAACTCTTTCTCTACATGATTTCCAGGTGGAAGTACATTTGTGACATTGCTCATTAAAACTGGTTTGAATAAAAAGACACGATGGGCGGTACTGATGAGTGGAAGGACAAGAAATTCCAGGCTGTGTTCTCATTATTTCAACAAGAAACAGATCAGCACTGATGGCTACATGAGCTGTGATTGTCTCTGCTTTGCCTGGAATAACTGGGGAAGCTGCTAGCGTAGGCAAAGGACCCTGGATGAGTGTGAATTAGTTCCTATAACGATATTAGCAAGGGTCTTAGAAAAGTAACTGTTGCTGCACATTGATCTGAAAAGGGTAATACAGCCAAACCATTTGAAGTTCCACACTGCAGTGAGAAAGATTTACAAACAAAATGCTGCAAATCTTCCCAGAGGTGACGATCGCAGTAAATGAACCTCAAGCACCTTCATGTATCTTCTGCAACAGTCTCCCATAGGGAGCTGAAAGAGGTTCTGCTTGACCTAAATATCATGCACCAGTGCAACACTTCAGCAGAAACGCCTCATACCCACTCTCAGTGGGTAGACCATGAACTCCTCCGTTACCCTGGAGATACATGCATTCTCTTCACAATGGCTGAAAATGAAAAGAATCCAAGTCCAGACCTCAACCCTGTTGAAATGCTGTTAAAAATCCTCAATGAATTGTTGCACTGTTGCATTGAGAAATTTACCAAAATATCTCCACAGCCATGTGAGAGACTGATGGACTCATAAAGGAAATGACTAGTTAGTGACTGCTGCTAAAGGGGATCTACAGTCTGCTGAAACATAGGGAGTATTAACTGAAAACTATGACACAGGGTTTTTTAAATATGCACATATACAAATACAGAAAAGTCATCGTCAATGAATACAGTCAGAAATCCGATGTCTAATTGTAATTTATTCAGTTACTTTTAAGTATTAATCATATATTTATGAGAGGCAGCCAATAAAAATGGGACGTTTTAAAAAAAAAACTGAGTCTGAGACTGGAGCAGCAGCAGCACCTCTCTTAGTCACGTCGGCTGTTTATTATGAAAATGAAAGTAGGTGGCTGACGGGTGAGAGGCTTCACTGCTCTGAGATCTCGTACCATTCATCTACATTAGGACCACTTATTATAACGGCAGCCATTTATTTTCTCAGGCATTTTTGCTGCGAGGCTGAATACTGTAAGCGAGAAAGAAGTGAGAGAAAAAGGAGGAACGGAAGGGAAAGAGAGAATTGATTTTTGCAGGATGAATGGAGCAAATGCTGTATAATATTTATCTCTACTAGATTAACACACCACCGGGTGCCTGGAAAAGAAGGGTGAAGCTTAATTGAACGGTTCCAACATCACTCTTCTTCTGGCTGTCATCAGCTCACTGTGTGCCCTTTTCTAGCTTTTTTTCTCCACTTTTAATTCCTCCCTCCTGCCAGGGCTCCAAAAGAAGGGATGAATAGGACTGCAGGCGTTAATAGATAGATGGGTGGCAAACAAATAATTGCCGTTGGGAAAAAAAACAACAAAAAAAACAACTATGCATTTCATTAGTCTGTTGCCATTTCTATGCCTTTGAATCATTTTTCACAAAATGCACAAGCGCAACCATGACTGACGCATGCAAAAAAAACCACATTTAAGTTGTTCCAAAGAGACATACAGCAGCCTTTCAACAAAATGTGAAAATTTTCTATCTTGTTAATAAACTTCACAGAAACCCAGTATACATATTCACATACTAAAATCCCCCATTATGCATTCAACAAGCGCCTCAGCAGGGTTATTTTCAGCTTGGGTGTGATCACACAAACGGTCAGAGACACTTTTGAATATTTAGCAGTCCAGCAACACCACTGGATAAAATCACCCACCATTTTTTACTGTGCCTATTAATGTTCTGAAAAGGGGTTTATTTAAAGCGTAGCCACATTGCTGTAGTAGCTAGGTTATAAGCTTAACCACCTGTGTGAGAATGAAACTAAAGCATACCTGCAAACTAGTGGCTTTTTAAAATAAAATAGGCCATTCAAGAGAATCGTGTAGATCCTAAGGCCTTTCAACTCCCTCCAAAGATTTTCTATGGTGCTGAGATCTGGAGACTGGCTAGGCCCCTCCAGGACCTTGAAATGCTTCTTAGGAAGCCACTCCTGGGTGGTGTGTTTGGGATCATTGTCTCTCATCTTTTTAAGAGGGAGAACTGGCACAATTGATGGTTGACTAAATACTTTTGCTCCCCACTGAACCTTGTCATAGTAATGAATAAATAAATAAAAATAAATAAAAATGGTTTAGTATGTCAAATAGACCTGCAGTGAACCTCAAATCTCAATCACTTCATTCATTTGTAAATTTCAAAACTTAAATGTTCAACAAGATCCAATCTGAAAACCTGCAGTGTTTTGGGACAGTTTACATGGACTCGTTTGGATCCTCCTCCAACATTAACAAAGACCAGCCCACTTTCTGCTTAATTGCTGGACACTTTCTGGTCTGAACTCCCATCTGAAGATCAGTAAACTTCTAGGATATGAAGAAGGAAAATTAGTTTGCCTTAAGGATGAAACTGGGCGACGAGGACTGCCAGACCAGTAGCATGTGCTACATATGTACATGTGTGTGATTTTGCACTGAAAAATGCCCCAAATAAAAGTCTTGTTGAGACGCTGCAGCCTCAGCTGTGATCTTTGCCACCAGGGTACCTGAAACCTTCACACCTAGAAATCTAGATGTACTGCAAGCAAATTTGAATTTGCTCAGCGGGTCCATCTGTCAATCAGATCAGTCTATCCTTGTAGCGCATCTGTGAGAGGGCTTAACGAGATGATAGAGCTGAAACGTTGTAGTCTGGATGGTAAACAGAAGTTGTTTCAATCGGCTTTGGCGTGTTAATAAGTATTGGACTTCTATGACAGCCTCTTAGAGATTGTGATGGATGAAGTCAAATCCATTTAAAAATGAAAAGATCTGGTAAACTCTAATGGTAAACTCTAATGATAAAGGAAGCTATTTCAGAAGTAATCTGGACATGATTATGTATATCTGTTTAACATAAGCTGTAGCCAGCAGTTTTACACATGGTTACATTTTTCCGAGATACTGATTGAGTGTTTGAGCACCCCGCTTATTCTCAAATTCTGTTAGCGAAAATGGTAGCAATCATCACATTCCATTTTCATTAGATTGCTGTGTCTCCATAACACTCCCATTGACTAGTTTTGACTCACTTTGAATGCACCACCGTGTTCATTGCTCTTAGTGCTTGTAGAGCTAACCAACTGGGTGCAGAGGCAGTTTGAGAAGCAACGATTGGTCCCACTTCATGGCTCAGGAGGTCCTCTGGCTTGTTTTCAGACCCTACATCTATTTAGATGTGGCTATGCTCTATCAAGCTTTTATGCTTAAAAATCAATAGTTTTGCTGTTCCTTGTGTTTTGACATATCTGGAGTGTTAATATGATGAATTATCATCTTAGAAATGACAGGATACTGTCAGTGCTTTAAGTATGCACCGATATGCAGTACTGGCACTTTTAAATTTCCCTCCTCAGCATACCGGACATTTTTCCAGCGTACAGTGCGTACTGAGACTTTTTCCTGATTTTACTCCTCCGACCTCTACAAAGG
Organism: Arrhamphus sclerolepis; assembly: GCA_037176975.1. Taxonomy (NCBI): domain Eukaryota; kingdom Metazoa; phylum Chordata; class Actinopteri; order Beloniformes; family Hemiramphidae; genus Arrhamphus; species Arrhamphus sclerolepis. The sequence continues at coordinate 34,188 of JBAMYA010000016.1, forward strand.
TTACAGTTTTTTTTTTGGATAAAAAAAATATATAGCTTCAATAGAAACCATTTTCTTTTTATGCAAAATGCTTTCTGTACTATGTCATGGCGCACTTCATGTTGTCTTCAAATGGATGGAGGTGTTTCAGATGAGATATATTTTCAGATTGAAAGCAAGATTATATTGCTAAAGTGGCATGAGTTTGTGCAGGCCTGGCATAATATTCCAAAGAACTATATTTTACAGAAGCAAACAGTAATATGTTTATTGAAAACAATATTATCTTTTTGAAATCTTGTGTCAAAATGAGACTTATAACTTTTAAGGAACTTTTATTTTTATATCTTTATTTTTCATGTCCATGTTAGTCCCATGAGGCTTAAAGTTAATAAAAGTGGCTCCATGACATTTTGAATTGGGCTCATGTGGATTTGATTTAGAACTGACTTTGTTATTTGTAATTTCTGTACAATAAAACTATTGATGGATAGATTGATAGATCTATATAAAAATATCACCCATGTTTTTGTCCCGTATTTGCATGGCACTTTTTTTTCAGCTTAAAGCACTGGGTATATGTATGTTGTAGCATTTACAAACTACTCTGTTGTCAGAATAGTAAGAACACTTCCCTTGAGAGGTTTTTACAAAGTGGAATTTCCTAGTATGGTTACAGTATATAATATTCAAGCAGTTTGTGTCCACCAGAAAAAGAGCGTCAACAGTCATTTTAGAAGTGGAAGGATCAGCTATGTTTTCCATCCCAGCTGTTCTCCAGCATCTTTTTAATAAGAATTTTGCTTTTCAATATGTCCCCAAGCAAATCTGATTTTGGTTGTGAGGTGAAATTGGCCAACGATGGAGCTGTGAATACAGTTTTTATTTTTTCAGGGCATTATGGACTGAATGTCTCTGACTTTTTCAGTATCTGACACTTAATGGAGGACTGTTTATGAACAAGGCCCAGCACGGCACCAAATTCACAGAAAGACTACAGCTGACATCCGATGCTGTTCCAGCACTAAAGGTTTATTGATATGTTGAAAACATCTGTCTGACCAGTGACAGGAATTGTACATGTTCATGAGCCATCAGCAAGCCACCAGGAGTTCAGCCAATCAATACACACTTGAGCCAAAGCTAATTGTGTTTAACAAGAGCCTCTCCTTGTGATTCTCACCTCGTCTGTCTTTGGAGTTATTCTGGATACAAAGCTACTCAAGGAGGTACCACAGATTAAAATTAGATAACTGGAAATGAGTATGAAAAAGATCATTCAAACCAGCAAGAAGCATCTGGTCAGACTGTTCTTGGAGTGCAGTCCAGCCATGTGCACCTTTATTTTTTCATGCTCCCTGATGGTGAACTCATGAACATAAGCATTTGCCAAAGACAGAAAACATTGAGCGTAATGGTGCATTCACACATATGCAGAGCATGCAGTGTCTTGCAACTTTTTCTGGTGTTATTGGGGACTTTTGGGTACTGACGTAAAAACATGTATTGTTACTCCTGTCAACCAGCAGGGGAGGCACTCCTCCAAAAGCACTCATAATCGGACCAATCCTCAGAAGACAGCTCAACATTTCAGAATATGAATACAACAATATAATAACAGGTGAAAGAGATGATGCACGAGACTAAGATTATCAGGTTATTCAGCTGCCAATGAGCTACTAGGTCTTAGCCATATCTTACCTCTTCCCCTGTAGATTGATGTAGTGCAGATTTGACACTCATGTCAAAATTGCAACCGCAAAAAGAAAAGGTCGGCTGAGAAGGACGATTTAAAAAATGGAGATGATTTTAGAACTGATAAAAGAAAACAGAAATGTTATTGCAAATTTGGTTTTCAGATTTTGGATTGTTATTCTTTGCTGACTCCTCTAGGTGGTGTCCGTTTCTTTGGTCCCTGTGTTGCAGGAGTCATCAGTGGGCCCAGTGTGTGCTTTTCCTTAAATAGTCTATGTGTAAGGCTGAAGGGGGACCTGATCTCTTATGAGATCTCCTTGGCTGCTGTCAGGTTTCTGTCTGGCATTTTCAGTTCTGAGTTTTCTGGTGGCATTACATGGGATCTGCTGATGGGCTTTCGGACCAGTTGGCAGTGCCTGCTGCTGGCTGATGCCTTTGTCTGTTTTGTTTTTGGCATCTTTTTTTTGTCAATTATCTTTTGTAAATAAACTTTAATACATTTTCATTGTCATCTTGTGCCATGTCCCTCATTATTGTCACAGCCTTTGAAACGGTTGGGACTCGGGCAGGATTTGTGTAGTGCTATGAGCTCTGGTCAAGTATTGGTGTGTGGAGGTGCTGTTTAATGAACTGAACAGGTGCTGTGTTGCTGAGACATCACTCGGAGTAGTAGTGTGCCACGGGCAGCAGGTTTTGAATCAATGTGCCAGTGGTTTTGAGCGTTACTGCTTGTCTGTCCCTATCAAGCTCAGGAGCGGATTCTCTAGGACTTCAGCAGAGGGGATTGGTGGTAAAACTGGTTGGAGCATTTGGCTCACTAGCACGGCTGAGGCTGCGGGTGAGTAGCCACATCAGGGTTGCTTTTCTGGGTAAATGGTGCTTAAGTACCCACCACAGTTCACGACCTGAAGACTAGATGGGAGGTTCGTCAGTTTCTGGTTAGGCAGTTAGTGGGATGGAGCGGTCGTGATGTTTTTGGCTCTGTGGACTGGGGACTCAGGCTGGCTGTTGTTTTGTGTGCGTCAGCTGTATTTTGTGCTGTTATGGTTTGGGGTTGATTTTCAGGAGCGTTAAAGTAAAATCTCTTGGAATAGAGGCAAAAAGGATATAATATTGTTAAAAATGGAATATAAAAGGTAAAATATCCATCCATCCATCCATCCATTGACTTCTGCTTATCCAATGTCAGGTCACGGGGGCAACAGCTTGAGCAGAGAAGCCCAGATGCCCTGATCCTCAGCCACCTCCTCCAGCTTCCGGGAGCATACCAAGGCATTCCCAGGCCAGTCGAGAGACATAATCTCTGCAGCATGTCCTGGGTCTGCCCCAGGGCCTCCTTCCAGTCAGACATGCTTGGAACACCTCGAGAGAGGTGTCCAGGGGGCATCCTCACTAGATATCCGTTCCGCCTCAATTGGCTCCTTTCAATGTGAAGGAGCAACGGCCCGACACTGATTCCCTCCCAGATGACTGAACTTCTCACCTTATCTCGAAGGGAGAGCACCCAGTCACCCCACGAAGTAAAACCATTTCAGCCGCTTGTATCCGCGATCTCATTCTTTTGGTCACTAGCCACAGTCCATGACCAGTGTGGGTGGGGATGAAGATTGACCTGTAAACCTCTGTACCACAACAGACCGGTACAGAGCCTGCATTACTGCAGATGCCGCACTGATCTGTTTGTCAATCTCCCGCACCATTCTCCCCTCACTCATGAACATGGCCTTGAGATACTTAAACTCCTCCACTTGAGGCAAAACCTACTGCCCAACCTGGAGAGAGCATTCTACGTTTTTCTGACATAGGACCATGGTTTCGGATTTGGAGGTGCTGATTTTCATCTCTGCCGCTTCACACTCGGTTGCAAACCGCTCCAGCGAGAGCTGGAGGTCCCTGCCCGATGAAACCAACACGACCACATCATATGCAAAGAGCAAAGAGGCAATCCTGTGGTCACCAAACTGGAACCCCTTTGCCCCCCGGTTGCATCTAGAAATACTGTCCATAAAAGTTATGAACAGAATTGTGACAAAGGGCAGCCTTGGCAAAGTCCAACTTTCACTGGAAAAGAATCCAACCTACAACCGGCAATACGGACCAGACTCTCGCCCCGCTTGTACCGGGACTTGGTAGCCCCTAATAACGGACCCCCATACCCCATACTCCTGGAGCAACCCCCACAGCACACCCTGAGGGACATGGTCAAATGCCTTCTTCAAGTCCACAAAACACATGTGGACTGGTTGGGCAAATTCCTATGTCCCCTTGAGGACCCTATTGAGGATATAGAGCTGGTCCAGTGTTCCATGGCCAGGACAGAACCTGCATTGTTCCTCCTGAATCCGAGGTTTGACGATTGACCGGACTCTCTTCTCCAGCACCCCTGCATAGACCTTACCAGGGAGGCTGAGGAGTGTGATTCCTCTGTAATTGGAACACACCTTCTGGTCCCCCTTCTTAAAAAGGGGAACCACCACCCCTTTCTGCCATGCCAAAGGTACCTCCCCTGATCTCCACGCAATGTTGCAGAGATGTGTTAACAAAGACAGCCCTAAAACAGCCTTAAGGAACTCAGGGCGGATCTCTCCCACCCCCGAAGCCATGCTGCTGTGCAACTTCTTCATTACCTCGGCGACCTCAGCCCCAGTTATGGATGACCCCACCTCAGAGTCCCCAGACTCCGCTTCCTCCATGAAAGACGTGTTGGTGGGATTGAGAAGATCCTAGAAGTATTCCTTCCACCTTCAGACAACATCCCCTGTTGAGGTCAACAGCACCCCACCCTCACTGTACACGGTGTTGGTGTAGCACTGCTTTACCCTCCTGAGGCACCTGACAGTTTGCCAGAATCTTCTTGGAGCTGGTCGAAAGTCGCTCTCCATGGGCTCTACGAACTCATCCCACACCCAAGTTTTTGCCTCAGAGACCACCGAGGCCGCAGTCCGCTTGGCCTGTCAGTACCTGTCTGCTGCCTTTGGAGTCTGAAAGGTTAGCCAAGCCCCACAGAACTCCTTCTTCAGCTTGACGGCCTCCCTCAGCTGAGGTGTCCACCACTGGGTTCGGGGATTGCCGTCACGGCAGGCACCAACGACTTTGCGTCCACAGCTCCTGTAAGTCTCTTCAGCAACGGAGGTTCAGAACATGGCCCGACTCAATGTCCCCCACCTCCCCCCATCAGTTGAAAGCTCATCTCATCTATTCACCCAAGTGTCCTGAACATATGGCCGCAGGTCAGATGATACAACTATGAAGTTGATCATCAAGCTGGTGCCAAGTGCACTTATGGACACTCTTATGTTCGAGCACGGTGTTTGTTATGGACAAACCGCGACTAGCACAGAAGTCCAATAACAAAAGACTGGTCAGGTTCAGATCAGAGGGGCCTCCCAGTCACATCCTTCAAAGTCACACTGTCACTACCCAAATGGGTGTTGAAGTCCGCAGCAGAACATCAGGGACTCCAACAAGGCTGGGTACTCTGAACTGCTCTTCAACAACAGTGAGGACCCGTTCCCTGTCCGAACGTGAAGGGAAACTACTCTCTCATCCACCAGGGAAAACTCCAACACACAGGCCCTTGGGGGCTATAAGTAAAAGGGATGAGCAAGTACAGAATTATCTGTATCTGTTAACCACATGAATTATCTGTATCCATATCCATACTCAGGGTGGGTGGGGCCTAACCCAGAAGTGGTTGAGTTTTAACCCGGAAGTGGATCTGGTTGTCTTGAAATGGGCGGGGCTTTAACCAGTATGTTATTTAAAGCATATAACTTATATGGGTTGATCAGAAATTTTTATTTTTTTTGTGGATTAGAAAACCTTTTACAGGACAGCATCAGCATTGAGATTCAGATCAATGGTTTTGATCACGATAGCAAACAAACTATTTACAGAACAAGAACTTTTGCAACAATGAATACAACACATGCAATTGCAATAATGAAATGAAACGTAATGAACAAGTGAGTTTTCATACTTAACATAACTTTCTTTTTTTAACTTTTAATTTTTTTATGATCAATGCGATTTCTTTTTTTTTTTTTTTTTTCGTCTCTTTGTTTTATTTTTTGGATTTCCACACCAGGTGTGTGTAGCTTAATTTGTAATATTATTTATACCACTACTGCCTCGAAAGTGTCAGACACTCAGTGTGTGAAGTAAAATAAAACTGGTTAGAGCCAATTCATGGGTTTAAAAAAAACAGAGAGAGAGAGTGAGGAAGAGAGAGAGACAGAGAGAGAGAGAGAAAAGCTTTTTTTAACCGAGGGTTAAAAAAAGGAAAAAAAAAAATCTCCGACAGGCAGAGACGCAACGCGAATCGCTTTCTACCAAGCACCACGTCTGAACAAACCCACGTTTACCAGAACTCTACTGGTTATAAGTAAGTACAAACTGAAACAAAAACAAACTTGAAGCTGAAGGAACCCGAATTGTAGCAGAAAAGACCCGCGAACCTGAGTGACTGAGGAACCGACAGCGAGCTGTTCTCTGTGTGAGTGAGCAGAGGTGTGAGTAGGGGAGGGGCTGTGATGCTATGTGAGTAGGGGAGGGGCTGTGACGCCATGTGAGGATTTTCATTCAGTCCGAGCACAGATATTGACTTGATATTACTCCTACTTGGCAAAAGTGCTTTATCCATACCGGATACTTGTTTCAGCCGAGTATCTGACTCAACTCTAATAAGTAAGCCCACTCCCGCTCTACGCCGTTCACCATGGGCAACTCCAGAGTGGAACAAGGTCCAACCCCTCTCAAGGAGATTGGTTTTCAGAACCCAGACTGTGCGTTGAGGTGAGCCCGACTATATCTAGCCGGTACCTCTCAACCTCACGCACAAAGTCCGCCGCCGCTGCTGAGCCTTCTTGACCAAAGCCTTGGTGTTGCAGATCCAGGAGTGGTCTGCGGAAATGTTGGTGTCCAGGAACTTGAAGTTGGAGACAAATTCCACCTGTTCTCTGTTTATGAGGAGACGGGTGTGATCCCATCTATTTCTCCTGAAGTCCATGACGAGTTCTTTTTCTTATTGACATTCAGGGTCAAGTTATTTCCAGAGCACAAGAGCAACAGTCTCTCCATCTCAGCCCTGTATGCCGTCTCATCCTCATTGCAGATGAGCCCAACCACGGTAATGTTGTCTGCATATTTGATGATGTAGTTGTCTGGGTGAGTTGGGGAACAGGCATAGGTGTACAGGGCATACAGCAGGGGCCTCAGGCCGCAGCCTTGGGGAGATCCAGTGCTGAGTGCATGCGAGTGTGGAGGAGTAGTGAGGGCTGAATCTCACTGACTGTGGGCGGCTCAACAGAATGTTTTTAATCCAGAGACAGGTGGGGAGGGGGATCTGTAGCTCCAGTAGCTTTGGGAAGAGAATGTATGGGATTTTGTAATGAAGTGGGTAGAACAGTCGGCACTGGAAGGCTGAATGCCGTGTTAAATTTGGAGTACAGAGCAGCCTCAGTGGTGCATCTGGTAAACTGCTGCTTGCTGCTCCGGTGATGACACACAAATTTCTTGCTGCCCCTTGTTGTAATTGCTCTGTTTCACCCAGTTCTGCCTGTTGCGTTTCTTCTCTTACACAGTTGGAACATGGAGGGAATGGTTGCTCTGTGCACCCAGTGTTTTCGGCTTTTGTGTCTGATTGCCATGCGCTTCTGGCTAGGAATGTCATTTATTTACCAGTTAAAGTCTTAAGAGAAACAGGAGCTGTTAATTCATTTATTGCGCGTGGCATGCTTCCCTTTTCTGACTGCAGTGACACTGGTCACTGTTTTGTTGCTGCCATCTTTTTTTGTTAATTATCTTTTGTAAATAAAATTGTTACCTTGTGACAATGAAAAAAACCTTCATGAGGGTCACAGCCTTTGAGCTGGCTTGTGACAATTCATAATTTATAAATTTTGAGTTTTAAGGGTTTATGGTAACTGTGGCAACAGATATAATACTGTTATTTCTGGAAAAAGTGCAGTGTCCATGTGCTGTGACTCTGCTCTAAAACAGCATATGAGTTCTTATCAGCAAACGTATATTTTTCCATCACCTTGATCAGATCTCCTCTCGTCAGTCAAGATCCGCTGCCATTACACCTGCTCTTTCCATGAAAGAGCAGCAAGACACTGAGCAGATGATTCCCTCACAAGTTCATTAAAGCCTTTCTGTCATTTGATCCACAGGGAGTTGAGCATTTCAACGAGCAACTTTCACCATCATTCAAAAGACCAGCCAATTACAGCAACTCACCTGCACCCCGAGAGGTGCAGCACCATCAGTGTGGTAGAGTGTGGTGGAAATGGCAGCCTAACAAAGCGAAATACCGCCTTAGTTATTGGGCAGCGCCTGTCCAGAATGTCCTTTGAATGCACGGAGAAGCAGGGGCATTTTTAGATTTAATGAAAGACTGAATCACCAGGCACAGACAATCATACATCTGTGTTTTACAGCTCCTGTCATCTGTCTTGGCTTCTCCAGTGCTTAATAACACCTTCAAGCTGTGGTGGGAGGAAGCAGCAGCCCTGCGGGGTGTTTGTATCTGTGCGTGTTCCTGTTTTTATCATCAGTGTATGTAGGATGGTTGGTTGAGGGAGAACCTACATGCTTTACCTTCCAGCATGAGGCACACAACTTTGCTGTTGTTTATTTTTTTCTTTTTTTATGGGGACTAATGACAAGTTTCCCTCTGAAAGCAGTATATTTTGGACATTCTGTCCAGTGCTTACTTCTTTGAGGTTTTGTATTTTGCCAGATTAGAGTTGATGTTTGGTATGTAGGAAAGATAGTTAGTTAATAGGAATGTGTTTTCTTTGAGTATATCATATGTAAACAAGCCCACGGATATCCAGCATGATGCTGCCTCGTGGAGAGCTGCAAATAACATCTAAACAGGGGGTCTAACCAAAAAAACACTCATTTCTTCAAGCTCAGGATGCTTAAGATAACTATTCATCACCTCTCGTGAGCCATCTGATCAATCTCAAATTCATTCTGCAGCATGACAATGACGCCAAACCTGCAACAAGAGGAGCACGGAAGGAATGTCTGCGCCGTTCGCCGGCATTAAATTGTCTTCAAATCATGTGTGGAAATGGTATTACATGCACACTTTTTGATTTCCTTTTTGCCGGATATCCTTATACCATATGCAAACTTTCCGTTTTTGCTCTCATGTGGCGGTGATGATGACATTAGGACAGGGCAGCGGGACCCCCAAGGTGCCTTTTTTCTTTTGCCGTTGTCCCATAAGCAAATGAAAGGCAGAAGTTGCATCATCCTTTCGTCTCTACTCCCACTTTTTCTGCCGCTGGATACACTTTGATCAGACATAATGAGCATCTCACTTACGAGCACAATGTACACACTCGCCTACATTTGCCTTAAGAGCTCTTTGTTCTGACTCTTGTATAAACACAATTATATTTTTGTAATTACTTCATTTCATGCTGCTCAGGACCTTTTTTGAAGTGCAGGGCCTTGCAGCCTGGGCTCAAGATTAACACGTAAAGGTGAATTTCAAGCAGTGATCTTGGGACATAAAAGGTAACGTGAAGTCTTTATTTGAGACCTCTTTAAGCTTTTGAAGACAAAAGGAGTCAGCAGAAGTCGCTGCACGCGGGGCATGATGATGATGGTGATGATGATGATACACTTCTGTCACGTGGGACGTGGAGCTCCACGTGCCTTCACTGCTACTAATCAAATTTTATCTTCAGTTAGGTTTTACAAGATTTTAGGAATGCAAAGCAGCTTGAAACTTCTCAAAACCCTACTGATGTGCTCACTAAAACCTCAACAGAGTCTTGCTTTAAGACATTTTCCATAATTGAAGAAGCTGAAGTGAGGAAGGAAGGCATTTTACAATCCCAATAAAAATAAAGTTGTGGTAATGTGGAAAACAGAATGCATTTTCCCATTAGCAGCAGCGAGTCTAAAACGATGGGTCAGCATGATGTTTATGATTGAGTAACATCTCCTCGTCCATATAAACTCAGGAAACCGGAAGAGAGCAGTTTCTACCTTGCTTCATGTTGATTAGTATTGTCTTGCTGAAAGAAGCACTGTCTTGCCTGTAAATTTGACAGATGTGGAAGCTATTAATGCATCTCCATACCATCCAGGGTTATAATAGTTTTTTAGTAGTTTTTATTTTCATTTAGTTTTTGAATTTGTTGGATAAATTCAGATGAGTTTTAGTTAAACAAATGTGTCTGTAGTTTTAGTTTTACTTTTAGTTTTGAAAATTGGTTTGTTTTGGTTTCATTTATGTCTTAGTTTAAGGGGGTATTCACACCTGCCTTGTTTAGTTCACTTAAAAAAAGCTCAAATTCGTTTCCTTCTCTGGTTCGGACCTTTTGGGCAGATGTGAATCCAAGCAAAACAAGACCCAGCTGAAGGTCTTGGAACAGTTCCAGACCAACTCTGGTACGGTTCGTTTCAGATGTGAAAGCAGACCGACCTTGATCCGACCCAGTTGCTAAAGACAGACCTTTTTGGCTTTGAAGGGCTCCCGTAATTGTTGAGCATTATAGGAGATGATGCTTTGATAGCTCAACTACACAACACACTCAGACATGTAGCCAACGCTAGAAATAAGCCGTGAGTAAACTTGGAGCTCCGAGGAGACGCGCTGTCTGTTGGACATCTGGGCAGATGTTTACCTCACCAAAATGCTGAGGTATATAGCATGTTCAGAAAATGAAAGAAAGAGAGAGGACTTGAGCTGTCTCCTGCACAATGTCACGTGAAAGTATTTTCTTTTCTTTGTTTTTTTTTTTTTGCCAAAATTACATTACAGTGCGAAATCCTCTAATCCTTCCTGCTTTACCGCACCCCAAGGTTTCTGTCCAATGGTTCAGCATATGTGTTTTTATTTGCGAATTCTGGTCCACTTGCAATAACTAACAATGTGCACGCAAACCAGACCAAAGGAAAAAAACAAAAAAAACAAACAAACAAACAAAAAAAAACAATTTATTTTGTCCGGACCAAAGCAAGTGAACTAATGGACTAAAATCTAAAATTTTCTTTACTTTGAGTAATTAGAAAAATGTAGTTTCAAAGGTTTGAAAGGGACCGGTAGCCAGAATGCAGTGCAAAAAATAATGGATGTCATCAAACATCAGAAAACAAGGCAACATTTCTGTTTAATTTTTACAACAATATTCTTCGCTTGAAGAGGAACCATGTTTAAGAATCAACCTTGCAAAATGATTAATGTCAAAATTAAACAATAGCAGATGAGTGAGGTCAATGTAAGACTCCATGGTGGATTTAACAAACACATGTGATTAGAAACACAATAGCAAACATGCTACTTCCTCTCCAGATCTTCACTCAACATAAAGTTCATTTTAATTGTAATTCTAATTTGTTTCAGTTAGTTTTGCATTGTTAATTTTAGTTATTTATTTTGCGTTTTATACAAAAATAGAGTTTTTGGTTTTATTTCAGTTAATGGAATTATTTTGTGATTGTTGGTTTCAGTTTTAGTCTTAGTTTTTGTTAACTATAATAACTCTGATGGTATGGCATGTTTGAACTGAGCACTGATGAAAACCACACGGTACATATTACATTTTTGACCAGACAGTAGAGTTCCTTTTCCAAGAAACATCAGGGCTTCTGAAGGAAATCATTCCTATTATATGCAATATCATTGTTATGTTTTTTTTTCTTCCATTGATACACATTTCGCGCACTTTTATCATCTTTAGTCTGAAGGATCCAAAATATTTTCACCAGTTGTTTCCAAAAAGAGTTTTATTTTGAATTGTCTGACCACAGCTTTCCACTTTGCCTCAGTCTATTTGAATTGAGTTTTGGCCCAGAGAAGATGGCACTTTCTTGATCGTGTTCATATATGACTCCTTTACATGACAGGGCTGTTTTTAATGCAGCGCCATCTGAGGGCCCAAAGATCACAGACACCTGACACTGATTTTAAGGTTTGTAAAAAGTGAACATGTCCAGGCAAAAGAGGACGTGTTGTGAGAATGTCATGAAAAAAAAAGAATTCTCACTCTGCACAAATCCATGATGAAAATTTCATTTCATGGTCATATATTCCTGGTGGACATTAACTGGGATAAAATGAAAGCAGAGATCTTTATAGAAATAAACAGATGTCACTTCATTCTGTGATGAAGCAATAAATGATATCAAGAGAAATGTAGCAACATATTAAAGTTAGCGTGGTGGCGGGGTGTGGTTCTGCTCAGCTGCAGAGGAGAGGTGAAGCTGTGGCTCAGGAAACAGCACCTGAGACGGACTGATTGACACACCTGTGCCGCATGTGTCAATCAAGGTCCCTCTATTTAACCAGCAGCACTCTGGCTCTGGAGGATGGACTGCCTGTCCAGCAGCCTGACCAGCAGGTGTATGTGAGAGTGGTTTTGCACTGAAAAGTGCCTTGAAGTTTATTTAAAACAGAATATATTAATAAAACATTTAAAATGCAAATATACAAGGTTGCAGCCATATAGGCTAAATTTCGTCTTTAGTCCCTTAATAGGTTGTTGGTCCCTTAAAAAAAAAAGAGCCTGATTACAATAGTAGACACAACTATATACGACAACAAGAGACACAATAAGGATTATGCAGAGTTGTGGTAGCATTTTTGATTTTCTAATGATTTTACATGTTTGGTAAAAGAGCTGAAAGTTGTCAGTTATTGTACTGGGGATTGAGTTCCAGGTATGTGATGCTATGCCTGACTGAAAGTGCTTTTCTTGAAGGGAACAGTGCAATCTCCCCAGGAGCCTGCTCAAGTACACCCATTTTTGTTCCTTGTAATAAACAGATTTTGTATATTAAAATAGTGAGTGTATTTGACAAAGTTTTCCCAGTGTAGCAAGTTATGCTTCCGCAGGATTTGACACTGATGGTGTGTTTTGGACTTCCAATCTAACACTTTCAGAGCTTGTTTGCATACTTGAATGGGTTTTAGAGTTGTTCTATCTGCCGATGGTGGTTAAGCAGTAGGACATATGTGACATAGTCATTGCATCAAAATACATTTTAGCTGACTCAAGGGTTAGTTTTTTTTTTTTTTGTCTTAGCATGTTGTTTGAACCTGAATTGTGAGTCTAAAATTACTCTGAGATATTTAAATTCCTGAACAACTTCAAGCTTTTTACCCTGCATCATCATGTTGGGATCTGTCGGTAATCATCCTCCTTCGAAAAATATGTACATACAGTCTTGGACACATTAAGATATAGGTGAGAGCTTGTGTAGTGCTCATCACTGATGTTTACTGTTGTGCAGCTTGTTTTTTGTCTTTTGCGTGTACATATAGAACAGCATCATCTGCATATAGCTGGCAGGTTGCTGATGCTGGACAGCAACCTGACTGTTTGTTTGTATAGAGTGAGTAACAGTGGTCCTAGGATGTACCCTTGTGGAATTTGTGGTATTTACACAGCTTGTAGATTTTATGTGGTGAACTCTAACACACTGTAACCTTGGTGAGAGATATGATTCCATCCATTTTAGAGCTAGAAAAGTTTAAATGAGTGAGTTTAGTAAACAGTATCTGATTGACCATATCTAAAGCTTTCCTCAGGCAGACAGCTGTTTCTGTAGAGTGATGTTTCCTGAAACCAAATTGCATGTTATTTAGCATGTTAGCTATTGTTTAGATGCTGTATGTTTCTCAGTTCTTTTTGACATGGAAGGAAGTATGCTAATTGGTCTATAATTGCAAGTTAATATTGGGTCTCCGGATTTGAGGATCGGGGTAATGACAGCACTTTTCCAATAGTCTGGACATACCCCTCTCAGTTATAGAATCCTTAATAATGTGAGAAATTGTTTGAGTTTTTAATAATAATTTGTCCATGAGAAATGCATCTTTGACTCTGGAACCTTTGAGCCCACAGATCACCTTATCGACCTCTAACTGGGACACTGTGCGTATAATAAAGATGTACCAAATAAAAGTTGAGAAGCTGCAGTCTCGGGGTACCCGAATCCTTTAGTTAGCAATTCTGAAAATGTATGAGCCATCACATATATTTTTAGAGAATAATCTCAATGTGAAAACTTGTTTTTGTTCAGGCTCTGATGGATTTCCTTTAGAGTCTCAAAGCTCTTACAGTTTGTACTTGGTCCAGTAATGTTAAGATTCATGTGTCTGTGAAAACCCTGAAGGAAAACATTGGAACATTTATTTCAGCACACCTGCATATGCTTTTTACCTGAATCTTGATCCAGGTTTCTCCATTTACTCTGCTGCCACTGTGATTAAGGTTGAGTAAATGGTTAAAATGCATGGGTCATTGGCCTGATAAGTCTTCAGAAAAGTGAAAGGATGCATATGTTATATCATTCTGTTTTTTCCACCTATAATTTCAATTGAACCTGCGGCTGTATTGAAGCCTGAACTCTTTACTGCAAGGAAAAAACATTTTATCCTGCAGACCAATCTTGTCTTCTGGCTTTCATACGATGAGGACAGGTTCTGTTTGCTTTTTTTTTTTTTTCCTTTCCTTTTGGAAATAGATAAGTGAAAGTAAAATTCACCATTAAACATGAAGCCAAGAGAAAAGGGCAGGAAAGGTAGCGTTAATGTGTCTCTTTTCAGGGCTTTGTGGGAGTTCAGAGGTTCAGGTAAGTGAAATACTTACTGCACTTTCTAAAGCACACGTCTGATTCCAGAGGGCCAATCCAAAAAAAAAAAAACAACCCTAGGAAACATTTTCCTTCTGCTTTCATACAGTATCAGCATTGACAGAACAAAAATAAACGAAAATATCATCACTGTAGAATTTGTAAGTCATGTTTTAACCTGGTTAACAGGTGCAGTATGTATTGATAGATTTGCATACAGAACCTTACAGATTCCTCTACACGTTTCAAATCTCAATATCATAGCGCCCATATCATTGTCAAGAGTCTCCACTTTTGATTGACACCTCATTTAACAAATTATGTCGATCTATGGTCTTTCCAGAGCCAATAAAATCCACCAAGTGTTAGTTGGTATGCATCCAGAACAGGCCCATCAACTCTGATGCCACAGATGTACGGGCAGTTAAATTCCCTTTTCAATGATATGTGTCATGGGGGCAAAATGGTTCGCAGACCCTTTGACTGGACAAAATAAAAACTATTTGAAACTGCTTCTCAAAAGTTGGGCTGCTTTATTTGAGTGATCAGTGGTGTTAATGATTCAATATTATCAATACAGGGATGTTCAGTAATTTACATCATTCCTAAAGAAGAACATGTTAAAGACAACAAATCGATGCAGTAATTATAGAGCAAGGTCAAGACTAGTTCTAATATGGTTAATTGTTATTAAAACAGTTTATTTGGACTTTACTCAAGTGTTGTCAGATCTTCTGGTTCTTTGCTCAGACAGTGTGATGATCCTAATGAAGGAAATCTTCCAGTGAAGAATTGACTTTAAGCGATGGGAAACATCAGAGAATAATCCTGTTTTCAAAGTTTGCCCTGTGGCTAAGTTTGATGCTGTCAGTACAAAGCATGCCTCTGACAAAAGCAACCTTGCTACTCCTGGAGTTAAATATTTCAGTGTTCCTTCTCACTTAGTGCAGAAAAGAGGTTTAAAATGTGCTTGCAGTTTCTCTACAAGTGGATTCTGTGGGAATATCAACATAACTGTCAACTCTCAGTACCCCTCAGTGTACGATCTACAGAATAGGACCTAATTAAGTATTTTCATGGACATGCTGACTAAAAACCAAAGATGAAAGAGGAAAATGAGCGACATAAGAGTTATCAGCATAGCCAAACACAGTTGGCACATACACAAACCATCCGGTCATGTCACCCATTTGGTTCCACAGAGGGCCGTTGTGGCCCAGTTTTCCTCGACCTCTGCAGCGCCATGTTTAAAAAATGTGAAAGCCAATGGTTGGCTCTTTTTTAAACACGCCAAAGTAATCCACACATCTGGTCAGTTTTATTGTTTATCAATGTATCACCCCTCTGTGCAACTGTCATGGATTTGAAATCGAACTATAGAGACCAAAACTGATTTATGTACTAGGCTGTAAATATGTTTAATTCTGCTGCAAAGTTGGCACTTTTAACATGGCAGTCAACTGTGATTTGTTCTGTTTTGGAGCCAGCACCTAGTGTTCAGTTGAGGAACTGCAACAAAACATATTTCCTCAGTGGGCAATGGAAATTCATGTTCCAGTTACAGGCTACTTGAAGTTTATGGACATCCAAATATCCAATAATTATTAGTTCTATTGCCTTTTTCAAAACTATTTTTTTTCTTTTTTTTTTTTCTTTTTTGTTTCCTAAGTGGTTTATGAAAAATCTACCAGTAGAATGAGCACATGTGCAAGCTCTCATACTGCTTGCACACATGAAACTGAAGCCTGATCGTAGGTCTTCATTGCCTTGAAAGCTGATGACCTCTTCCTGTCGTCTCCTCTCTCCATCCCTGTTCATCTTTCCTTTGCTTCCACACTCCACCCTCCATCCACATAACCTCCTCTTTGTGGCTCAATCTGTCTACCGCTGCAGAGAGCCGAGAGCATGACCATTTCATGTGATGTGTGTCCTCGGGGCTACACATCTCCCTCACTGGAGTCCTACCAGTGTGGTGCTGCAGCCTGAAACCCCCAACACAAACATACCTCGCAGCCAGTACCCACCCGTGTCAGCAGCGCATCAAGTAGGGGCTGTTTGTAATAGTTGAAGTCGTCAAGACAGAGGCAAGCCAGAGGGGTGTTATCTGACAGGGGCTCGTGTAGTGCTTCATGCTAAGAGGAGAGGACCTTCTTGTGATGGATGGACCCCCATGTCTGTCTGCTGCTGTTGTTGTCTGGTTAGTCTTGGATTTGTTTGGCTATAAAGTTGATTAACCCTTTTGATGCACCTTTGAAAAGCTTGGAGTAAAATCCCTACACAATAAATGTGCCCATTACAAAAGCAAGCTATATAAATGTAATGACAAACTTTTTTTTTTTTTTACACCAACGACTTTATGCTGGTCCAGTATTGACTCGTGATCGTGCTGATCGTGCTCTCTCTCTGTCAAAACCCTCTTCACTTTCTTTGCTGCTTCTGCCATGACATTCTTTGTGATCATGTACATTAGATAGCTTTATCTTATAGTTAGCAACTAGCATCTTAGCTTGAGTTGCTTGTCTTTCTGTAAATTTGAATATTGGTATTCTGTTAGTAGTCTGTTTTTAGTTTTGGATGTAATTCCTGTTTCTGCAATTGTAGTTTGAGCAGCAGAGCGAGTGCAACCCTGAGTGAGGCCAGGCGCCATCTAACGCAGGCCTAATATATTTTAACGCCGAGGACCCAGGCTGTGGCATAAGTGCAATTTGTCTTGTTGCTAAAATTAATTTAGAAACTTTTTTTTTGGTAAGATTTCAAGTTCCGTTGTGATGCTTTGATGTGAACATTTTAGTCCATGTTGTTTACAATAGTCTAAAAATGAAAAATGCGTTAAAAAATTAAGAACACTTAAAACTATACAACCTTGAATGTATCATCAATAATATGCCTGAAAAAGAATAAAATATGCTACAAATCAAAGACAAAAATGTGCTTGGGTGCATCTGGTCTAATTAGGAAGAGATGGGGATGAGACGTAATAGTGACCCTGATACACTGATACACGACTACGTTCCTGCTCCTATGGCTTTGGGACCAAGAAGAAGCATAAATCCAAATAAATTTACAAGCAGCTAGGTGTTTAATAAAATTGAAACAAGTAAATATTATTAGTTTGTTTTTAGTATAATTTTGTTAACAAGCAATTAAGGTCCTCAAAACTCAAAACATGTCAAAGTAAATGAAACATCATTCTGAAAAAAAGAAAATAATGCATATATTTTAAGCAGTTAAGGTTATACTCACTTTGGTCTCGGTTGTTTTCCAGTTTCCAAATTTCATGTCACAATTAAGTACCACCTCCGTGTGAGTGGGGTTGTTGTAGCAAGGTGGTCTGAAACTTCACGTCTTTGTATACACTAGAAGTAAAATGCAGTTGCTGCTGCCTGGTAGGTGATGTCACTGTCTGGCCAATGAGTGGCCTGCAGTCGGGTAACGCTGCATTTTTGTCTCCAGTCAGCTCAGTTGGAACCCCAGACGAGTAGGTGCTAAAAGAGAGGTAAAACAAGTACTATAACCTCATGGAAAACCCCTTAAAACAGAGGAGAGTCCAGCTGAGTAGGTGCTAGTGGAAAAGACATATTAGTCCCTGATTAAGTTCTCACATTTTGACCATAAAAGAATGCTGAGCACGATGAAGCAAACCTGAACTGCCTTATTTTCTGTCCGAGGACCAAAGAAACAGAATGTGTCCATCGAAAAAGCAACGGAACTAAACACACCTCCCTTATCAACCATTTCAGGATTAAATGTAACATTAAGCTTGTTAAGTGTCTCACTCAATTTAAAAAGGCCTTCAAAAACATACAAGTATTTTTAATGGGCCTTGATGACGTCATATTCAATTTATTTTCCATTCTCCCAGAAAATGTGCTGTTTAGGCTAATTGGTTGGGGGAAAAAAAAAGTCTCCCTTGGTGTCATTTACATCAACTATATCATTTTATTTATAGGAGAAAGTGCCATGAGTGGTCTCTGGACTAGAAAGTTGTTATATAAGCGAGCTGTTCTTATATTCAGTTCCTACCAATCAGAGTCTTGGTGTTGTATCAGTTTTACGCAGTTGCAATACTGTGAGCACAAAAACTTAGCCACCATGTTCGACTTTCTCTCCTGTGACGTCAAGTCTCGACTGAGACTTGCAGACTTTGAGATGTAGCTCTCTGACCTTGAACTGAACCTGCTGGAACATCCACTCCTGGGAAGGTGGGAAACGCTCTTGAATGTTTTCCACTTGTGTATCATCTTATATAACGGTCATCAAGTTGTTTGGATATGACATGATGACAAGAATTGTAACAGTGATTGATAGAAATCTCCAGCTTTCAGTAATGTATGTAAAGCCTCTAAATATAAAATGATCATTCCTGAATTTATCTTTTATCTGTTGCTTATACCACTTGTTACAAATTGTCCTGTGAGATTCAAGCAGTCAAGCAAACCTTTTGTTTTTCTTGCAAGGCATAACACCATGACACAATCCTATAACACAATATTATGACAGTATATTGGAACACCTGTGGTTTAATGGCATCAGACAATGAAAAGAGTCTGTTTGGTTGTTATTCCTCCTCAGGCTTGAACCCACAAGAAGGAGAGCTTGCTTGAGAAAAAAGAGCCACATGAAGCATGAAATTAGTTCATGACAGCTCTAAGGACAAAGTCAATATAGACTAAAGAGAATCCTGCTTAGTGTGGGGGCGCAGGCAAACATTCCTGTATCACCTACCCGACCTGTGGTGGGGGAGGTAACTAAAACATGGCACTGTATGATACAGGCAAGGTAATGTTGTCAGGCGCTGAAAATGAAGACCAAAAAAGAGGAAAGGGTTGTTTTTTGCAATTATTTTGTGAACTGTTTCAGCTCAGGAATCTTTTGCAGCGAAATTACTTAGGTAAACTAATCACTCTTTTTCAATGTTTTTTCTTCTTTTTGTAATTGATAGAAGAAAAGGCTTTAACAAATCGAATTCCTGTCTTTAAAAAAAGGAATCTCACAAGCAAACATTTCATCCCTGATGTGACAGACGACTGACATGTTATTGCATTTTGTAATCTATCTTGAAATGCGACTGGAACATTTTCAGTACGAAACCAGAAATTCAACCTGACAGTTTGTCATGGAAACGTTTCTGTTGGTTCTCATATTTCTGAACAGTTTAGCAGTGGGACAATTATCTATGATGGAAAAGAAATAAGCAAATCTGCCATATTCATTTACAAAGAAATGAAAACATTTTAAGGCACTTCAGGCACGTCATGTTCTCATTTTAACCAACCTGTCTAGATGAATGAATGTGATTCAATTTTAAATCACCATCTGACAGCAAGAAGTCACTTTCTTCAGTCCTTTTAGTTATAGCTGGATGCTTTAGTTCAAACTTTATGCTATATGTCCAGATTCTGTCTCTCCATCCACCTTGAAGCACTGCGCTTTCTCCAGTGTTCAGACATTTTCAACACCTCCCTGGATGCATGTCATGTCCCAACCTGCTTCAAGACCTCAACAGTCATCCCTGTTCCCAAGAAGCCAAGGTCCACAGGACTCAGTGACTTAAGGCCCGTCTCCCTGACCTCTGTGGTTATGAAGTCCTTTGAGTGGCTTGTGCTTTAACACCTCAAAGTGATCACCGACCCCCTCCTCGACCTTCTGCTGTTTGTCTGCAGAGCCAACAGGTCTGTAAACGATGCAGTCAACTTGGCTCTCCACGACATCCTCCAGCACCTGGACTCAGGTACCTACACCAAGATCCTGTGAATTTCAGCCCTGTTTTCAACACAATCCTCCTGGTTCTGTTTCAGGAGAAGCTCTCCCAGCTGAGTGTGCCTGACTCCACCTGCAGGTGGATTACAGACTTCCTGTCTGACAGGAAGCAGCATGTGAAGCTGGGAAATCACATCTCCAACTCAGAGTCCATCAGCACTGGTTCCCCCCAGGACTGTGTTCTTTCTCAGCTTTTCCCTGAATACCAACAACTGCACCTCCAGTCATCAGTCCATCAAGCTCCTGAGGTTCGCAGACGACACGACTCTCCATCTTGACCATCTGGTGACCTGGTGCAGCCAAAACAGCCTGGAGGGCAGCGCTCTAAAGACAGTGGAGATGGTTGTGGACTTGGAAGAACTTTCTCGAGCACAATTCATACACAAGGTAATTCAAAGTGCTTTACATATATACCAAAATCACGAGAGGCAAATAAAATCATTCCATAAAACATATAAATAATTAAATTAAAAATGAAGAGTGCAGAGTTAAAGTATAATTTAAAATTTAAAAATTAAGTCGAAGAGAAAGGGGGAAAAAGACAAAAACAGCAGTTAAAACTATTTTGCTTTTGGTTCTAAGTTTCAGGCTCAAAATAACTGTGAATTTGGAACTTTATTCAAATGCAGTTGAGAACAGATGGGTCTTTAACCTGGATTTAAATAAACTGAACCTACGGCCATCATCATTTGGCACCACCTCATCCTATTGTACACATGCACAGTTATAATATTTATAGCATTCAGCACCACAGCTCCCCTTTTTCCCTTTTTTTTAAGATGCTGTATATCTATTGTCACCAACCACACCAAGTCAAACCTACTTGGCAATAAACTCGATTCTGATTCTGATGTCCGTTTTAGAGCTCTTTCAGTTTGTGCAAGATGACTAAAAGCAGTCAGATATTCCTTCAAATGAAATTTGAATGACAGGTTAGAAACCTCAACTCTGTTGTACTGTTTTAAATAGAAAACTTTACTGTCACATTTAGCCAAATAATGTTATAATGGTGGAAGATTTTGTAACATTCAGGGTGCATTTATCAAGGTTTTTTATATAACTGAACTGTAGAAGTGTTGAAATATATATTTGCCACTGATGATTTGTACATCCACCAGGAAAGAGGCATTTCCCTACACCTAACACTCACCACATCCTGCACTGCATCATCTTAAAAATTTTAACTTAAGCTTTCATACATCATCCCCCCTAGTGGGTGGGTGGTCCTTGGGATCGGCGCTTGTGCACCCAGGTGAAACACTCAGGCATGCTTTGGAGTGGTTGCCATGAGTGCATGCCAGTGTGGGGCAGCTTCAGCCCCCCATGAGTCTGGTGCATCTTTTCTGCTTTGTGTCCTTCAGGGCTGCAAGGTGAGCCTCTTGCCAATGCAGGGCAGTGGTACAGGTGTGTAGGATGGCAGGTGCCCATCTCCCTCCCATGTTGCACCCTTGTTGCTACTGGACAGTGCCCTTTTTGGATTCTGAACCAGTATGATTTCTATTTGCTCTCAGGTGTGGGGTGGCTTGTTGCCTGGGTCTTGCTCATTGTGTGGGTGGTTGGTGGCTCCTGATGGGCCTGGACAGAAGTCCAGTGCAGTAGTGATGGAGTTGTGCTGCATGAATCTGGCCAAACACACCAGTACCAGCTGTGATCAAGTCTGTAATTCTGGTTGTGGTCACTGGTTGATGCTGAGCATGTGTTTGAGGTAAACATCACTGCTTTGTGTCTGCAGTGCTGAACTGCTCAAGCTTTGGGATGAAGAGGGAGGATCACAACACAAACCACCACATGTATTAACATACAACACAGCTCACCAGACAATCTTGAATTCAATTTCATTCAGTTCTATTTATATAAGCGTTTATTAACAGCAAAGTTGTCTCCAGGTGCTTCTGAGAAACCCAGAGCATGACCCCCGAGTGCATGGCAAAGCCTAACTGGCATGAAAAAACTCCCTATTGGGATGGAACCTTCAGCAGGACCTGACTCAGCTATAGGGGGGACCCTCCTGCTGATAGCCAGCTGGAAAGGAAGAGATAAGGAGGGAGATGGGACAGAGAGGATGAAGGACAGAGTGGAGAGGGACAAAAATATGTAATGTGGTAAAAAATATCCAAATGTCTGGTATAAAAATGTATAAATATGTGGTGGTTGGAGGGTTGTTCCTGCCAGCGTGGCATCCAGACAACAGGTGCAGGTAAATACCAGGATGGTCAGAAGATGGAAGGTTTGGGAGGTGAGGGGAACTAGCATAACTAGGATGTGGTCTAGGAAACAACAGAGTTAAAGGCTTTATCAAAAAGGAAGGTCTTAAATATAGAGAGGGAGTCTGCCTCCTGGACCGAGGTTGGGAGTTGATTCCATAATAGAGGAGCCTGATGGAACTATGACATTTTTCACATATATATTGAAGTTTTATCATTTATTTCATTAGATCTGAGAAGTAATTGCTGAATTCAATTCTAATTCTAAATTTAACAGGAAGCCAATGTAATGAAGCTAGAACTGTTTAGATGCGATGTCTTCAGTCAGTTCTGTTTAGTACTGGTGCAACAGCATTCTGGACCAGTTGAAGGTTTTTAACAAGGCCACTTGTACAGCAAGAACATAATGCATTACAATAATCCAGCCCACAGGTAACAAAGGCATGGATTAATTTCTCTGCATCCTCTTCAGTCAGGATGTTTCCAATTTTCCTGATGTTATGCAAATGAAAGAAAGCTGACTTTGTGACCTGTTTCACATGAGAGTTAAAAGACAAATCTTCAAATATGCGTTAAATATGACAAGGTTCCTAACAGTGGAGCCAGAGGCCAAAGCAATGTGATCCAGATTAACTGTACAATTTAACAGTGCCTCCCGGAGGTGCTTGGGATCAATTGCAATAACGGTGGAAATTTCCTGCTTCTTAATTCAGATGAAACCAGTCATCCAGGTCTTCACATATTTAATGCATGCATCTAATTAAGGCTATTTGATTAGCTTCATTCAGACCTTGCAAGGGTAAATACAGCTGAGTATCATCTGCATAGCAATGAAAAGTGTCAGTCCAAAAAGCATAACTCTGTGGTACTCCACAGCTGACACTGGAACAACTGGAAGAACATGGACAAAGTGAAATCGGTCTCATCATTCAACTTGAACCATTTTAATTATGTTCTTCTAATTCAAACGACTTGCTCTAATCTATTAAGAAGAATCTTGTGGTCAACGGTGTCAAATGCTGCACTGAGATCCAAGAGAACCAGAACAGAGACAGATCCGCTGTCGGAAGCAATGAGAAGGTCATTGGTGACTTTGGCCAATGCAGTTTCTGTACTATGATGAGGTCTAAACCCTGATTGAAACTCATCATTAATATTGTTTCCACAAAGATGATCATTTAGCTGATTTAGAACAATTTTCTCAAGAATCTTAGAGATAAAAGGAAGGTTTAGAAATAGGCCTGTAGTTGGTTATATCTTCAGAATCCAGAGACGTGTTTTTGAGTAGAGGTTTAATCACTGCAATCTCTTCCTCCTGGTACATATCCTGTTTAAAGGGACGCATTGACAAGATCCAGGATTACAGAACCTATCATGAGAAAATTTCTTTCAAAAAATTTAGAAGGAATATTGTCCATGAAACACGTCAGTGGCTTTGAACAACTGAGGTTAAATGGACTATTTCTCTCCTGTTGATATTTACCTAAGAACCAGTAAGTACAGCTGATTCCAAGGTCTCTGTGCTGTCTAATGTGATCCCCATAGTTGGTAGAATATGAATTTGGTCTCTAATATTTACTATTCAGGGCTCTCCCCAGCTTTTATTTCCAACCCCCCCAACTCAAAGTTTTCTAGCATCGGGCTAGTGGGGCAAAGGTGTTTCAAACCCCGCCTCCCCCACCTGGTAACAAGTGACACAACACAGCTCTTATTACAGCTATCATATTTGTATTAATCAGATTCTAAAATAGTGATCAATCTTTTTTTTGTCTTCATAACCACATGAACTCGTGGCAGTGTACGGCCTACGACATCAATAAGTGGGTTGAATGTGTCATCATGACCAGAAAAGGAAGAGTGTGTGTGTATTATTTTTTTTTTCTTTCTGTTGACCAGCTAAGTGCTAGTAATTATGTTAAATGGAAAAGTAACCAGTGAGGTGAATGAAAGAAGACCCGGTTGTCACTCCGCAGTAGTCGGCTCTTCTGATAGCTGCCTTTCTATCGATAGCAGCTATCAGTGGTGGCTACATTAAAAATTATTCTCTCTTTTGCCTCTTTTGACACATCACTATGGTTCACAGCCACACAAACTCAATCAAACCAGGTTCCCCTACTCCCCAAGCTTTATTTCTGAAACGTATGTCTGTGTGGCTGCAATCAGCGATATGACTATTTTCTCCCTCTATTTTCCTGTAATCCGAGTTCCAATGATACAAGCCACTCTTGACTCACCTCCCACAATTTTAATGGCTAGAACCTTCTGCCTAGGTGCAACCTGATTGGCTGACGTACACCCAGATGAATCAAAAGTTGAACTTAGCTCAGCTCAACTTTTGCCAGATGGTTCGGACCGGACGCGACAGAAAGAGGCCTACAGTGCATCAGCAACAGTAACCTGGCCCCCATTCTAGTCTATGGACTTAGATGCTGCGCGCTTCGGGTTTGTGTGATGTCAGGAAACTGATCTGCAATACGACTGTAAAAGTTGCTGTTAGTTTGTACCCAAGTTTCCTAACACACAAACAGACTCAGTCAAAATATTTTTTTATAAAAAAAATTGTTTTACCTGCAAGGAGCACAGAGTATAGTTACATACAAAAGATGTGCTGAGGTACAGCTCAGCTCATGGGGATTATATGCAGTTACAATTCATGATCATCTGACATTCAGGCATCCAATCATCATTCAGCATCAACCCGTGTTCAGCTACTGTCCTTGAGTGGAATCACTGGTTTCAACCAGTTACGTGAACCAGTCAGCCACACAAACTTTATCAGCTCTTTTCTCACGCATGTAGTGTTCTCAGTATCTTACAGGCCGAAGCAGACAATCTATAGTATGATATTATGCAGCATTAATATGGTAATAATCAACACACATAAGAAAAATATATATGTATATATGTGTTTTTCTAATATGTGATTCCATTGTTATCGTTAAGATGTTTAAAATGGGTAATATAAATAAAGAAAAGATAACAATAGTGGCACACAAAAACACATAAATTGACGGTGGCACGAACAAAAAGTACAGTGGCACCACTGTGGAGCCTATGGAGTCGACCTGGCATAAGTGCTGAAAAGAAATTTGTGCTTATTCTGATTTTCTCTTCATTAATAAGTTTTCCTAGCTTCATGAAAAGCTCTTCTATGTACCAAGCTACATAGGATTCTATTAATTTTGTGGAACGCCATTTTCTTTCAAACTTTCTACATTTTTCTTTAAGATGCAGTTCAGAATTATGTCAAGGTGCAAACTTTCTAGGATTACCTACCTTCCTTTTCAGAGGACCAACAGAATCCAGAATCAAACTCTGTAGAACCATCTATAAGACTATAAATTCAAGTCCAGCGTCTGACTGCAGCAGTAAGTGGGTCCCTCCACATGTTGACTGTATCCAGCTGAGTCAACTAGAGCAGTAAAACTAGAACCACATCCACATGGATGTTGAAATCACCAACTATGATGACCTCATCTGCCCGGAGAACTAGATCAGAAATTAAATCTGAGAAATCAGAAAGAAACTCTGAATAAGGACCAGGAGGACGATAAACAATAGCCATGAGAATTAGTGCTGG
>JBAMYA010000016.1:67811-110896 GCA_037176975.1 Arrhamphus sclerolepis
TGTACCCTAACCCTAATGCTACAATTCCAAATATGACCCAGTCTAATCCAAGTCAATCAATATCTTCTGCCAAGTGATCAGAAAGGTTCAGATATTAGATTCTGGTCAGTCATTTGAAGAATGAAGATGCACTTGCTGACTCATGTAGTAATTCTAGATGTCCATATGCTGACACAATGGCTGCACTTGACCTCCAGTTTTTGCGCTTCACCAACTTACCTTGCAAAGGACAACATCAATACCCCCAATATAATAAGTACTGATATTTAAGGATTCATGATGTTTGTTCTCAGAATACATTCTCTGGTGGGTATGCTGGAGCAATTGGGAAGAAAGGGCAAAGCTGAGTTGGAATGTGGATTGGTTTTTTCCCATCTGCTATCCAAACTTGACCTTTGTTCCACTTTCCACCATTACGTTCATCCTCACTGGGTATCTGTACCTTCTCTTCTGCATCTAGCTGAGTGGCTAGAGTTTAAACTTCAGGGACAAGAAGACAACTCTATATTCAACAACAGTACCAAGACAGAGGAAGAAAGCAAGAGCAAGAGGCAACCAAAGACTTTAAAGTCAAGAGAGAGCCATTGTCAGTTCTTCTAAACACAGGTGTGGCACCCACAGCTGAAAAAAACAACACCAGGCTCTTCTGACGCCAATAAGAAATACTCCCCAATTTCAAGCTCCTTAGCAACACGGAGAAGCAGACCTGGATAAAGAGTAATGGTCACTGCTGGGATTGTGGCAGGGAACATCGCACAGCTGATAAACTAAAGATGTGATACAAGAGGTAGAGAATGGGAAGGAGCACCACCAACACGTCAGAACTGTACAACTGTACACAACAATAGCTTTACACAAGTGCAATAATAATAATGTGCAATATCTCTTGCTGGACTTCTTGTTGATTATTATTATCTTTATTATCTCTTTTTATATTTTAACTCTTTATATTATTGGTTATTGCTGTAACGGTGCTGCTGGAATCTTAATTTCCCTGAAGGAAACTCCCAAAGGGATCAATAAAGTTCTATTTGGCTTATCTAAGACACTGCAACAGCTGGCACCTCCTAGACATCATGACATCAATGATCATTCTCAGGACAAAGAGAAGTATGACAAAGATGCAGTCAAACCAAAGTCAGAGCCAAGTAAGAGCAATACAGATGAGGTTTTGTACATAGACAGCTGGAAGGACAGAAGGTGTTGAAGCTGAGAAAAGTGATGCTGCATAATGGAGACAGGGTATGGATGCCTATGCCATTTAGATGATGGTTCTGAGTGAACCATCCTCCTCCATGTGGCCACCCACCAGCTGGGTACATAATGCTGTAAACAAGATAATAAAATACTGTGATCTTCTTTGCCAAAGGCAGCTGTTAAGTCAAAAACAACTTTACATAGTCCCCTGAATCTATAGCCAGGAGCATGTCATTAAAAACTGTCAACAGTGCATACTTGGTGCTATGAAGAGACATAAAACGAGACTGAAAAACCTCAAGGTCTGTCTTCTTGGCATCTTGTAAAACAAGTTGATATTTGCATTAGGACAAGTAAAGCTCTCTTACCATCAGAGAGCTTTGTTGCATTCAAGGACCTAATTTGCATTGTTCACCAGGCTTTTATTTGTTCAAGGCCTTAAGTGCCATAGAAAATGTAAAAGTAGAGGCTAAATTGAGATGGTAATACATCAAGAAAAAAGATTTGCAGTGGGGAAAAGAACATAGAAATGGGAAACAGAATTAGTTGTTCAAATGCTCAAATAGAAAATGTTTTTCCAGATGAATTTTAAAATTCAGTTATTTATTTCAATGTTTGAATAATGCATTTTCAAATAGAGAATTTCTTTTTGAAAATAGACTATTAGTTTATATATTTATTAACTTATTTGCACTCCAATTTAATAATATATAATTTTATTTTCCATTTAATAACTGATAGTTGAAAACCTTAATACTATTTCCATGACACGTCTGGACTTCCAAAGACAAAAGCTGCAGAGCCCACCAGAGTCTACAAGGACAGGTGAATGTTCGAGTGTGGAGTGGTGCGAGTCATCCGTAAAATAATGTATGAATATTTAGTGCCTGATAACCTTTGGAGGATAATTGCAGTGACAGACTAAAACGTAGCTCCTTTCCCTGGAAAGCCAGAGCAACGCTGAGTGAAGACTAACATTTTTATATTTGCACTGGTTGTCAGTTGATTTTTAAGGGATGGAACCTTTAAATGAAACTGCATTAATCGGCCATTTAAGTTTGTTTTCTGAGATCTTTAAATAGGGGATGTAATGTTGAAGAAAATTGGCTACATGCATTTTCTGATTCTTTCTGTCATGAGAAGAAGCTGTTCTAGTGTGTTCATAGATGATAAAAAAAAAACAGCTACGCTCCTATTGGTTGTTGTCTGATTAATGAGTTGTGCAGTAATTAGTTGGTTTACTGTGAAGAAGTTATCAGAATTTATCCTGACACGGAGCATATTTATGATTGTATGATTGACTATATGAGAATGATGTAGCTCAAATAAATTCAGCTCAAAGGTGGTGAACGAAGATAGCTCAGAAAAAGTTCAAAGAAAAAAACTGGACTCGTCATAGCTCAGACAGACAATCCAGTCTTCTAGAGATCCAGCTTTCAGTAATCTAAACTTGGATCCAGACAGACTTTGACATTAGCTGTTGGTGGAAGACAGACAGCAGATGTTGTGGGGATTCCCACCAGCACAGACAAGGAGAGCAGGAGCCGTGACAGGTTCCAACCAGAAGTCCAAAGGATCAAACACATGCCAGGATACAGAAAAGTGATGCAGCTTTAGAGTCAATCCAGGAAGCTACAGAAAAAAAGCCCCAACTTCAGCAACATCTACTGCATTGAAGTGGAGCTGAAGTCTGTAAGGTAAGCTAGAATCCCCTAAAGAAACAGTGACAGTGTTTTACCTCCTCTATAACTGGCCTTAATTAGGTCTTTTTAAAAAAAAAAAAGTTTCTGTCAGGCATATTGTCTGACGTGAAAATGGTGGCGTTTACAGGCTGGCACTTGTGGTTGTAATGCTGATAGCTCCTCCTTTGCATGTCAGCCGCTGAGTAAAGCCTTCTAGAAACTTTTCCATGTTGGAGAATCATCCTGGAGTGAAGAAAAATGCGAGTATCCTCCAAGTTACCTGAGCCTCAGACGGAGTAACCAGAAGAAAGTGGGCTGGTCTTTGTTAATGTTGGAGGAGGATCCAAACAAGCCCTGTAAAGTGTTACCAATCACTTTACAGGTTTTCAGATTGGATCATGTTTCAGAAGATTATTTAAATAGTGAAATTTACATATGAATGAGGTGACAATAGGATTTGAGGCTCACTTGCATGATGGACACGTCAGACTATCCTCATTTAACAATGCCAAGGTAAACCGGATTTGAACTTTATTGGATTTTTAAAGTTTGTTTTAGTGTTTGTTTTAGTGTGTGTTTTTAGTTAATTTACTGTTTAGTGTTTTATTGTTTTAATTTGTTTTATTGGATTTACTTTCCTATTTTTAACCTGTCTATTGTTAACCTGAGCCAAAGCATCAGTTAGGTTTTAGCAGGAGCGACTGATCAGTGTGACCATTTTGGAGCTTATTTTCTGTGTGTAGTTTTATTGATGCAGGTGTGCTAGTATTGCACAATGTGTTTTAATTCTGATTTTATTTGCATATGATTCCTCTCTACAGGCACCCCTGGGAATTATTATTTGCTTGTATCTATTTACTTATTTTAACATAAGCACTGTGGTCTATCTGGCCTTGTGTATGTAAATCCTCCCTCCTGCCTGATACCTGGCTGAAATTAAAACATACAAAGACAGACTTTTGTAGTAGTAGCATCAGTAATACAGAGAACAAAAGAACTGATACACCACCCTGTTGCTATAATTACATGTTTGAAACTGAGCATTTCTGTAAATTGTCTTTTAATGTGGTTCTTCCACACTATGAGGAAGCTGGATGTGCCACTGGTCGTGTTAAAAATGCCATCCAACTTAACATTATATGTTGTTAATCATATCAGAAACCTACCTGTTAAATGATTCCCGCTGGAAAGAGACATTTCTTTTGTCAGAAACCGCAGAGCAATCAACACACTCAAGGATGGTGTCATTCTGGCTAATGAGTCTGTCTCAAAAATTCAAGATTCAAAGATTTTTTTTTTTATGTCAATTTCACAACACTGACATATAGTAGAATCGAAATGAAGTTTCTCTCTCTTGCCTTTATTTAAAAAAATAAAATTAAAATAAAAAACAAGTGAACAAACAAAAAAACACTGTTTAACACTGGGTCCAGTTCAGCAAATAAATCCAAGAGCATTGATCTATTAGCCAGTCATGATCAAGGGCCAGGAAATCTTGGTGGTCCCTAAAAAACACCAAAATACTCAGCATTCATAAATGTGGCCCCAGAGGGCTGTAAGATGGACAGCGATTTTAAACCATCACTCCATCAATGCTTTGTACCATCAAATTACTAAAGTAGTGAGGTCAAGCTTTTTCATTTAAGGCAGTTGGCAAAGGTGAACCCCACACAGCACTTTGAGTCAGCAAAACATTCCTTCATTACGTCTCGGCTGGATTACTGCAATGCACTTTAGTTTTTGAGTCGGTCAGTCTTCCCTCCAAGACAGATTTCACAAGATTGGACAACTTGCTTGATGGTCCGACAGGGCGAGATGGTATAATGCTCAGAAAAAAGTGATTTAAAAATTCAAGAGCTGAGTGTGATGAGGGTACGCAAATATGACATCACCCCCCTCCTGAAATCCCTTCACTGGCTTCCCGTCCCTCTCAGAATTGAGTACAAGCTCTCGCTCCTCCCCCACCAGTGCATTCATTGACAGGCCCCCTCACACACCTCGTCACGCAACCACAAACACCCTCCAAGCCCCCAGAACTAAGCTCGGCAGTACTGATGATCACCCTCCCCAACCACCTATGGGCGCCTCAGTCTGTGAATGCTTTTAAGCAATATTTAAAAACCTACCTTTTTTAAAAAGCCTTACTTCCTTACTTTTTTCCCCCCATAAACTATCTTTTTAACTTTCTTAATTCCTGAACCCTGACACTTTTTTTAATTGCTTATCTGCTGAAATATAAAGTGCAATCCAAATAAACTCTATTAGGAGTGCGAAGGTGGCTCAGTGCTCGGCCATGAACCTGAAGGTTGGTGGTTGGAGCCCTAGTTTCTCCTGAGTCCACCCAAGTGTTCTTGGACAAGACACTGAATCCTCCATTGCTCCTGGTTGTCTGGCCAGTGCTGTTGTATGGTATGTTACAGCTGTAGTAATTTGTTAATTTTAGTGTGCAGGTGCGCCTTCCTGATTGGAGGAGTGTGCGGGTTGCGCATTGAGGATTGGCTGCCCAAGACCCACCTGACGACTTAAAAGTGCCAGGATGTGAACCCAGAGAGCTCATTCTGCTCTCCCCCAGCTTCCAACCAGACACACATCACTTTGTTCTGAGAATGACTGTCAATTGTAGGGGTGGACTGCCATTTATTTTGATTAATATTTTATCCAGTGTTTTTTAGTTTAGGAAGGTAAGCTTTTGTCTTTTGGTTTATTTTTTTGGAATTAGGTAAGTTTCTTATTGAAGATAGTTCTTTTTTGATTGTTATTTTGGCCTGGGTCCACCCTGAAGATTTAGAACATAAAACAAATAATCTGTTTAAAAGAAAATAAAAATAACACATAACCAAAACCGATTACGGCTACTGGTTGTTTGAGAGTTGGGGGTGGGGGCCTGTCCATGTTATGTCCATGTAATGTCCTAACTGCTAGACGTAGGTCATAACAGGTAGTGTAAAGCGCTTTACACTACAGTTGTAAAGTGCTATATAAGTACAAGCCTTTTATTATTATTAGCTGCATCTCATAATCCACAGATCTCAAAAAGGATGTTAAAGCACATGTATGAGCCTTTTGGAAAGGTTACAAACTTTAATGATTTAAAAGGAACATGTCTTTATAGCAGTTTCCAGAATGGAATCTGAACAAACTAAAAGATTTTGGAGTGAATGTTCTTTGCACAGATTAGATATGGGAGTGCATCAGCGGAGCACAGATTAGATATTAGATGGTGGATATGTTTTCTCATGAAACACTACCACACTGGTTGAAAGCAAGCTCAGTGCATCAACAGATACCTCATGTCAACTGTCAAGCACAGTTGACATCTGTACCAATGTCTTCAAAAGTCAACTGTAATACCATAATGTGTATTTTTGTGACTGTATCTTAATAGAGCTGTGCATAAACAAATGCCTGTTGCACCAGTTTATACTATAACTTTTATTAATATAACCACCTTGTTGCATGTTAAATTAAAATTATGCATCTTAAAGGAATAACTGACATCCTTTGGTCCTCACAACAGAAGTAGATGAGTGGTTAGAGGTTAGATCTGAATGTGACTCCCCATCGTCTGCCAGTAGATGGCACAATTGTACCAGGATTCTCACGTCTCCTTTAGCCTGATAACTGGTTCCTTCAGGTTGCCAACTGTAGCGCTCATAATCTGAATAATTTAGGGTACCTGGTTGTGATGAGACAGAGATAAAGAAGAGTGCAGAGAGTCAGTTTCATAGAGCTCTAAGAATACTTTCCATTGTTTGCTTAATGTCTGTGGTATAAAAATCATTTAATTTCAAAGTTAGGTTATAAAACTTTTTTTTTTTTTAAAGAAACAAATTTATTTACTTGTATGTTAATTTTTACTGAAACATTTACAGATTTTTTTTTTTTGCTGAATATTTAGTAAAAATTAAGTTTAAAAAGCGAAGAAAGAAAATCTAAAGATCGAAAGATGAGGTATAAATACTATATACTTACCACACACAGGTTTCACAGTTAGGAAAGCCAGTCCCATTACCATACAGTTTTTGACAGGTTACCTCTGCTTCAACTCTGTGCTCTACCTTTGTCACCAAGGAGAAGACTGATTTCAGTTACCATGACAACGAACCATTCAATAACCATTGGAAACTCAGTTCTTGATTCGAACCATTCACTCATGCCCTCAGTTATCTACTTGGCAATTCAAATCAAAAAATTCTTTATTGATCCCCGAAAGGAAATTCAAATACTGCAGTAGTCTCATAATTTTAGTTTTAGTTTTTTAAGTTTTAGTTTTTTAGATTTGTTGTAGATGGTTGTTACTGTGGGCAAGAAGGATCTCTTGATCTGTGTTGGAGCAGATCTGGAAAATTCTCACTGTTGCTGAATAATTGTGTTGTGTAGAGGATGCTCAGGGTTGTCTATGATGTTTTTCATTTTATAAAATATTCTCTTTGTGCATTTAGGTCCAGAAACTCCAGAGCAGTCCCCAGAGCAGAGCCAGTCTTCTTTACTGTAGGTCTGATGCTGCTCCCCCAACTGATGCCTGCAGGTTGCTGCACTCTCCACAATGTCCTTCTGCTTGAAGCCTGTGATCTTCTTCATCCCTGACCACACACCTCTCATGTTGTTCTGCTGGAGTTTCTGGTCTCGACTTTTTTTTCTTACAGTTTGCCATAAAAGAAAACCAAAAAGAAAATGAAAACAACTATGATCTTATCTTTCTATACATCGCAAATATCACACACAGCATGTTCATACTTCACACGAAACACCTTGGATTATTAATTTTATTATTGATCTTCTAATGTCAGGTCTATTCTTTTTCAATTTGCCACAAAGTTATCAGGTAATCAGCATGATTTTAAGTTGATATCATTAATTCTTTGGAATAACTTTATTAGCATGCTGCTCCCACTGGGACAACCATCTCTGCAGCAATCCACCAATCAGGCCTGTATGGTAGAGTGGCCAGATGGAAGTAAAAGGCACATGCAGCCCACCTGGAGTTTATCTAAAGGCACCTGAAGGACTCTCAGACCATGAGAAATAAAATTCTCTGGTCTAATAAGACTCTGGCATGAATGCCAGGCACCATGTTTGGAGGAAACCAGGCACCGCTCATCATGTGGCCAACACCATCCCTACAGTGAAGCATGGTGGTGGAAGCATCATACTGTGGGGATGTTTTCCAGCAGCAGGAACTGGGAGACTAGTCAGGATAGAGGAAAAGATGAACGCAGCAATGTACAGAGACATCCTGGATGAAAACAATCAGAGCACTCTTGACCTCAGACTGATGTGACGGTTCATCTTTAAGCAGGACAATGAGCCCAAGAGTAGGTGTTGCAACACATATCTAACAAACAAACAACAATTAAACATTGATTAGTTTTTACTTAAACAACACTGTTCTTTCACGAACAAGATAAACTAAATTTAGATGAATTTGGTTCTGATTTGCCACCGCTGTGCTAGACTAAGCTATGCTAACTGACTGCTCGTATTTGCTACATATTTCTGCATCATTTTCTATACTGCACATGCAAATGTACATGAATATGTATCCAAATTGTCTTAAAATTCTAAAAACATATCAAAGAAAAGACTTCTTTCACATTAACTTAAAACATTGTCTGATAAATGGAAAAAAAAACTTCTAAAACCGTTTTGAATGTTCTCACTAAGCATTATTTTGCAAGGTTGAGATGAGCTATCGACATTTCACCAGTTTCTGACATCTTTACTGTAAATAGACTTTTTGGTAAAGTTGCAAAAGTGTAGTAATCCACAACTTATCACCTCCCCCTGTGTAAACCAAAACAAGCATATTTTATGTTGCTCCTTTTCCTTCCCCTGCAGAACATAAAAAGGCGCAAAATGATTAAAAATTCCATGTCATTTTTAATTTTACAATCAAAATCATTTTTCTCTTTCCAGTGTCTTGAAACCATAAAAAATAAATATACATTATGTTACAAAAACATTTCCAGTGTCTCAGATCATACAAACACAAGGACATTAAACAGCATCAATTACATAATGGTGAAACACTGCAGATGTGCAATGTATGTAGCAAAAAGGCATTCAGTGATAAAAGTAGCCTGATGTATGCTGTAAGTTATTTTAGCCACAAAATACCTGCTGAAAATATAAAAACAATTTGTGTCAATTATTAAATGCTAAAACATTAAATTATTTGTTTTTAATGATCCAAAAGAAAGCAACAAATGTAGATTTCTCAGCAATTTATGCAATAAAATGGGCTTAAACTAACCCAAAACCCCATTTGCATTATTTAAATAATATTTCATGACTTTGGTTACTGGGAGTGTCGTGCATTGGACTAAAAGTCCATTCAGACACTGGAAATGAAGGCTTCAGGCTCATTGTGCTCCAAGTAGCACTTTACTTTTACAACAAGGGAATTCCTCTTCTTTCCACATGTTCATTTAGGCACTACTGTATATGAGTGTGAAACACGACTAAAGGCTGCATGTAAGCGTCTAAGGCCTCGGTCCAGGATGAAGGCACGCAAACCTCTGTTCTGTATCGAATCAGCACACGTGGATTTTCATAAATGTTCGCCAACTGTTTCACCTCTGTTCTCGGTTTAGAACTTGTCCTCGCTTCAACTGAAATACAACATAGAGCATTTGTTCTTCACCTTAAAAAAATATCTACACATTAATTACAATCTACATACACTGCACTGAAAGGCTGTAGAAAAGCTGAAACAACAACAACAAAAAAAGAGCACTTTGTGTTTGATAGCGTGACAGCAGTTTCGGAGTCAGTAGTCTTCAAAAGTCACTGAGAAAAGGTTGCATCTAACACTTGAAATAGAAGGAGTTTCTGAAATCCTTTCAGACTATTTGTGCAGCTATTCCAGCATGTGATAATACATTAGCTTTGTCCATGAGTGATCCTATCCAGAGTGCTACTCATGATTTCATAACTTTACCCATTTAAGTATAACATAATGAACCTCTACAAGCTCCTCATACAGTAAGTCATTTAGGAGCATTACTGTAAGTTCTGCAGAGCATTCTTGTTTCTTCATCATCTGACTCTTCATCCTGTAGTGGTTTTGGCACACGTGTTTCTCTTGGTACAGTCACACAGGGCTTTCCCTTTGTAATGTCTCGCATCTGTCATCTATCCATGCTTTCTTTGTGGTCGCAAGCAGTCCTGAAGTCTGCCGTTAATACTGCTCTCCAAAGAGAGGAAACGTGATGCTGTTCAGCATCCATCCATCTTTGTTTCATTTCATTTCCCAGGTCTCTTTTCTTTCTTTCCTTTGCTGCTCTCAGAGCAGGCGTCCTCTCACAAGGGCAAGCTGGTCTGGGTTTTCCTGACAGGTCAGATGGAAGTCTCATTACTACCACTGTTAAAGGAGGAGAGGGTGGTAGTGTGAGGGGAGGGGGGGATGCAGGGAAGATGTGTGCAAGGAGGGAGAAGGGAAAATGAGAACATGCAAGGTAAAAATGAGTGCAGGGAATCTTCATGCAGAATTGAAGTAAAATGGCACATTTTTAAATTCTTTCAGTGAAGACGCTTCACATCCACCTGGAAAGCTTTGTCAACTGGCTTAAAGTGACAAATCTTTCTGGAAAGAAGGTGAAACATCTTAAAGAGGCGAGAAATGGAAGTTGTGTTGTCTTAAACAAAGTCTGTGATAAATACTAAGAACAGATGAGGAAGATGATATATTTATCATCTGTTCATTTCATGGGCGAGCTGCTGTTTTATTACAACTGAGTCATTTGTTTTTATAATGTTGTGTTTTTATTACATAAACAATTATAATATTAAATGAATTAATGCTGTAGAAGTGTGCTGTTTAATTTTTATTAGTCCAGAAAATGATGGATTAAATGCAGCAGTGCGAGAGTGAAGCTGAACATCAGACCGATTACATTTTTATACGTCAATATTTCTGCAAATAAGCTTCTAATCTGGTACCAACTTTAATTATCAATTGGTATTAAGTTCAAAAAATGTCAAAATTGCTTACTCTGAGTCGGACTCGTTGCCACCGTTGACCGTTCCTGACTTCAAGTGCATGGCCACTCCCCCATTGGTTTCCTGGTAGATGCCTGCGGGTGGTGCCCCAAGAGGAAGCTGAGGTCTCGGGGCAATGGGCGGTTTAATGAGGGTGCTGCTGTTGTGGTTGCCGTCGTTCGAGGCCTGCGAAGGTGCCCGGGACAAAGGGGTCATGATGTTGACGGATGGGAGGGACGGCGGGGAGGTGATGTTGTTGTTGGGTGGAGGAGAGGTGATGGCGGGGGAGTTGTAGTCACTTAGCTTCTCCCTCAGACGGTTCTTCATGTTCTTATCAGTCAGGGGAGGAGGATAGCTGATCTTATTCTTTAAGATACCTGCGCAGAACGGGCGATTTGTGTTAGACCACTTCAGATAATAATAATTCAGACATTCTCCTCGGTTCATGAGTACTCTCTGCTCACCTTTTCTCTGCTCTGGTTGGTGGTTGGTGGTGTTGGGTTGACTGACAGCCACCGTGTCCTTATCACTAGTGGGTGTCTGCTTGTTTTTCTCCAGCAGAACCTCCCGCTCTCTTTCACTGATGTGGTTCAGTTTATTCTCTGTGTGCAGCTCCACGTTCACCTTGGTCTCCACCCTTAGCCTGTCTGGCCCGCCCGGGTCCTCACTGTCACTGGCAGTGGTGGCCTCTGTTGGCCAGTAGGGCTTCAAATGATTAGACACTGGGTCGCCTTAAAAAGGAGCAAAGATAAATCAGGATTGTTTCAATAATAATAATACAAATAAAAAAAAGCATTTTATAACTTTTAAGATGGTGGAAACTCTCTCTGAACATGTACCTTTTGGGGTACTGTGAAGAGGCCTCTCATTGTTCCATTTATGCTTGACATCCACATCATCATCCTCGCTGTCAGAAGAGTGGGATGAGGCATAGGAGGAGCTGTGTTCATCCAGTGACAGCTCACTGTCTGAGTCAGAGTCTGATTGGGACAAGGAGGGAATTAGGATGACAAAAACTAATTAACCAAATGTTAATCTGCTACAGATGGAGGATGAGAAGATGCTGACCTCAGGACCAACCACTGCACTGTTGTCACTAATGCTAATTCATACATACACACACATATATATATATATATATATATGTATATAGAGATTTTTATGTGTGTTATAGTAGTTAAATTGTTCATTGCACAGCATCTGTACTGCTCCTCACTTTTATATTTTAGTCGTAGCTATCTACGGCATTACGGCCCCAGACTTTGGAACAGCCTCCCTGAGGACCTCAGGGAGGCTGAGTCTGTTGACATTTTTAAAAAGAAGCTCAAGACCTACCTTTTAAACTTGGCTTATAGCTGAATATTAATTACTCATTCATTTATTTATGTGTGCTGAGTTTGTGTGTGTGTTTTTTTTTTTTACTTCTATTATATCCTTGGGTGTGTGATGGCTTTTTAGTTGTTATTTTTTGCTGTTGTTGTTTTATTTGTTGTTTTTATTATGCAAAGCACTTTGCGTTACAACTGTATGAAAAGCACTTTATAAATAAAGTTTGATTGATTGATTGATTGATACTGTATCTGCTACAATGCTGTAGGCAGTACTTAATACATAAACAACTCTGGTTTGAAAAAGTACTGCAGTACTGTGTGCATGCCTGTATAAAAAAAATACTCCAAGTGAAACCTCTAAACAGGAATTCAAATGGAAAAGGGCCAATAACAACACCGCTGTCATGATGAGCCTTCTTCTTCTTCTCTTCATGTATGAGATGGTGATGCTGACAGCTACTGCTGCCCAGACACATTTCAATTCACACAATCTCTTTATATTAATACAGGGAACAAGTGTGTTCATCTGTATGAAAGTTTGTTACTTGTTCATAAGTGGAGGACTGTGTGTGTCTGGGTAAAACTCACCATCTCCTTTGGTGCTGTTCCTGTGGAACAGAGGTCCATCCAGATCTTTGTGTCCTTTAGCTGTTCCTGAGGAGACACTGGGCTTCTGACCTGATTCTTCCCTGACAAAACAGACAAAAACACAGAAATTACGATTATAGGGTGGAAGTATAGAGTTGCTGGGAAAAAAAATAGTCAAGCCTTAACTCGTGTTTTTAGACTAATTATGTCCAACAGCTGAAAAGCCCAAAACATCATATTAAAAAACATCTGTCTCTAAACCCCGTCAAAGTTTTAATGCTGAGTAGCCACATGGTTAGAGGTTCCATCCAACACAGATGATCTATTTCCATTATTTGAGTTACAAAGTAAGAAAGCACACAAAGTTTTCTTCCCTCTTGCGCTCTTGAGTTACAGCCCTTTTTTCCAGGCTGGATGTGCCATCCAGTTGCTTGGAGGGTAAACTTGATACCAAAGACTCTAACCCGTCTGACGGCTGATCTAAGAGAAGTTTCTGGAAGCATCTGAAGGCCTGCCGACAGCTGCAAAGACGAAGTATGCATGTCTGCGCTACATTATCACCTCGACATGTACAATCTTATCTCCCGTCTTCGCTGCTTTTTGCTTTCACATTTCTCACCATTTGTCCTCGTTTTACCATTCTTCTACTAGCAGCACGCCAGATCCCTTCATGCCCCCCAGTGTTTCTGTGCTAACTGACCCCGGTCTATTACCACAGATGACACTCTTTTTTGAGCAGTTTGATTCTGTGTGTAACATCCCTCTGCAGCAGTCAAAACACCTCTGTTCTGCAGAGAAAACACAGCTGTGCAAGAAATACAGCTCACTGGGTAATATGGCTGCTATGGTTTATATGGGTGCATGTAGCAATGAAGGTCTTAATCTAAAAACATGCATGTTAAGAATGCAGGATTAACTTATTAACGTTAATTAATTTGTCCAGTAAATGTTTATGACATCCTTGAACAACCATAAATTAGATGTGTTTGCTCAGTGTCCAAAGAAAAAGGTAGACGGAAAAAATGCAAATGTGAATTTAGTCTGTGACAGCAAACTTTAAAGGTCACAATCTTTTACTGTATATTATTTATACTTTTTTTTTTTTCCAAATTTGACAAATGCCAAGTCCAGTACACCAAGATCTGCAAATGTATTCAGTGTTAGGTAATGCCTGGCAGCGCTTCCCATTTTCTCTAATGTGTGTTGAGTGATTTCTGTTTTATTTGAGACTTGATCCATCCAACCTGCCAGCGCTCTGCATACATGTTCTCCATCTTAATTCATTTTTTTTCTTTTTTGTTGTTTCATATCAGTAACCTTCATTTCTACATTGATATACCTCCTGGAACCCGTTTCATAAAGGAGGTTCAACAAACTCGGTGTTCAGAGTTGGCTAACATCAAGTCTGAGTATGTTGATCCTGAGTTGCCGTGACTACAAGAAGCAATCATCAACGGAGCTCCGCTACCGTGATTCATCATGACAACACCAAGTAAATGGAACACGGAAGACGGATGTAGCAGTAAAGGAAAGACAGTTGGAAGACCTCAGACCCCTCAAAAAACAAGAGATGGCTCTGGCCCTTCCTCTAGAGAACGTCGGTGTTCTTCCTCCTGTCCAGTTTTTGTAGTCCTGCACAATGTCCACAACGATCCCCTGGATGGAAATAAGGGTCACCAGCACCTTGGTCCTCCTCAGTTCCACAACCGGTTTCCTTGGACTTTGTCACATTCAGTTGTAGATGGTTCTGCTTGCGCCAACTGACAAAGTTATCCAGCTCAGCCCCGTATTCAGTCTCATCACTGTTCCTGATCCATCCAACCATGGCAGAGTCCTCAGAAAACTTCTGGAGGTATCTGAACAGGACTTGAAGTCCATGGTGCCGACGGTGAAGAGAAACAGAGAGAGGTTGGTCCTTTGTGGGGCCCCGGTCTTGCTGATTCCTCAGTGTTGCAGGTGTACGTACTGTGGTCTGCCAGTCAGGTAGCCAACAATCCAGGACACCAGGGAGGATCCACCTACCAGTTAATCACCCAGCAGAGCCAGACAGATGGTGCTGGAAGCACTGGAAAAGTCTAAAAATACGACTCCGTCTTGTCCAGGTGGGAGTAGACGTGTCAAGAGTTTGCCAGCGTGTGCAGACAACCGTCTGTCAAGTCCAGGGTCAGGACCGTGTTGGATCACTTTTTATCATGATGATGATAATAATAATAATAATAATAATGATGATGTCCTGTATTTGCAGGGAAGACGGCCAAAAATAGCCAATTACATAAATGGCAGAAAACATTAAAAACAATATTTTTCAACTAATTTGTATGATTTGATACGGTAAATAACCATTTAAAAATTCAGTTTTTATAGGATTCAATATGACAGAAGTGGCCATGATGGGGCCAAGTTGAACAACTGGATGTATGCATTGTATTACTGAAACATTTAAAGAACCGAAGTTGAAAATTAAATAAGAAGAAAACTCAAGCTCTTTGGAAGGTTCCTTTCACATGCCCTGAACAGCTAAAATGGTCAAAAATAAAAAGGAAAAAGAACGGGATTCAATGCTCAGCATAGAGTGCAGAGGTCCAACTGCTCTTTGAGGTACCCCACTGGATGTTTTCTCTTCTAATAGGCCATTATCTGTAAACCTTAGAGGTAAATGTGCATAAACGTTTCTGAAATATTCTGACCATGCCACATTAAAAGTACTAAATCACCTTTTTACCTCGTTCTGATGCTCAGCTTGACGTTTGGCAGGTCGTAGTGTTGAAATACAATGTGATTAATTGATTAGCGATTTCAGTTAAAGAACTATTTCAGTTTTACACACATCACTGGTTAGTGTGTGAAATAGGCATAGTCCAGCCAACAACACTTTGCACGTTAAAACACCATCAAAACACAAGTCTTTATCTGCAGTGCTGTAAGGCGCCATTACTGCTGATGCAGATACTGTATATATTTCATTAGAAATGATCAAATCCCAGCTAAAACTAGCTTAGCCGGCATTCTTTTCCTTTTTTTATACGAACAACTGGTCTGGTTTCTGGCATAGAAATGAA
Organism: Arrhamphus sclerolepis; assembly: GCA_037176975.1. Lineage (NCBI taxonomy): Eukaryota > Metazoa > Chordata > Actinopteri > Beloniformes > Hemiramphidae > Arrhamphus > Arrhamphus sclerolepis. The sequence goes on from JBAMYA010000016.1 coordinate 83,649, forward strand.
AATGTGAGAAAGTACAATGGGACCACCTCAGACATCTAAAATAGAGCGCAGTGGAGTAGAAAATCTTGATAAAAGATGGTTGTTGCTTCCACAGTAGAAACTTATTGTTCTAAGGTGTTAGCATCAATTCTGCAGCCATGTTGGTTGTTTTGAATAGTGGCTCTTCAACGCCCTTATATGAATTACCACCAGTGGTGTAGTCCAGGGTATGCGGAGTACACCTAGTTACTAGCTACTACCTCTGAATCCCCCCTGATGCGGCGAGTAATCGCTGCCAGTGCCTTCACTCATTACGCTGGTTAACTTTCAGCACGAGAGGCAGAGTAGGACGGGTGGTGCAGTGGCCGCCTCTGGAACGTGATTGGACACCACAGGTGCCAGTGCCGCTCCAGTTGATTGACAGGTCACTGCACGTCTCCTTAAAAGATGCGCGATGCAAATGAACGGAACGCGAATGAGAAACGCAGCGTCTTTCAAATGAGCGTAGTGAACCTGCTGGATCTAAAACGCTGCATTTTTCTGGACCACTCATTTTCACATAAAGCTCAGCTCCAGCCATGCAAATCTCTGCGCAGTCACTCACGCGAGCACAGTCTCTGTTCAGTGATACCATTAAATGGCAGCATGCATACAGGGACATGAAGAGGCCCCCCCTCCCAAAACAGATATACTGTGAATAAACCTCTCATGCACAAATAAGCTGTTTCAGTGCGTTAGTAAGTGTGAGACATTTGATGGATCAGCAGATAGACCTGAATGGGCACAAAGATGCCAGAGAAAAGAGCACACGGCCACTTGTCACGCAGCAGTTTAGCAGAAGCAGCCATGCAGTCAGTGAGCATGTTGTACCTGAGTGTGTAAGCCAGGTAGCTGCTGCGGCTCTTGGCTGACCTGAGTGTACTGTCCAGGGAGACGTTGGACTCGCCGATGGCGGACCGGTACAGTGGGCCGTCCTCTGTGTACGTGTTGTTGCAGTTGAGAGAACGCTGAGGACAGAAAATAAAGAATGGATTCCGTTTTTGCGGTATTGCAATGGAAACATTAAGCTAACAATCATAAATGTGCACACTCACTGTGAGCAGAGAACCTCTGGTGGTGCTGGACTCGTCTTGTACACTCTTTTTTCCAGTGAGGACATTCTTAATGTTCTTCCTCACCTCTTTGTTGAATATCAAATGGAAGAAGAAGATGAAGACTCCCTGGGAAGAAGGCAAAGCAGTGTTTCATGAGGTATAAAACCGATTTAAGGCAAACAAACGCATTTGAATAATACATCCTGAAAAAACAGTCCGTGTATTTTACCTGCAAGCAGCTGAAGATGGCAAACAGATAATGGAAAGTCATGACATCGCTGTTGACTGCCATAAGGCCGAGCAGCCAGGTGGCACTGATGAGGAGGAGGAGAACAAAGGCCATACGTAGCGCAGGACTGAATTTGAGGGGAAAAAAGAAGAAAGAAATAGAAACATGGCACAGTTACAGTTATCTTGAGTGGCAGATGATGTATGTGGAGTAGTTTGGTGGTGTAGGAACTTACATCGCTCCCGACTTCTCCACAGCCTTCTGCCTGCGACCACAGGAAGCCTTTGCCGCTAAAATAAAGATAACTATGTTCACCTTTAAAGAGGGAGTAAAGAAAAGAAAATTACTTTTATTCTTTCTGTTTCAGTACAATTTTTCCTCTTTGTTACTGCACATTTTTCAGACAGCATGGAGTCACTTTAGCTAAACACACACGAAGGCAAGAGGGTTCAGAGCATGCGGCTCTTTCATCCCTCTGCTGCAGCTCCCTGAGGCTCTGGAAAATAAATAATATTTTCATTTAAAGTTATTTTATTCTAGTTCCAAAGTGTTTTTTTTTTAAATGCAATTCTAAATTTAAAGTTCATGGTGCTCTTGTAACATTGAAATAAACTTTTTTGTCACTCAAAATATGTGTCACAACTGCGACATGCGACACCTGCAGGCGAGTAATTTCTTGAGCTCTTCAAGCCCAGAAACCCAAGAAAAGAAAAGTTTCTGAAGAAAACAGAAGATTTAATGCTACGTGGATGGATTCATTTATAGGACGATCTCTTCCATTTAGCGGCGTTGCCATGGAGACTCACGGTATCAGAGCTCCATTGATGATGGATTTTTATAGTCGCGGTAACTCAGAGGTGAGTTTGTTGACTCCTGGTTAGTTTTGTGACTCAGAGTTTGTTGAACCTCGTCTCTGAAATGGTTTGGTCTGTTCCAGCATGAACTAAATTAAAACAATCGTGTGATTACAGCCCTGACTGTGCGACTGTGTGTGAGTTTCAGGAGCAAAAATCACATTTACCAAGTAAAATAAATATTTTAATTGTCTTTTACTTTTGCAAATATATATTTTACATTGTTCGGTGAAATGTGCTTTTTAAAAATTCAGGCTGACAGCTGACTGCATCCTCCACACAGGAGCAGACGGCATTTTAAATTCTCTGCAGGTGGAAAAATATAAGTTCATCTTTTTATTTCATAAAAATGAGGAGGACTCAGAATGTTCCAGAAGTTTTTGTTGCATGCAGAAATACATTTTTTGTTTTGTCTGTAGCTGTTCTTTGATTTCATAAATAGCATACTATAGTTTTTAATACGTAGCATAAAGGTAAAAGCAACAATATGTGCAGTGTTATCTTCATTTTAGACATCTGAAGGGTTTGTGGCTCCCAGTGTTTTCTTCTCTGTGGGATACTGGTCCAAATGGCTCTTGGATTGTTGAGGGTTGTGGAGCCCCCAAATCAACTATATACTTTTTGTAATTAAATAAAAGCTGAGTTCTAAATACGGGCTACAATATAACAATAGCTATTAATGCCTAACTTTGATAGATGCTGCATTCAGACCATCTTTATCAGTATTTATAGTGGTTATAGTGTTTTAAAATGTGTCCTTTAAAACAAACAAACAAAAAAAAATTATGTTTCTCAACATAAAACAACATCATAAAAATTGATTTGCATACATCTTTAAGTGGCAAAATGTTGAATGGTAACATTTTTATGGTAACTTTTGATCTGCTCATTTAATTGTTTGAATGAGAGGATAACAAGACAACAAAAAAACAAAACAAAAACAATTCCTGCACATACCAGGACAACTACAAAGATGGGTCCAGCAAAGCTCCAGATCAGTGTGTCATGGACAGAAAGCCAGCAGAAGTCTGGGTTTCCATAACCCTGAGGATCGAGGCCTACTGCCAAACCTGCACACACACATAGAATACAGCATCAGCATTACATCTTCCAATCAAACAGCAATAAATATTTAATTGAAGTATCTTTCTTTAGATTTTTCTGGCTTTTTTAAACACCCTTTTTAAAGTTCTTGCCCTGCTCACCCAGGTCAAAAGTTACAAAATGCTCAGGTGAAGAGAAACTAATTGTTGGTGCATAGTCCTCATATTTCCCTTCAGTATGACAGGCGAGGTCATAAATCATAAACAGCACTGAGAATCCTGAAGTACAACAACAGGTATGACCGGGGAGAAACGAGCAAAGCGGTTCACCAGGAGCACTTCGAACAAGCAGAGAGGGAGCAGAGTTCCCCCGAAGCCAAATATCTCTTCAGCCAATCACAGCAGGAGGACGGCTCTTGTTTGTGCACATGTGGTTTTGAAGGGAAGAGAGACTTGAGAGAGTTCGTGATTGGACGTGTTTTGTCAGGGATCACAGACGTGGCGTCATTCACGAAGCCCTTCCCTTACCTTTAAGCAGCATTTAGTTTTTCCAATGGTTCTTGATAAGACAGCGTATATAGGTGAGGAATGGTCAATCCAGTCTAACCAAATCAGAGTAAAGAGAAGACGTTTGGACTTTCTCACCAGTGATGATGGCCGGGATGCCCCAGCCTATGGCGTAGTAGAACCTCATGTGGCCGTGGTTGATGTTCCGCAGCTCCGTAAGCATGCGGTAGATGTGGAGCCCCTCCACAAACATCCAGGCGAAGGTGCACATGTAGAAGTAATGAAGCAGGATGGCTATCACTGTACACACAAACTGAAAGGAGACAGAAGAGAGACGAGAAATAAAGAACAGGTTTAAAATTAAGTGGGAAATGCCAATATTCAACAACGACAACGTGCTTATAACTTCCTGTGCTTCCACACACTGTTACACACATACACCATCACATTTATCATTTACTTATTTCCTATAATTACTCATGTAAATTATAGTTAATGGACGTCCAGTTATGCTAAACAGCATGTCTTTGGACTGTAGGAGGAAAGCTGAGCGCCTGAAGGAAACCCATGCAGGCAAAGGGAGAACGTGCAAACTCCTGAACCAAGACCCAACTGAACCTTCTTGCTTATTTCTGACAGTTACAGCGCTAACCACTGCACTACTGCGCTGCGAAGAGGTGCAGCAGGAAGCAAACACCATGGTGGACCTGGGGGAGGTGAAGGGAGAGACACTGCTGTTGATATTAAACGATCCAGGACGATCTTAAACTGTGAGGAGAGAGAGTGAAGATGCAGTTTATTTGGTGAAAAGAACATTTTACAGCCTGTTGTAGCTGATGCACAGAAGTCTGAATGACTAAAATATTAAATGAGCATTATTGATAACTGATTTCACCATGTTTGATTTTATATCCATTTAAACATAGTTTTGTTTTTGTGCAAACTGAATGTCTCTGGATATTAGTCGCTTTGAAATACCAACAAGTTTGATCTCTTCTTCTCATACTTTCCATATCTGTTGCCAGATATATGGGGAGTCAGTAAATATCTTTAGTTTGGCAGGATTATAAATCTACTTTTAGACTGCCGTTGGGTCCACACTGACAGGATTCCACAGATCTGACACACACACACACACACACACACATAATGAACACACACCAAAAACAAAAAGACTAAAAGGCTAATCTCTCACCTTCTCCTCTGCAACAAAATCATCACACACTTGATTTCCATTCTCACCAAAGTCAACACATGAGTAAATAATTTGTACCTTTTTGAACTCATACACAGTTAAAATGACTTTGTAGGGAACACCTATAATCATCCATGTGGAATGACAGATTTGAGTCCTGTCAGAATAAAATAATGCGTTTTGATGTAGGACTAATAATGGTTTGCCAATTTGCAAACATATATTCAATCCAAAATCAATTCAAGTTGAAAAGTATTTATTCCCTGAAGTTCCCTGTAGGTGTGATTACTCAAGTCAATCAGTAATCGATGGTTACAGCTGTGGGGAGGAAGGATTTAGAAGAAAACCAGAGATGTCAATATACAAACAATCATTCTTACCCAGACTGCTTTGATTCACATTCTTTTGGTCAATAAACATTTACATTCTTTACCATCTAATAACACAGTTGGGGTTGTTTTAACTCCACAATGTTCATTTATCCCGTTACCTGTAACATCCTCTTGTAACCCGACATAATCCTTTAGATTAGCTGTGCAGCAGGTCTGCATAGAAGTGCAGTCGTATCTGGATTAACGCTACGGTACATTAATAGGACATTTTCATGGGCGGCACAGTAGTTCAGGTAGGAGGTTCAGTTGGATCTTGGTTTCTGTGTTTTCTTTTCCTCAGATACTCCAGTTTCATCCCACCACAAAGAAACTTGTTTAGACTAACTGGCGACACTAAAACCTGCTTAGGCACCATTCACATGAACTACTATGTAGTAATTATAGGAATAATTTGGTCAAAACAAACAAACAAAAAAAACCTTGAGTGGTCTCTGGACTAGAAAGACCCGACCAAACGTAAGAGCATTATTGTTGCTGTTGATGGGACCCGCACTTAAAATGGATGGTTAATTAGTCCATCCCTTGATTGGCTCCTGTCTAAATGTGTGATGAGCTGTCCAGATGTGTGTTTGTGATGTCTAATGCAGATGGGAACATACTTATGACAGTGGCTTCAGAAACACAGATACAAAAGATGGAGACACGGACGCTGATTTCATATATATGTGAGAAATCGACAAGGAACACTGAGTTGTGACAAGGTTTGGTCCTGCGAGTGTGCGGTCAACAAAGATCACAGCTAAAACCCTGCATATCACCATGACAACAGACAATCAATATGGCCTCTACAAGTGCAGCAGCAGAACTGAGAACCAGGTGAAATGCTGAATAACCAACTTTATTACTTTTTTTTAAAGGCGTGGCACCCCCTTACCTGTGTGAACTGGTAAGAGCTCTGAGGTCTACTAACCAGCTGCTCCTGGATGTTTCCAGGTCCAGACTGAAAAACTGAGGGGATGGAACCTTTTCAATGGCGGCCCCCAGACTTTGGAGCAGTTTACCTTTTAATATCAGAACTGCTAACACGCTTGATCGTGTCAAAGTTCTCCTGAAAACTGTTTTTTTCCCCGTTTCTCCTTGTTTTTCTCATACGCTGTTTTGCTTATTCATGTTATTGTTGTCTTAGTCTTTTACTGCATCAGGTTTATGGTTCTTAGTTTAATATTTATTTCTGACAGTGTTTCTTTAATACGTGCAACTCTGGTCTGGTGTTAAATGTACTTCATCCTCTGGCTTCTTCAATGAAACTGACTTTCATCTTCAATTAGATTCCAGATGCAGGATGCACATCTGGATCAGAGCTGGGGGTTGATCTGATAATCTTTTGATGCTGATGCATACTATAGATCTCATTTGGCAAAATAAAGTTTTAAACATCTTATTTCCATGGTGAGGCGGCTCCAGCTACATAGCAGGAGCCTTGACTGGCAAACTATCCTCAGGTCTGTTCAGTGTCAAGCTCCACTCCAACTTCAAATGAAATCCATCTGAAGGACTCATCAATTAAAAGATTAATCACAGTTCAGAAATATAGACACGTAAAAACATTTATCAAGTTTAAAATGATATTGTTTGTTAAAACCCTGCCAGGGCCTTCAAGCCTGAGGCCTAACTCTGGAGACTGGTACCAGTTGAAGCATGTTTCCACTGCTGGCCCACATACCTGTGTGTGTGTGTGCATGTGTGTGAGCCCCATCATCAAAAAGATCCTGAGCCTTTTGATCTTTTACTGTATGTTTCTAACCAAGACTTGTAGCTTGCATTTCTTTCTTGAAACATTCTAAAATTTGTCAAATTTTGAGGCGCAAATTGGCTACATTCCTGACAACTGTAGCTGTAACACATGAAGAAAGACTCTGGGAGGCCTCAGGACATCCTGCTTTGTAAAGCCTTTGTCAAGCCAGCGTTAGACTGCTGCCTGAAGGCCAAATAAATATCTTCAGGATGCCTGCCAGGTTCTTGAGTACTAATACAGTAAACACCACTAAGTGAGACCCTTTTATCCAGCATCACACCGCCAAAGCTTATTCCATGTGACTTCAAGGTGCCCTTTTATATGTAGAACCATACATGTCAAGTCTCTTTGTAATGCCTAAGCGATTAAAAAATAACTCCTTATAAAGTCTTGAGCAGTTTTAAAAGTTTTTTTTCCCCTTATTAGAGCTTTATTCTGTGGATGAGCATTATTTAATGTGACGTATTATTCTTTACTGCAATGAGTTAATGGATCTGGAGCATGTGTGGTGCTGAGGCCTGAGTACGTGTGGACATATGATGATGCGTACACTCTGTTGGGTGGATGAAAATTATACTGACCATGTTGTCAGTCTGATTGATGCCAAGCAGGAAGACAAGCTCAGAGAAGAAGAGCGTTGCCACCAAATTCCTGTGAATGGCATGGAGGTTGGAACGGAGGCGGCGCAGCAGACACAGCAGGATGAAAGTGAGGAGGAGGAGGAACAGGGAGACTGACACTGTGGTGTAAGTGACGATCTTCAGTGGAAGGACGTCTCCGTGCTGTGGACAGGAGTTAAAAGGCATCAGATCAGGAATCTGCAAAACGCTGCGCTGGATATTTTAGGAGAAGCTGAAGGATTAACTTTATGGGACTACCTCTCTCTTGGAAATGTCCATCAGCACAGCAAAACTGGTCATGTGGTTACACTGGCAGCTAATGTGACTGCTGTTCCTGTGCAGCACTTCACATCCTTTAGAGGACCAGCCGCCTGCACCCCCAGTTCTGCAAACCCCAGCACGAGAACATATTGACTTTAATGCAAGACAACAACAACAACATCAAAGAACAACTTAACAAACGCATTTTATCTCTAAAACTTGGTATAGTTGGTTAATGAATTCTCTTGTATATGTATGTAAAGTCCAGCTCACACAATAGAGTGGTCCCAAAACACACAGACAGGTTTTGTGCGCTCCTCTGTTTCAAGCAAGGGGTACTCCAGAGTGATGGGGGGATCCAGGATGAGAGGAAGGGGTGGGCCCTCAGAGTGGACGGTAGCGCTCACAATGGCTGTGTTGATCACTGGGCGGTTGGGGAGCCTGCAAAAACTCAGACAGTCAGCGTTTTGTCGTCCCCACAGGTATTCCAGAAATGTTTTGAATAGTTTTCCACGTCTGAGTGGAAACATAAATCTCTGTAGTTTCATGTGTAGAACAGAAATGTGCCTCGACTTTCTTGTTTTGCCAACTTTATATCACTATGTGCATGCATAGTTCTGTTTAATGGAGCTCAGGCATTGTTGATCTGCACACGGACTCTGCAGCGTTTCCTTTCCATTTTCACCCATCAAGTATGTGGACAGTCACACTCAGAAATCTGCATATTAAAAAAAACTGTTTGCACTATAAATGACTCGACGTGACTGACAGAAAAAAGTGAAGAAGCACAACTTCAATGTGATACTTGTCAGTGAAGTCCAGGAAACGACAATTTTAAAATTAAAATTAAAATATCTGCTTAATCAGCAGAAGCAACCGATGACCAAGCAGTACTAAGAGAAAATAAAAACAGATGATTGTATTTAAAACGAGAGGGGAAAAAAAACGTTCGCCAGCTGAAAGCATAAGGTTACAGGAACCAGCAACCTCTTTCTTATCGGCACTGATTTAACGCAAAGCCTGTTCAGATTTTTTTTAAGCAGCCTTTGGGAACAGAAACGACACATGAGCCAGCTCTCATCTGCTGCCAATAAATCAGAATGATCGGTACATCCTTCTGTTCTTGAAGTGACATCAGCACAGCCAGCATGGCCATTTCACACAGCTTAAGTTATTTATACACAGTTAAATAACAGCAGATAACACAAAAACTGATAATGATTAAATTGTCTTCTTTTATGTTAAACTGTTGTTTGTTTTTTCTCCATTTCAGCTTCACTTTTCCAAGTTTAAATTGCTTTCAAATGTATGTACGCATTGGTTTAAGGAATATGTGAAGAACACACATGAGGGGAGTCAAACAGTGTGCAGGAAAGGCGTGTGTTCGGTTTTAGTGCGCTAGCATGTTTAATACATCTGGCTTCCTGACTAAAACCAACAAAATATCCACATACACACAAGAGCCAATTAGGGGAAAAAAAAGTGAAATTAAAAGCACATCTAAAATGTCCAGTCTTCCAAAATAACTATTTAGAATCTTATAGAATAATGTTTCATTCAGACACTCTTCTTGTAGAAGCATCTAACAGGGAAGTAAAGAAGACACGTTGTAAAGTTTTGTTGCTCTCAGATCCGAGTCTTTAAACATTTCATCATTCTTTCAGGTCGTGCTTCACAATTTAATCTCCACAAAGTTTGTTTTGTTCATTATCTGCTAAACATTGATATCCTGATATGACGACTCTGACATTAGATATGTCTATGACATCAGGATTGTCTGAAAGGTTTCATACACGGTACCTTAGACTCCGGCGATCAGAGTCGTATCGCTCTGGAAGGAGCTGCCCGAGAGACTTGTACACGATCACCACGGCGACGGGCAGAGGGGCAGCTGGCTCCAGGTGGCGCCGTTTCCTATCAGGCAACGTGTGCTCCTGAACCTGGGGGTTGCTGGTCTGGGTTGGAGGGGCAAGAGTGGGCTCTGCTAATTTAGAAAATTAGAGCTCAACCTCAAGCAGCATAAAAGTAGAAGAAAAACAACAACAACAACAACAACGTTGCTCGGACCTTTCTGGGCCTGAGTGTGTAAGTTGAACTGTGGGAAGTGGACGGAGGAGCCAAGTTCTTTGGGGTAGGACTCCTGAATGTTCTGGAACCGAGGCAACGTTGCCCTCTCTGGGTCTGACACATCCAAGTAGTCCACAGTAAGAACTGTGGAATCAATGTTCAGAAATGAAAAACAGAAGGAAAAAGATGTGGGACATGTGGTACACAACTTTTGCACATATCAGATTTCAGTTCCTCTACTCACTCATGTTCTCAGTGACAATGGTGAAGGGTTTCAGGTAGGTCTTCCTGACATTTTTAGCCAGCGTGTTAGCATAGTGCTCAAAGTTGCGCAGCACATGTGCAGTGCCGCCTTCCGTCCTCTGGATTTGCTCCCAGTGCTCCTCAGTGTCAGGATCCAGTAAGGCGCTTCCTGCTCGGACCAAATTCTAGATAAATCCAAAAACAACAATAAGTAAAGAAAATGATAAATTCCTTAAGAATCAGAGACATCAATCGACAAAGTAATGAATTAATAACAAGTCTTGCATGTGTATGACTACATGTGATATAGCATTACATGCTAATACGGTGGACCAGTGAAGTTTAACCAGTGCAGAGTGATGTGGCACCAGTGCTCTCCATGACGCAAACTGAGCATCACAGCAACTTTCATGTAGTCAGTTTAAGATGCTCAATGTAAAATACAAAAATGGAAAAAATAGATACAAAAAATACAAATTCGGAACAACAAATCATCTTTTTTTCTACCTCATTAAATTCTGCATCCTTCATGGCAGTGAGATCAAACCCAGTCTGCCGGCTTTCATACTGCAGCACGTGATTCAGCAGCTGAGCAGCCATCTTCAGATCGTTTCCAAAGAAATGAGGAGTGTTAGACGTGGCACTGTGAAGCAAGCGCACAATGGCCTTGGAGTGTTCGCTGTCCATCTGTGAGTTGTTGCGATGTAGGTCGTCATTCTGGTTGAGAGATAAATAAAAAGAAAAAAAAAAGCAGCAAAATAAGCGAGACAAGGCAACAGAAGAAATTAGGAATCCGGGGATTCTGGATGTTTATATGTCGTGAGTCATATTCACCAGTTTCTTCAAAGAAGAGAATGTGGCAGAGGTGCAGTTGAAAAGCTCAGATGCTAACCAGCCCTTTTCATCGCTACAGTGACGGATGGCAGTACCTGAAAGGAATGAAATAAACAAATAAATAAAGCAGTAAGCTATGATCATCAGGGTCCAAGAAGATCTGCAGCAGGTGAATGGCTTCGTCCAGTTGGTATCTTAGGTCTAACAAGCAACTAAAGCCTTGGAAAAGAATCCCACACACTGATTTGTATGTATTTTGTGGTATTGCCACAAAATACATAGTCTGGGAACGCTGGGCTCCTTTTGGTTTAGTCCAAAAATTCATGTATAGAAAGCAAGTACCTTTTTTTTCCCATTTTGAATCACAACATACAAGTCAGAGTATCTCCGAGTTCAATAATAAGGTTGCTTTACGTGAGACTACATCAACCAGCCCTTTGCAAAAAGGGATTCATTCCACCTGGCAGGGCTCTTCCACCCAGCAACCATCCCACCTCCAGACTGAAGCTCTACCAGGAAATATGTTTTGTTACTGTTCCCCAGCTGAGCACTAGTTGCTGACTCCAAAACATAGAAAATCTCCACTGACGTCCATGTTAAAAATGCCAACTTGGCAGCATAATTAAACATATGTTTTGTACCCTGGTACAAAAATCAGTTTGGGTCTCTTTAGTTAGATTTTACATCAGTGACAAATATATTATATCAGACAAATGTATATTAAGCAATAAAGCTGACCAATCAGATGCCCGGATTCATTTGACGTGCTTGAATGAGCGCTAGCCGTTGGACAGCGTTTGAATAGCTAATTAATGCAACAATTCAATTCAATACCTTATTATCCCTGAAGGAGAATTAATTGTTGCAGTAGTTGTCTTTGCTTATGTTTTCTCAATGAACCCTCACTATTGAGAATGTTTCTTTTGGACTTTTTACTTTTTATAACTATTGAGTCATGCTTTGTTTTTGAGTGTAGAACTGTTTTTTTTCTGCTAACTGTTAATTATGGATGCAGAGCTGTAACATTATCATATCACAGCAAAGCTAAGCCGTGTGTGGCATTAAGGAAACCTATTTGCAGTCCGTCTTAAAACTTAAAACAACACAATTCACAAAAAACACAGTAAAACAACTTAACGACACTCATGACAAGAGTAGCTAAAATTTAAAAGTGTACGTATATGTCCAATGTATAGGTTATTTGTGACTCAAACATGGTTCTGACAAATTTAGTGACATGGTGGCCTGGTTCCACACCATTTATGGTAGAATTTGGACGTGTTGACGGTGGGATATGCGATGAATCCACCTATGCACACTTCTAGGAGGACTGTGATTTATAAACCATGAGGATGGTTTTACGAATCAGATTCTTCTTTGGCATTTATAGCTTTGGGGTGTTTGGAAACTTTTAGTCAGGATCCTAAGCAGTTTTATGAACGAGCACCCAGGTCTTCTGCTAATGCAGCAAAGGAAGAAACCCAAACCACTGGAGCTGAAAGAGTGAGGAACAAAGTGATGTTCACAAAAACAGTCACCAATGAATGTTAGGAGACAACAAAGGTGTTGCCATGGTGACTTTAGTTACTAAGGCGGTAACCATAAAAGTTACTGGGAGGAGAACATTGGACTTGATTTCTGAGTCCACCTTGAGTTACTGTCTAACACATGCACATAGAGCTTGACGAGTGAGCGGAGGGCTATTTTTTTGTCATTTTTCTTCTACCTGGTGTTCTTCTTTAGCCTGGTCCTCACCAGACTAGTACTTCCATTCCATTTCATTTCACTTCACCACATAGTCTGGGAACGCTGAGCTCCTTTTGGTTTAGTCCAGAACAAAAGGAAAACGGCCAGTCCAAACAACCAATGATGTTGCTACTGCAACGAGTTACAAACTGTAATTCAGCAGTGGAAGAATGAGAAAGATGTGCTAACGCATAACATACATCAGTGCCAAACGTTAGTGATTGATCTATGGGTAGAGCAATGATTTTAAGCTTCAGAGAGTGGCCAGACACTCTGCAGGAATGAAATGAAGTGCAAGAGTCTGCTGAGCATCAGGCTAATTTTTCCTGCAGTTTCTCAAAACAAACATGGGTAAGACTGCCTGTGAATGTTGAACTGAATTTGTTAAGAAAGTTTTGGTGGATTAACCAACCAATAACAGTGTCATTACTTTGTTTTTTAGTCTCAGAGTGTGCTTCTTTGCCATAAAATATATTAACTTTAAAAACACACATCGTACATACACACAACTATCTTACCCGTTTTTATACAAAAGCTGAATATTCTGGCACGGACATGGATATTTTCTACTTCAAAGAAAAACTACAGAGAATTGCACATATTGTGAGCAAAATTACAACAGAAAACAGACGTCTAAGCTTCGGTGGCAGAGATGCCAGTTTAACTCTGCATACAGAATGGAAACAGGAAGCAAAGCTGCACTGATGTATTCTCCAGGTTATCCATCCATCCATCCATTATCATCATCATCTTAGGGAGCTCTACCTCCCTAAGTGATCCAAGGCTCTGCATTCTTTATGCACTTTGGCTCCGCCTCCATTATGCACTTCAAGCTCAGCCTCAGTTACAATATCCAAGGCTCCAACTACGTAACACTGTCCAGACTCAGCTTCAATTATGTGATTCACTCCAGGCTCCACCTCTGTTACACAATCCAGAGTCCAGGCTTGTTATACACCCCTCAAATACAGTTTTCATGCATGTAAAATATATCTATAAAGACCAAAACTGATTTTTGTTCCAGGCTGTAAATATGTTTAATTCTGCTGCCAAGTTGGCACTTTTAACATGGACATCAATGGGGATTTGCTCTGTTTTGGAGCCAGCACCTAACGGTCAGTTGAAGGACTGCAAAAGAAATGTATTTCCTGGATGAGCTTCAACCCAGAACGGGATGGTTGCCGCTTTGACCCCACCTCATTGCGTGCTCACCAAATTTCGACATTACGAGATCCATCTGTAACAAGATCCAAGGCTCCGTGCCTCTGTTATAAGATCCAAGACATCGCCTTGTTTCACAATCCAGACTCCGTCTCTGCTACTCTCTCCAGGCTCTGCCTCTGTTATGAGAGTCTTGACTCTGCCTCTGTTATGAGATCCAAGGATCCACCTGTGTTACGTTGTCCAGACTCAGCTTCCTGTACTGAGTCTGGACTGAGCCTCCGTTACACTCTCTAGATACAAGACTCCACCTCTGTATACGGTTAGAAGAAGCAGGAAAACTGAGTACATTACTGCTGCTCTGAGATCCTCCACTGGCTACCAGTCACATGCAGAATAGACTCTTAATTTTCGTCCTCTCACAGGGACCAAGAGGCAATTTTTTTAAATGGAGCGTTCGTATTTTTGTGTAGCTAAACAACCCATTTCCTGCTCTGCTACGTGGCGAATAACGCAGGTGCTGCTTGTTCTCTTTCCAAGCTTTATGTGGTGCATGAGGACATTTATGAGTATATTCTGTATGAATCTCAGGCTGACCTAATGAAGCACCGATGAAATACACTACGTAACGCGACCAAAATCACATCTCTTTGACCAGTAGGTGGCGCTGTGAAGTTTGTCAGATATTGGAGATCAGTGTGTGGTGGAGCTCGCTGATAAACTACAAACAGGCGGTACTATCAAGCACTTTTTTTACACCCATGCTCAGTTCCCATGAAGCATGTAATTTTCTACGTAAATTAATGTTTAGGTACCCAAAAAAGGCGATTAATTTACAATAACAACAATTATATAATGATAAACATTAGAAACACAATAGGGTTCTTGCAGCATCGGTGCTGGGGATCTAATAACAAGTGCACAAGTTAAATCTGTCAGCAGGGTTCATCTGGAACTCACCAGTAGATCCTCTGGGACAGTTCATGGCAGCAGGGCGACCAAATTTAGTCTTCGGCCACCAAATTCCAGCATCAAAAGCCTTGGGACAGCCTTCATACACCACTGCAAGGAAAAGAGAATGTACTCAGACATGATAAACACCGATGATGTTGGTCACATTTATTTAAAACAAATATCCATGTTGCATTTTTAAAGCAATGTTGAAAAATGTTGACATTCCCGGGGTTCCTCTGAAGGGAACGGCAGAGAGGAAATCTTAAATTACGGGATTAAATAGGATTTGAGACTATAAAAAATATTCTGGCCAGCACAGCAAATGCTGATAGAATTGCTTCAGAAATAACACAATTTTCCCCAGAAACAGCAGCATTAAATCAGTATTAATAAAATAACTTTATTGCACACAAAAAGAAAGACAAAAACAATCATGTATGACCAAGTGGTGTCTATGCTTGAAGCGCACTTGACTCCAGTGATTCCTGCTGGGGTGTTACACTCATTCATTTAAACCCAACTGTTGTCATAATGTTGCACAGACTTCATTAAAGGGAACTACAGTGGGACAACGGTTTGGGATTTTACGTCAATTAAATGTCCAAACATGTTTTGAGAATCTGAAGAGCATCATGTTGAGTCAAACAGTTATAATGCTGACATCTGTTTTGTTTTTGTTTGCTTCCAGTTATCTCTGCTGTATTGTGTGCAATAGCACTGCCAAATTACCAGTTTCCTCATACCCTTGACTGGGTAGTGACACTTCACTGATTATTGGAGGTTGAATGCATCCCACTTTTGGAATAAGTTTACCACTTACCGCCCCCTTGAGTCATTATCTATTTTTTACTTAAGAGCTTCTCATTAATGTGCCTCTACATGACCCATTGATAGCTATTATATATTTAATAACTTAAATATGGTCAAGCTTTTAATTTTGACACTTGCTGCTACATAAATAACAATAGTGGCATATTTAGAGATTTTTACAAAATTTAAAACAATTAACAAGTTACATACCTTCACAGCCAGTAGGTGTGACTTCAGCAAAGGGGTTATCGCATCGATTACACTGGCGACCAATGACTCCTCCTTTGCAGGGGCACTGACCCGTGGTGGGGTCGCAGGTTCGAGATTCAGAGCCAACAGAGAAACATTCACAGGGGAAGCAAGTATCCTCACCCTCTGGGCGATAGTGGTTGTTCTGAGGGGACGAGATGAAACAGACATATATAAATATAACGATGACCATCTCAAAACCTTCTTCATTTGAATGAAAGTAAAACTGAATATATACTCTTTGATACCTCCAATGTGCACCACAGCGTACTAACAAACTTTGGAGTCAGTCAAGAAGTGAAATATTGAGGTGTAATCTTTGACAGAGTTAAAAATCTGACTGATGGCGTTGTTAAGCTAGCTTTTTCCAGCTTTGTTTTGTAACCAAGGTGGAAGGCGATACGCGCTTTTATCAGCTCATGAAACGACTTTTGCGGTGCACTTTTTACACTGACCTCACTCGCAAAATGCAGCTGCTCGCCCTTGAACTCGTTCATCCAGATTCACCCACATCATCCCAATTTTATACTCTCTCCATTGGGTACTGGCTCAGAACGGTGTCGATTAGAATAGTTTTTAAAGCTTTTAATGCCCTCACTCCACCTTATTTATCAGAACTTTAACTGCCGTATTTTCCGGACTGTAAGCCGCTACTTTTTCCCCACGCTTTGAACCATGTGGCTTATACAAATGGATGATGGAAAACCTAATGTATGAATGGTTAACAGAGTGCTACGGTGAGCGCCCAGGAGGAAATTTTTACCGGGAAAAAAAAATCACTGCTAATTTTGGACAGTTTGAGAGCCCACATCACAGATTCCGTGAAAGCAGCTATCAAGAAAACAAACTAAATTCCAGCTGTGATACCTGGAGGTTCAACAAAGTATTTGCAGCCACTGGACATCAGTGTGAATCGAGCATTTAAAGCGGCACTCCGGAGTGAGTGGGAGGCTTGGATGACCAGCGGTGAGAAACCATTCACAAAAACTGGCCGCATGCGAAGAGCATCTTTTTCTGATGTCTGTCGGTGGATCTTAACATTATGGAGGAGTGTGAAAGGATCCACCATCACCAACGGGTTCTGAAAGGCCAGACTGCTGCGTGAAGACAGCAGCGCAGCTTCAGAGTGACAGGAGTGACGAAGATTATCTGAGGCTGTTCAACTCCGACACTGAAGAGGACGACTTCAGTGGGTTCAGTGCTCAGGAGGAAGATGAATAAAACCATCACCATTCATTGTTTGGAAACAATGAGTTCAGCTATATAAATAAACATTTATGGCACAAAATCATTCTGTGTAAATATCTTATTTCTCAACCTAGATACCAGCAGCTTATAGTCTGGTGCGGCTTATATGTGACAAAATATATATATTTTTTACATTTTAGTGGGTGCGGCTTATATTCAGGTGCGCTCTATAGTCTGGAAAATACGGTATGTCTACCTTTTCTTTGGTACGTAGCTGTCCTATTATCACTCCTCTGACTCTCTGACCTGGTGCCTGACGTGATGTCACTTTCAAGGCCGCTCCTACACTCTCACCTGTCGACTGGATGTCACTGAGGGATGCCCGCTGGGGTGGCAGACCTGCAGTCCGACCACCACACATCCACATATCTATATACCACATGCTATATATTTTTGCACCTCTCCCCTCCCTGTCTTGTCTCCTCCTCATGTCTTCCTCTACCCAGCTGGCCTTCAGCAGGAGGCTCCCTCCCATAATTGAGTCAGATTCTGCTCAAGGTTTCTTCCCAAGAGGGAGGTTTTGTTTTTTTTCTTGCCACTGTTAGGCTTTGCCATGTGCTTGGGGGTCATGATCTGGGTTTCTCAGAAGCACCTAGAGGTGACTTTGTTATAAATAGATGCTATATAAATAAAACTGAATCGACATCAGAAACCTGTCCAGAATCCAGTCCAGAACAAGCACAGCTGAAAAAAACTGACCAGTTGGGTAAGAGGTCACTCACTTGGGCATGTTCATGCCTCGGATGCTATGGCGGTGGATGCTGTAGTAGAAGGGGGGGTGCTCCAGAGATGCATCGGCCTTCAGCTTCTTCACCACGCTGCCAGAGTCTTCACCGCTCTTCCTCTTCCCTGCAGAAACACTTTTAATTAAACCTGGCTGCACAAAAACACTAAAATGTTTTCCTTTTCTGACCTGGAACCATTAAAACCTGATAAATTCACAGTAAAAATCCAGATTAAAGGTTTACTGGATTAAAGATGAACTTCACTGCCCCCTACTGGACACATACAAACCTACAGGCCATGACGTTTTCTGTGCCCTGAGAGGTCTTGAAGGATGTATGATTGTCTGCTTCATAGCAACATCAAGCATATTTAGCTGTTCTCAGTGGTACGAAATGTGTGGAAGGTGCAACACACAAAACCTGATCTGTTCAGCCACAGTGCTTTAAAGAATTCTCCTGTCTGAAATAGTGTGAAACTAGAGGGAAAATGTTCTGTTCTCAGTGTCGGTTATGGACCTGTAAAGGACTGGGGTCAGGGTTGAGCAAAAGCAACGAACATGCTTTCTCTGTGTTGGTATCCCAAACTGGAAGAATGTTTGGTGCTCTTTTAGAAAACATGCAGAGATGCTGCAGCTTACTTCTATGTGCATTTATCCTAGCAACCGACTGCGTCCCAGCTCGACACCCAGCTCAAGGCTAAACAGCACTAGATGCCAGATGTTAGCTACAGAGATAACCATCATTCATCTCATGGGTCAAGGCACGGCGTTAGATGGCACTGATCCGAAAAGCAGCACTCTCTACAAGTTGCTGGGGTTACGTGCTCACAACTGTCCTGAGTGTCACCAGTGGTTAGCTGACAGAAACTACACGAGCAATGACATAATCAATGAAGTGATTGATTTGGTTTCTCACTCAGCTGTGTTTTTCTCCCATTGAACAGCTGTCAAAAGCTGCAGTCCATAAACACGTCCTCAGAGGACACACAGAAAGCTGTTGCTGCCTTTCTTCAGCGAAAGAGGTCAGATCATGATTTTAATGAGTTCTATATTAAAGCTGTAGAGGACTCCAGAGACCTTACTGAACCCCCCGTGTTACCCAGGCAACAAAAACACCACGCAAAATTAGATGCAGGAGAACACGCACTCTCATTTGGAGGCCCCCCAGATTATTACAGGAAGCTGAATTTTGACATTCTGGATTTGCCTGATGGAGAGTCTGAAGGCCGTTCTGAGCAGAGACCTGATGTGGCAGCGGATCTGGAACACCTGATCACATCTGCAGCTGAACGGGAAACTGGTTTTGCATCTTCCGGAAGAACACTATCTCTATGAAAAGGACTTTGACTTTACCACCATCTCAGGGTTTCTCATGAGTGAATAGAGACAATTTTGTTGTAAACAGATGCTATATGAATAAAATTGAATTGAAGTGAATCCAAAGTTGAACATTAAACCAAAATTAAAAGGTTAAAAGGTCACAGACAGACACTGACCGGGCTGATCAGCTGCCTCGTCTCCGCTCTGCAGCGTCTTGATGACGACTCCACACTCCACTAGGAACACAAAGAAGATAAACAACATTTCTACACCAAAGAGCTGCTTCAGAACCAGGACCACTGGGCATGCAGGGACCAGAACCAGGACCACTGGACCTGCTGGGACCAGAACCAGCACCACTGGACCTGCTGGGACCAGAACCCATGGCTACAGCCATTTTGACATTTTATTTTCGTGGCTCTCGTTGAAATAAAACGTGTACAAACGTCTAAATTCAAACTGTTTATTTGCATTTATGCTATTTAGTTTTTTGCTGCACGTTTTATTGAACTGTAGCCGACCTTTATTCTCTGGTTCCTTCTGTTTGTTTGTTTTTTTTGAGTATTAATTATCATGGATGACATGTGAATAAAACAAAAACAAAAAAAAAACAACAAGATTTTAGAACAAGTTGAATTTTTGTTTTTGGTCCAAAAGTTGCAATTTTGTGATTTTATGACAAAAGTCATAGAAACTAAAGTATCTTAAAAGAGGTAATCACAACAAAGTTGCAAAATAACAAAATTCCCAGTCTTACATCAAAAAGTTGTAGTTTAACGTTGAGAAGTTGAGGTGGAAACGTCAAGATTTTATAAATAAGTTAAATATTAAGTTAAGAAGGTGCGATTTTGTTGCGATTTCTACAACAAAAGTTTGTGATTTTTGTCATAAAAATGTTCAACTCTACAGATTTCTGTCAGTCGCAAACACAAAGTTGTGATTTTGTGGAATTTTAGATTTTCCTACCAGACTGAGCTCTTTGAGACGACGTTATAAGTTATTACAAAATCTGTCATTTTTGGGACACAAAAGTCTTAATTTTATGTCAAAGCTGCAAATTTGTCAAATTCAATTTTAAATATCAAATATTAATTTAAATTCACAGTAATATGTGAAGATTATTAAAGAAACTGTTGCATTATTATGAAACCAGAGTATTGTTTGTATATTTAATTGAGCATTGATCATAAATGTCGTCATGACGACAACGAGGAAACATGAAGTCGCTGGTTAAATGTAAATGTTTGAAATCCACTAACGTCAGAACAGATGTAACTAGCGTGTCCTGAGTTTGAGGAAAAGCTAACCGGTTCTGGTTCTGACCCCGAACCAGCACCCAGAGCACCCATCAGTCGGTTACCCTGGTTACTGAGAGCCGACGACCCGTGGACCAGGGACTTGAGGGTAGTGCACTCAGACTCGCAGATGAGCGTCTTGACGAGCGGCTGGATGTCGTCCATGCTGTGCTTCACGGCCGCAGACAGCGCCCTCCTCAGGAAGCCCGTGTTGAACAGAGGACCGGACCTGCACAGGACAGTACCACAGAGACCCGTTATAAGACGGCGCCGTCTCACCTCCAGAGACGAGGAGGAGTCATGGCTGAGCGTTACCACAGAGGTCCCAGCTGCACCGTCGTCTTCCCTGGGAGACTTCCATGACAGTTACACGGCAGTGTTTCTGGAATAAAACACCTCAGTCAACACAGCGCACGTGGTACATTCAAAAAAAAAAGACAAAAAAGACAAAAACAGGGGACAGTTAGCTCACAGGCGTCAAACTTTTTCATTCTGGGCCACGTCATCACCATGGTTACCATTAAAGCGCCACATCCTCACCAAGTCGGAAAATCAAAATAAATTTAAAAAGAATTTTTGTCAAAAGCTCAAATTTCATAAAATTGAGGCTTTTATACTAAAATCACAATTTTTTTTAAATAATTGCAAATCTTAAAACTGACCTGTTTTGTTCAAATAAATTTGTTGTAAAATGGTGAATTTAATATCAAATTTCGCACAAATTGCAATTTTTATTATAAAAATGAGACTCATACAAACTAAAATCACTTTTTAGTAACTTCAAAAATGGAAAAAAAGACCAAATTTTGATTTAAAATTGAAAGTTCTAAAAGATCCAATACTTTGTTTTTCCAGCAACCAAGACTTTTTAATCATACAGTCACAATGTCAGAAAACTGACTTTTTAACATAAAATTACAATTCAATGCAACAAAATATCTATTATTTTGTTGCATTTTGACATAAAATTTCAACAGTTGTAAAAATGATAATTTTCTTTTTGTTCTAAAAGCAATTCTTTTACATAAAAAGTACATTTTTACAAAAAAAAAGACAAAAATGATCAACATTTAGTTGAAAACTCTTTTTCAAACGTTTACTAATTCCTAATTACTAAATCGTTGACTAAGTGCTAGTAAATCCATAAACCAGCTGCAGTTATTCCACAACTGTGTTGTGTGTATAGTTAGTTCCCAGTTAAGGAGAACTTGTCTGCCCCCCTGTGGTCAGAGGTGGGATTTACTACATAGCGTGTCTTTGATGGTTGGTCAGCAGCTCACCGTCCACCAGTGTTCCCAGTCTCAGGAAGACCCTCTCCTCACACCACTGGCAGTGGACCAGCTTTCGCAGCTTCTTGGCGGACTCGTCCGCCTGCGACGGACCTCTGAGGACCCTCACCACCACCAGCACGAAGTGCTCCAGCGCCACCGCCAGCAACACCTCGATACCTTTGTTGCAGCGCGCCGCCGCCCTGCAGCAGAGCGTCCCGGTCAGACTGGCGTTGAGGCGACGCAACAAACATTTAAACACAGAGGAAGACGCCTACCTGGCCACGGACGCCACCAGCATGCGCGCCGCCAGCTCCTTGTAGTACTCGGTGCGGACGATGTGACAGCCGTAGTGACGCAATGTGACGTTGGGCGACTTGGCGTAGAGCGAGCCCGTGTCTGTGGACGTGACGGAGATGATTCCCAGGTTCCGCACGTTCCTGAAGGCAGCGTCCAGGTAGTTCACGGTTGTGCCGAACGGGTCCAGGTGTCTGAAACGTCCAAAGAGACGACAGAAAAATGAAGCTACAGTCGTGGAAAAGTCAGTACCCCTCTTTTAATTCTGTTTTTTATTTTGTTGAGGCTAAAAATATTTAAAATCTTCTGACTGTCGTGTTTTCATTTATTCAATATTTTCTCTGTGCGCTCACATGTAGTCGAACGGCCGCAGGTGCATCATGACGTTGGCGTCCATCTTGGCAACCTCCACGGTGGCGACCGGCGCTGGCTCGCCGTCGGCCCCTCGGGGGCCTCGGGGGCTTCCGTCTACACGGATGTTGTTCAGCTCGCAGTTCTCTTTGATCATCTTGACGCAGGTCTCGTTGATGTCAGTGATGGTCACCTTGACGACGCCGCGGAGGTGTTTGGCCCACTGGAGGCCCATAATGCCTGCGGAGCATTTATTCATTAGAGAAGCTGAATTAATACAAAACATCAAGACTTTAATTACAACACATCCAAAATATCATCTTTCTACTCTGGTAAACGTTCTAAGATGAAAAAAAAAACTAATGAAGACACTGAAAAAATCTAAAACTTTGATGGAAAAATTCTCATCTTTTCTTTACATTTTTCTTTTTCTTATTTTTTCTCCCTTTATTCCTTTTCAGATTTCTCCATTTATTTTTCTTTTTTCTATTTTTCCTTCTTTCATTACTATATAATTATTTTTCTCTGCTGTGTTTGAAGCCTGAACTTTCACCAGTCAGACTGAACTTTTTTTGTTTTCTGGTCGTGTCTTTGGCTCAGTTTGACTTTCGTGAGTTTCTGTGGACAGAAACGTCATCATCCTGAAAAACAGAGTCCAGCTGTGGAGCTAAAGACGCCTGATGTCGACCCAGACCATCAGAGCCTGACAGATGGACTCTGATGGACTCTTTCAGCCTGGCGTCTCTTCCACGTCATTGCTCCCGCTCACCTGTGGCTCCAAAAGCGTCCAGACACTCGACCGGATTCCTCTCCTCAGCCAGAACCGCCAACGAACAGAACACCAGCTGCCTGCAGCAGAGACACAAACACGGGCTTCAGCGCACGTTCGGTGCACGTTGACGTACGTGGACGCAGCAGCTCGTCTCCACCTGTTGGTCTTCATCTTGCGGTTGAAGTAGGTGTCGCTCTTCTGCGGGGTGGTGTGGTTCGGCAGCAGCTGGACGTTCGTCCCCAGTTCCTTCATGATCTCGTAGGCCCGACCCGACGGAGCTACACACACGTCAACACACGCGGATCAGCGCCGGCGGCTCGACGGTCGCACTGACTGTTTGTCGGCGCCGTTTCTTACCAGGCTCCTCGAACGGCACGTCGGAGCTCCCGCAGTAGCTGGCCTCTGTCTCGCCTTTGTTGACGTGGCGCTTCAGGTGACTGATCATGTCCGTCTTCCTGGCGATGGTGACGGAGCAGACCACGCAGTGATAGTGGGCCACGTGTCTGCCGGACGCCTGCAGACGTTAGACGTTTGATTGTGAAGAACGTGAAACGATGATATCAGTTACACGGAAACGTCCTTGGTCAGACCAGCAGCCTAGTTCAGTGTTCACAAAGTCCAGTTTCTGCAAATATACCAGCATGTTAGGACCTAATCCTAATCCTAACCATAATTCTAACCTTTACCCCCTAACCATAATTCTAATTCTAATCCAGCCATCACCTATACCCTTTTATTCCTGCGCAGGGTCATGTGGGTCCGCTGTCCAGCTGTCTTTGGACAAAAGGCAGGGGTACACCTGGACACATCCCCAGCCTATCACAGAGCCATCTAATTCTAATCCCTAATCCTAATCAGGATTCTAATCCTAACCCCCAATCCTAATTCTAATAACCATATTTCTGATCCTAAACCTCACCTGGAGTCCTGAAGCTCTACTATGTAATACTATAATCTACTGTTATAGATAGTTGAGACATAAGACAAGAGTCTTTTTGGTGAAAAAGATAAAAAGATCTCAAATCTTTCTCTTAAAACCACATGCTTGGTAGGACCCGAGGGGAAAGCCCCACAGGCAGGGCTGCCCGCAGACAAGCCCGTCTGTCAATCAGCTAGTTGCTGTGGCCGATGCTGATTGGCTGACCTGTCGTCTCAGGTGACGCTACGTTACCTGGTCACCACTGAGGCTCGGCTTCAGGTTCCTGCAGGGCAGGTGACAGATGCACATCCGGTGGCCTGATAAAAGACAGAGGTCAAAGGTCAGCAGCTCATCCTCCTCGGGCATGGAGTCAGGCCACACCTGCAGCACCACAAAGACGTTCTCTGGGAGGAAACACGGCTGTGATATTTTCTAAATGCATCTAGAAACAGAAGTTACTTCGAGTTCCTCTGACAGAAGCTCATTAACTTTAACGGGTCAAAGCTGCCACAAAAACCCACAATTCTACCAAAGGTTTCACGACATAAAGCTGGAATGTTTAGAACAGAAAATTGCAGTTTTACAGCAAAAGTGTGCAAATTAATGTTTTGGGGGGTGAGGTGTTAAAATTTTATGATTTATATGATTTATGATTTTATGACAAAAAGTTGTCATTTAAGAAAAAAATGATTTCAGAAAATTAAGTGGTAATTTAATATCAAAGTTGTGATTTTGCTGAACTATATTTTAAAGGTTAAAAAGTAATAATATTGTTACATTGTAATATTAAATTAAAAAGATGTGATTTTGCAAAGTTCATGATGTTAAAACAATAACAGGACAAAGTTGTAGTTTTATCAAAGTCACAGTTTTGCAAAAAAATTCAATTTCACCACAAAAAGTGGAGATATGGCAATTTTTTTTAATTTTAGGGAAGAAAGCTGCAATTTCACAACATAAAGTTGTGATTTGAAATTAAATTGCTGCCAAAAAGTGAGGTAACCCTGTTTATACTCAAAAAGTTGCATTTTGCGAAATTTGCGATTATATAGTTTTAAAACAAAAAGTTGCTTTCTTATGAAAATAAAGAAATTAAAATGTGTAGTTTTGTAGCTTCTATTTTGTTTTTATCTGGACGTTACAGAAGAAGGGACAAACCAGACCTTCAAAGTCCACGTAGACCTTCCAGTGGAGGTTCTGCAGGTGTCGCCGTAACTTGTGGCTGTAACAAGCTTTGAACTTCTCCTCAGGACACAGAGGACACGACTTCCGTCCCGCTGGTGAGTCAGAACACAAGAACCGACAGAACAGATGAGACATGTGCAGGTAAAACTCCAGGTGGCGCTCAAGCTCCTCTCCCTTCATTCTTTGACCTGGCAGGTAATGAACAGCTGTTTCACGCTCTTGGACGTAAAAAAAAGTCACAAGACCTCTGATTTTACGACAACTCTGGTTTTTAACGTAAAGAATGTTGTTTTTAAATAGCAAATTTACGAGATTCACAACGTCGTTGTTGCAAAAGTTGACAAAAAAAGATGCAATATCACTGCCAGTGGGTTTTGGCACATTTTGGTCTCGCTGCGCTGGCTAGGCCCTGCACCGGCCCTGCACCGGCCCTGCACCGGCCCTGCACCGGCCCTGCACCGGCCCTGCACCGGCCCTGCACCGGCCCTGCACAGGCCCTGCACAGGCCCTGCACAGGCCCTGCACAGGCCCTGCACCTCCTCGCTGGCCTCGCCTTCCTGCTGGTGGGCATCAGGGGCACAAGTTTGTGTCTGGCGAGCTGTCCAAAACAACTGATGAATATATTAAGTATGAATTTAGCCCCGCAGAATTACATCGCATTTGCTACGCTCATTGACAACATTTTTACAAACAATATAGAATCTACAAATGTCAGTGACATAACTGACCATCTGCCTGATGTATGATAACTGTAATTACCATAAAGCGACCCAAATACTTAGATATAAACAAGTATGAAATGAGGAGCCAATTAACTCACTTTATTATAACCTAATAGAACAAGATTGGAATATTGTATATAGAGAAACAGATGTGGATTGTGCTTTTGACAAATTCTTAGAAGTTTTTACTTTAGTATACAATAAAAACTTTCCAGTTCGCCAGTTTAGTAAAAAACAACATTGCTATAAAATGTCCATAGTTAACTCATGGTTTACATAATACTTGTAAGAGAAAAAAAACTTATATAGACAATTCATTAGATTAAGAAACTGAACATAGAAATAAAATATAGAAAAATAAAATAACTATAAGAACTAGTAAGAAATGATATTATACCAACCTATTAAATAATAATAAGAATGACACTGAAAGGATCTGGGGAATACTAAACATGGTTATTAAGGAAAATGCAAAGAATAATTCATATCCAGACTATTTTATTGATAACAACGAAATCTCTAATATGAATGGAATTGTATAGCTTCAATTACTTTTTTGTAAACTTTGGGCAAATAAAATCCCAAAGTGTAAAGGTAACAAATTGGAGAATTCATTCATAGAAATAAATTCAAAGACAAAGTTTCTGTCTGGAGTAACTGACGTTGAATTAATAGATATTGTTCACAAGTGTAAAAATAAATTATAAATAAAATGATCCACTGATTGTTTTGATATAGATATGGCATTAGTAAAAAAGAATTATACATAGTGTTTCTAAACCCTTAATGTATATATGTAATCTGTCATTTTAAACAAGAACATTTCCAAATAAAATGAAAATTGCAAAAGTAATAGTACTGTAAGAATGGAAACAAACACGTCTTCACTAACTGCAGACCTGCCGCTCTGCACCCTCACTTCTCTAAGATCTCAGAGAAACTTTTTAATAATAAACTAGAAAAATGTATAGATAAACATAACATTTTTAACAGTCTGTATGGTTTTAGGTCAGCAAGGTCAACATCTGTGGTCACAGCTGATGCAGTGGAAGAGATCACAAATACTTTAGATAGGAAGAAATATTCAGCTGGAATATTTATTGACTTAAAATTGATACTCGCAATCATGAAATATTACTCTAAAACTAGAAAGATATGTGTTTAGGGGAGTGGC